>QLNU02015360.1:32315849-32344514 GCA_006491805.2 Dysdera silvatica
TTGAATTAATTCTAATTCATCATCTACACTATAAAAAAACTCTGTAAATTAACAGAAAAAGTCCTGGCAGCTGAGTTACCAAGAATTTTCTGTTTTTAATTAAAATCTTTTTTTTTTAACTTTGTGTTTTTCTTTATTTACTTTTATAAAAGAGGGCCTGTTTAACCCCGTTTTGATTGGCTATTTGCAATCAAACAAACTGCACTATAGGCATGGATTAATTAGATACACATTAAGATAGATTTAATTTCAAATTTCAAAATGTTTATTAATCAAAAGTTGCATCAAAATTCCAGAAGCTGTGCAGGGACAAAAGTATGGAATACATTAAATCTTGGATCAAAAGTGTGGAATAATGGCACTCAATACTTCGCATGCCCTCCTTTTGCTTTAATTAACGCCCATAATTCTCTTTGGTAATGATGAAACAAGCCTTTCTCATTTATAGGGATCAATTTCTCTCCAACTTTCTTGAACAGCAGCCTTTAATTCATCAATGATCGTTGGTTTCTTCTTGCTTACGTTTTTTTCAGTATGAGCCAAATATTTTCTATTGGATTGATGTCGGGACTATTAGCAAACCAGTTTAAACATGTAATACCCTTTCTGCATAGTAAGCTTTGATTATTTTGGCCATGTGAGATGATGCGTTATCATTTTGGTGTATGTAGTCATCATCATCACCAAAGTGTTCTTCTGTAGTTTTCGTCACAAAATGGTTCAAAATATCCAAATATGTATCTGCGTTTTAGGACAGCCATCTCACCTACACCTTTTGCTGTTATTGATCCCCAAATTATGATGCCTTTTGGAAATTTTGATGATCCTCAAAGACAGTTTTGATGAAATCTTTCATTGTTTTGCCTGTAAACGTGTACAGGTATGGAGATGATTCCGTATGGAAATAACTGTGTCCACAGTTATCTCCATACCCGAGACAAATCCTCAACTCATCTGTGAACATGATTCCAATCACTTATGGACTAATTCTTGTTTTTTCGCCCATGTAAGTCGAACCCTCTTCTGCTTGTCCGTTATATATATGGTTTTGTTTGATCTTTACGAAACCTGCAACCTTTTTCTTTTAGTCTCCTCTTTGCTGTATTATCAGAAACATCCGCTCCTTTATTCTGCCTAGCTGAAATAATCTCTCTTGATAAAGAAAATCTCTGTTCTTTGACAATCTTCAAATCAAATTTCTATTATAACGCTCAGTCGTTTTTCTTGACCATCCACTTCTAACTTCGTTTTTGATACTCCCAGCCGCTTTAAATTTTGCTATAATTTTAGAAACAGTTTCTTTGGAACAACTAAGGTTAACTGCAATTGTTTTTTGAGTTTATTGCTTATTAAACTTATCAATAATAAGAGCTCTCGTGGCTTATGTTAAGTCTCTCGTAGGTGCCATTGTAATGAAAGTATCGTGGCGTTGGTGTTGATTTACACAGCTGTAATTTACATATCCGTAAACATGTCATGACGATGAATGACGTCACCATACAATTTGAAGGGTAAAATCGCGATGAAGTTGTTAGCTTTATAGTTTTTTCCATTATTCCATACTTTATGAAATAAAATACAGGGTAGGGAGGAAATTACATAAAGAAATGTTAAATACTGGTGAAATGGCTATGAAAAAGATCACTCCAGCTTATATGTATTGCTATGTATGAGACACCTCCAAATTAGGTTGCCCGCGATATGGGTTTCTCATTGGTCCCTATTGGGGTTCTTCCATGATTCTATTGGAGGCCTCCCATTGGTTCTCATTGGGTTTTCCCATTCTGCGGGACTACTCTGATGAAGGGTTTTCCAGAAATTTCAAGTATAAAAAAGAGACAGAAACATAACATCGTCATTACTCCTGATGAAGGACTGCTGCTGATGCGTCCGAAAGCTTGAGTGATCTTTTTCATTGCTATTTTACCAGTGTTTAACCTTTTTATGTAACCATACTTTGTCCCAAGGTTTAATGTTTTCCAAACTTTCGTCCCTGCACAGCTTCAGGGATTTGGATGTAACTTTTGATTAAATAAACATTTTGAAATGAAATTTGTCTGAATTTGTGTCTAATTAATCCACGCCTATAATGCATTTTGTTTGAATGCAAATAACGAATCAAATCAGGGTTAAAACATGCCCTCTTTTTTAAAATGAAATAAAAAATACAAATGTTCCATACTTTTGTCCAGGGGTTGTATTAAGATATGAAACTTTGTGAAGACCAAATTGTGAAGAAAATTGGTCTCCCATGCAAGATCAATGTACTAATAGCCATGAGTGAGAAAAGCGGCAGCACTTCAATCTCATTACGCTTCTAACTCTTGTTTCACCAATTTTTATGTGTTTGGAATAATATTAGTGGGTGGTTTGGGTGGGTATGGATCTTGTTCTCTAAAATAATCTCAAATTAGATCCTTTGAAATTCTATCCTATGTTACTATTCAAGTCTATAAAAGCCATAGGTATTGTTTGTTTATGGTCTCTGTTCTTCTTTTGTAGTGTCCTTGCAAGAACAAAAAGTAAATTTCGTAGTACCTCTTACCTCCATAAACCTTCGTAAAATTCTCTTGAACAGGTGTGCAGTCTTGTTCGCCTTCTCAAGCGTTTATATACTGCCTCGGATTTTAATACAAATTACCCAGAAATGCAGTTGAATAAAATAAATACGACAAGAAATAAAACCCGAAATATAAAATCTATCCTTTTGGGGATGGGGAATATATTGTTGAGTGACGTGCATTTTCCAAAGTTTCATTATAGGCGTTGACTCCTGCAAAAGACAAATGTGAGCCAAAAGTGAAGCAGAAACTCCGCATCATCTAGGAAATGGAGATTCGGATATCATAAGGAAAGTCCATAATGCTCCCATTTAAGAGAAAATGAGATGTGCCTCTACGTAGAAGAAAATATATTTCTTAAAATAGGACAAAGAACGGCATGTTTTTATAAAGGCAAACGAACAACGCAGAGAAAATAAGTCAAAAGGCATTTTTTTTTCTTTCAGTAGTTTCAAACGAAATAGTTTTTCCGGAAATTCATTTGAAACTGGATCAATGTGGATTTTGTATTTGAAGTAGTATTCTTATGAATAGATCGAATTGATAATATATGTTACAAGTTTTATACTTTTATTAATGTGCGCATACCATTATAGACTAGTTTCCATAAATTAATGGAAAATCACAAATCCAGCAATAACTCGTTTAAACATGAACTAATCGGTAGGAACTTTATGTATGAAGTTAGTTAAAAAGTGCTGAATAAAATTACAGTAGGCGAAAAAGTGGCGCTGTAATCGAAATGCATCATCTGCAAGTAGCATAAAAATGCATGTATGGGAGCAAGACTATAGTTTGCATTGTGATAAAGATAAGAAAACGGGGATAGTCAATTCATTACAATGATTTCGAGGCATTCTTTTCCAGAAGAACTAAGGTGGAGGGTCATTGGGAAGTTAGAGGCTAGACAAACTCAGGCCGCGGTGGGAGATGATTAAATTTGAGTCCTTCTGTGGTTTATGAATTTTGGCAACAATTTCTAATCACAGGTTCAGCATCCAAAAGCTTCGGTAATGGACGGACAAGAACCACGTCGAATGCCGATGATCGCCATTTGAAGTTATGCGCAGAAAGGAATAGAATATCAACCCCAGCCCAAATTAGATCTTCTCTTGCTGCAGCCACAGGAAGGATGATGTCAACGTCTACTGTTCGCAGAAAGGTTCATGAAGGTTATCTGTACGCGACACGACCAGCCGTTTGTGTGCCGCTAATCCATAAAGGAGAGCTTTTGAGGTGGACGTGTCAACATGTCCACTAGGCTGAAGATCAATGGACAGCTGTTCTCTTCAAGGATGAATCCAGCTTTAGCTTGTGAAGCGGTAGCTGACACTGTTTGATTTGGAGAGAGAGCATGCGTCGTTATCATCCATCAAATATTCGTGACAGAAATTCACACGAAGGTGGCAGTATCTGTATTTGGGTTTTGCGGTGATGCAGTGGTTACGCGTTCACCCATCATGTTGTCACCCCGGGTTCGACTTCCAACGTTGCCAAGTAAAGAACGCTTACTGTTTAACTGGTTCTTTAGTAAACTGTAGCTTCAGACGAAGGCTGATCTCGACTATCCTTGCGCCGTAAAACAGAAACAAATCTTTCTATAAAGAAAAGATTGTAGTAGTCCAGTAAATTGCATTCAAATTTAACAATTAATTCTTTCAGAAAAAGGAATTTAATAACGCTCAAAACATGATGGCTTTAGAATTCGAAAGAAATAAAATATAATTCATCGCATATGGAATGGAATTGAAAACTATTCTTTTGATAATGAAAGCATTTTTAAATCAGATAAAAATGCCTAACAAGGGAACCTCGCGAACTGTCAAGGCTCGATTTTTCTGAATTTCGGTTTATAGGCCAATATGACCGAGTAGATGAAAGATCCAAAATCAAATTTGGCCCAATCGACCTGGGGGTCGAGCTACGGCCCACTGAAAATAGAGCTCACCCTACGAGGATGCTTCGCTGCATGACAGGTGAAAACAGTGTTTTGGCGTGCTGGGCAAGCATTAAGCGCCAAACGTTATCGTAGGAAAAAAATAACACATATGAATAAAATATAGCACATATTTATAATAGTCATTTTAGTTGTACCTGAAATAATTATACATTGTGTTTTCTAGTGTAAAAGTAAAAAATATTTGAAGTTTTTACCTTACTTTTTTATAACTGACAAATTTTGAGATCATTTTTGGCGAAGAACTCGAAAAAGCTGCCTGGTACGTAAACCAGTCTTGAATAAATAAGACGCGATCCTTCAATTTTCAAATCAGTAGCAATCATCACTTGCCTGTAACTTCATTATTTTTGACATTTTTAATTTTTTTGTTGGAAAGCGTGGAATTTCAAGCCTTATTTGTCACCATGTCTTCCTTTTCCACCACAGGAAAATAATTTTTTGCATTGTTTGTGAAAAATACACAAAGCAAGCCGATTTTGTATCAGATTATAAGATGGATATTGAGAAAGAAATATTTACATTTGCCAAAACTTTGATAAGTGGGTTAACATACGAAATGAATGACGAGAATACACTTAGTATTTGTTTAAATGAAATGAAGTATGATGCAATACATGGTAATGAAAGAAATGATGAGGAATGGGATGAACAAACTAATTTGCCGTCACGCGTAACTTACACATTAGAAGACATGAAAAGAATTTCCATGGAGTGGGTCAGGAAAACTACGTTCCTTGAAAAGCATACAGCATCGCTTTAAAGACAACACGCTTTCACGTCGACAAATTTATCGCTTTCGGGATTATGTTGCTTCCCAGGGTACAAGATGTGAAAAACTGTTACGGATGAAAGACGAAGTATTTGAGAAGTTTAAAAATGCCCGGGAATATGCTTTATTAACAGTTCACGATGCCGATTTAAAGTTATGGTTTCTGAACATTGCAATGAGAGAAAATCTCACAAACTTTAGCGCAAGTGATGCTTTTCTATTAAAATTTTAATAAAAGAGCGTGGCATAACAAGTAGAAGAGTCATCAAGTTCGTTACTCATGGACGTACTATGCACACAACGGCTTTGGAAGATAGAGCTATAGAATTCGTCAACATAGTTACAGATGCAATGAGCAACTATCCTTTTGATGAGGTTTTAGACATCGACCACGGAGGATTCACTAAAGAACGGGCATCTACGCGCACTCTGTCGATTAAGAGGGAAATCACACTCCAAGTACCATTCAATCTTCTCACGCCATATCCCATTCCGTAACAATTGAACCTGTCATTTCTGCTACTGGACAATTATTGCGACAATTTCTGCTCATCCATCAGGAACCAAAGGGTGTATTCGATCCACGGGTACAGGAAAAGTTATTTTACCCCCCCTAATGTTATTCTGGAATGTTCCAAAAGTGGCAAATCCTCTACCGAAATACATGAGGTGTTCCTCAGCGAAGTACTCAAACCAGGCATAACATCAAAAGTTCTATTAATTATGGATTCGTGGACAGGTCAAATGGACGAAAATATAGTTGATGATAAATTTAGTCAAGCCAGTCTTTCAGAGCAATCGAAATTGATGATTATACCACCTGGAGGGATAGCACTCATACAGCCATACTACGTATATTTTTTTCTTCAATGGAAATATTTCGCTAAACGCTTAACACGATTTTGCCTTTTGCATTATTACGATCATGTAAGGCTATCAGAAAGGAATAACATCACAAAACTGCATTCACTCATTCACAATCATCTGTCTTCCCCAAAATTCCGTAATATGATAATCTGTGTTGTAAGATATTATTACCCTTCACAGGGATAACACAAATGCCAAATAATGGTCAACACACAAAGTCACCCGGGCGAGATTTTTGCGAGTTTTTCGTGGAGGATTTTTTTATTACAAATTTGACACCCACGTATTAGTAGCTCAAACTAGAGCTTTTTGTTTTTTAGGATAAAAAGAGACAGCCTCTCTTTTTCTCATAAACAAAAATAGCTCTAGTTTGAGCTACTAATACGTGGGTGTCAAATTTATTTGTAGTAAAACAATCCCCCACGAAAAACTCACAAAAATCTCGCCCCGGTGGCTTTGTGTGTTGACCAATATTTGGCAATTGTGTTATCCCTGTGAAGGGTAATAATATCTTACAAATTAATATACGGAGAAAACAGCATTTGTTCTTGTTCTCATTCGTTAATCAATTCGTTTAGAGTCACTCTTTTCCTAAAACACAAAAGATGTCACTTTATTCTGTCGTCTTTTAGGAATAATATTAAATTTTAGGCAGTAATTAGAACTTGAAGAAAGGGCAGGCAAATTAAAAAAATAATAATTGGGTAGATTAGTTCTCTGATAGTTCATATTAGCATTTGCGACATAATAATATAAAATATTATTACATTTATGCTTACTCATTTATTCAAATCCGTTGACTCCCTCATAGGTGGAAGCTAGGGGGCCAGACTTCCTTCCAAACAGAAGGCTAACTGTCCCCTAAAAAATGTCTCACTGCTTATATTAGGAATGTACTATAATTGCAAAATTATAAAAAAGTGAAAATTAAAATAAATTTTTGAAGTTTGAATAGCTTTTATATATTTTCAAGAAAATTTCAGTAGATCTGGGGTTTTCAAAAAATTCAGTAGGTTTAGGGTTTTTCAAAAAATTCAGTAGATTTGGCAATTTTTCCTAAAAATGGGTAAAACGAAACGAAAACGGAAATCCGTTAATCAACAACATGGAATTTGCGGAAAAATTATATTCCTGTCATATAACATAAAGCTAAGAGGCAATAGCGCCTTTACAATAATTCTCAGATAGTAAGGTTCATTCTCCCCTCGAAATTTTCCAGTAATCCTACCAATTCAGACCCCTTATTCCCCTTACCTGTACACCTTAACCTGTAGCCCAGATAAAGATACGAAATCATCATAGGCGTTTTAAATAAAAGTCAATCAATATTCGCTTAGCCACCCTTTCCATAAAACACGAAAGTTGCCACTTTATCCTGTTGCCTTCTGGAAGGACATTGAACTTTAGGTAGAAATTAAAACATGAAGAAGGGAACAAATTTGATAACAAATTAAATAATGAGGTAGGTTAGTTCTCTGACAGCTTATGTTAGCATTTACAGCACAATAATATAAAATAATATTACACTTATGCTTATCTATCTACAAGAAGACCAGTCCATTCATCCATTTCAATAATTTGTTAACTTCAGACATTCACTGCATAAACAAATCGCGCCTAAAGCAGAAAATGATCATTGGGTTATTATCAACAAAATATATAGTTGCAAAAATATGTAATGTCATCTGTCCGTGCTTGCCGTACCTCGAGTAGTTTACTTCTTTCCAAAAAGTCGTCTTCGTCCTTCAGGAAGGACGTTAGGGCTAGCTGGGTTAAGTGTAGCTGTTCGTTTACTCGAGTAGCTTAACATTAATCCGTTGCCGAAATAATGACAGAAAGGAGAGTTCCGGCTAATTAAACTTCGATTATTACAAAATTTCCATGACCGGTTTATTTAAATGACAATCATCGAAACTCGTGAAGAAAATATTAAATGAGCCGATTATTTCTGTCGACTATTTGAAGAATTTTTATATTGTCGTAAGATTTACTCATCAAAAGTTTTACTCGTCCTATGAATACACTACTTAAATGCATTGTTCCACAGTTCTCGTCAAAAAGGGCTACATATTTCTACAACATTGAATAATTTGGTGAAAGCCACATAAAATAATATATTGTATATCAGTGGCAAATTATACCACCATTAACAATAACGAATTTAAAAATTACTAGTGTTCATACAATCCATTATGCAACGTACAATTCAAAGTCTTGCCTTTAATACCTAAATCGAGAAATGTTCAGATACTAATGCCCACTTACTTTGTGTATGCACTTTACGCTATGTAGAACGTATCTTTTCTACGGTGAACAATAACTTTACCGAAGACACTGGAGCAAGTGTTCTGTCAATTTCATCAAATCAGAATTAATATTTATTATATATTTACAACAAGATATTTCATAATTTCTTCAACATATAAAAAATTAATGAACCTTTATTACAATGTCAAAATCAACCATAATTACAAGTTTCTCCACACTGTAGTCTATTATTCCACCAAGATTTATAATAAAATTAGAGTACGTATTTTAATTTTATATCATCAAAATCAAAATAGTTAATAAAAATTATATTCATTTTTTATCAAAGTATGCAGTCGAACATCAATAACGTGAACACTCTCAACCTGAAATACATTTGACGGAAACTATTTCCTGAAGTCCCGTCAAATGACATGGTAATAATAATAATCTCTATCCTTTTCGCATAAAGTGAACTAAGTTTAACGTGCAAAGATTTTTTTTTTTTTTACTTTCAGCAAATATGTTTACGTTAACGAGATTTGAACGTATATTTTTAAATTGACATCTAATGCGTTATTTCGTCCGTTAAAGTTAAAGCCTTTCCCGGTGGATATCGCAAAAAGCTGTCCGAATGTGTTACTTGGGATCTTTGAAATCTAACAGCCCTTTACCCTAAAGCTAGCTCGTTCTTAGCGAGAGGTGTGGTGTGTCTATTACGTATTCGATGGCTTCCCTGAAGGCTAGAAACAAGAACCGCGCTTCTTATCAGCATAGTTCTTTTTCACCTCCATTGTGGTGTCATCATGCCTACTATTGTGAAAAACTTTGTATGTATACGATACTAGTCTCAGGAAACCAGAGATGTGTTTGAAGGATTCCGTTGTTGGGGACAAGGTTTAGTGGGCAGGATTTACCAAATCAGTTTAACAGATTGGGCCCCCTAAATAATTACATTTAATAACAAATTATGCTTATAACAATTAATTTAATCATGGCATTATATTATCCCTGGACCTGGTTGGCGATATTTTTTTAATATGCACCTGAACTTTGTGCCCGAACAGAAAACAATTGTTGTTAAAAATTGTTAGAAAACAAAAAAACTAGTTGGTCCACCTATTACCCAGAGTCTCTGGAACAGACGCCACTGATTACAAATATATATAAAATCAGTACCGCCTAAACCCTATAAATACACTATTGTATTCCTTCTACTGCCCCTATGCCTTCTCTCTGTAACAAGGTTCACTTAATTATTACACCAAACCCGTGTGACATGCCTCTATAATCCCTCCAACAAATAGTAAGTGCACACCATTTATATCAATTCAAAGACCAATTGACCAAAGAGATATATTAGTATACATAAGTGGTATATCACCATATATTAATTAACATTGCAAGTCAGGGGACCGCCTCTTAATTGCTCTGTTACTGAACCAGCTAATTTTTTCTATCTTGTCGAGGATGCCGGCAAGTTTCTTCTATTTTCTCGTTGCCTACTTCCTCTATAATACGGTTGCCAATGTCCCCCAATACGGTTCTCGAAAATACTTTGCATGAAAAATACTACTCATACACATTGAAGTGCCAGGAAAAGTGGGTACGCGACAAAATTTGGATTTTCGCGTACGACCATTTCACGGGTATACCGTGAATATCAGGAATCCGGTAAAACATCAAATCTCCGACAGCGGTGCGGCCGGAAAAAGACCTTGAAAGAACGGGACATTCGACGACTGACGAGAATCGTTAAACGAGATAGACGTGCAACACTTCCTCAAATTGCCGCGGATTTCAATGCTGGGGCATCAACAAGTGTCAGCGTGCGAACTGTTCAACGAACCATCATTGATATGGGCTTTCGGAGCCGAAGGCCCACTCGTGTACCATTGTTGACTGCACGGCACAAAGCTTTACGCCTCGTCTGGGTCCGCCAACACCGCCATTGGACTGTTGATGACTGGAAACACGTTGCCTGGTCTGACGAGTCTCGTTTCCAATTGCATCAGGCGGATGGACGTGTACGGGTATGGAGACAACCTCATGAATCCATGGACCCTACATGTCAACAGGGGACTGTTCAAGCTGGTGGAGCTTCTGTGATGGTATGGGGCGTGTGCAGTTGGCGTGATATGGGACCCCTGATACGTCTAGAGACAACTCTGACAGGTGACAGGTACGTAAGCATCATGTCCGATCACCTACACCCATTCATGTCCATTGTGCATTCCGACGGACTTGGACAATTTCAGCATGATAATGCGACACCCCACACATCGAGAGTTGCTACCGAGTGGCTCCAGGAACACTCTTCTGACTTTAGACACTTCCATTGGCCACCTAAATCGCCAGACATGAACATTATCGAGCATATCTGGGATGCCTTGCAACGTGCTGTTCAGAAGAGATCTCCACCACCTCGCACCCCTACGGATTTGTGGACTGCCCTGCAGGATTCCTGGTGTGAATTGTCTCCAGGATACCTTCAGACATTAGTCGAGTCCATGCCACGTCGTGTTGCGGCACTTCTGCGTGCGTGGACGAGGAGGCTACACGATATTAGGTAGGTGTGCCAATTTTTCTGGCACTTCAGTGTATAATTTTTAGCGAAATACTTATACTAAGGGAAGTATTATATTACTCGAAATGCAATTTTCAATTTAATGAGGAAAGATAATTCTAACAAGAAAAAAAATGTGAAGAAATAGTTTTGGCATTTTTTTTGCAAAATATTTTTTAAAAAATACTTAAACTTTTTTTAATACAAAACAAAATAATTGTCATGAAACATTGTGGAAGAATCTAGCTATAAAAATTCGATAGAAAACAACGAGCACACAAAAAATGCTTGTGAATAAGCACGGTTGAATTATAGCATAAACGAAAAAAGACCAATGCCTAGGGTTTGCTTTTTGTGAGTGCCCCGCGCGGTAAAGACAGAACACTACTTCAAATATAACTAACCGGAGAAAGATCTCAGAGTTTCAGTGTTATGATAAGTAAATAAGTATTAACGAAATTTCTTTCTTCCGTCAAATTAAGTTGCTTAGCTGTATTGAGATGCGATTAAACGAAGTTCCAGTCTTATATGTGAAAAATGAATATAAGCTTCAAGGAGAAAAAGTCAAGTGCTAACTATAGGTGGAGTACAAAGTGAAACCTGGTGAGTATTGTGCCAAATTGAATTTAAAATGAAAACAGAGTAATCTTAAAACTAAACTGTCTTTCAAGTGCAAAAAAGGGGTAAAGAAAAGAAGGTAACATATCTATTATGGAATCTGTGAAGCATAAATTATAAACAAACAAAACTTTTAAATTAATTAAATGTATTTTTTTTATTTCGAATGTACCATAGATTTAGTAAGAAAAAAATAACTGTCATTCAAAGTCTCTGTCCAATAAAAGAAGTAAATAAAGAATACTTACAAACCTTTTTCCTCAATCGCTATTTCATATGAATCGCACATTCAGATAAATTTTCTCTCCTTAAAGGCAAATATTACACGCTAAAAATTCACTGCCTTTATGCGTTATACACGTATACTGATATTTTTTACCCATACTTTTATGATTATAGGATTTCATTTCTGTGTGATACTTATTGGTTGACCCATATTTATATGGTAAGCATTCTTATAAGTAATATATTAATTACACTTCATAGAAAATCTTTGAGAATGAAATAATATGGCAATTACTCCCCGCGAAATGAAATAGATTGTCTCAAATGCTAAGTTCTGCGATAAAATATTAAATAGAAGGAATCGTTTTTCATGGATTGAGCAGTGACTGCTAAGCCAAAGAACTCGGCGGAAATGAAAGAGAAATAGACTGGGAACTAATGAAATTGTACATCCGAGAAAGAAAATGGAAGCGTTAGTTACGAGGCAGACAAAAAGAACAAAAGAAATAAAGATAGAAGAAAAATTAGGCAAGGGTGCAAACTATGTGGGAAAAAACAAAATAACATAAGAAACGCACACCTGATTTCAGAATAAGAAAATTGAAAATGGACGGAACCAATAGGAGTTTTCGCTTCGTGTAGAAAAATTTTATTTAGCTCCCCTTTTCATGAGAATTTTCTTCCTAATAATTCTTACTTTTTTCCAGACGTATTTAAACAATAAATTTCAGAGATGAAAGCGTTATCTGCAATGCAGCGATTGTTTTTCTTTAAATCGATAAAATGTGCTTAATATGGTAATTTTAATTTGTGAATTTATGAGTAATAAGATCGTAACTAGTTAAATTTTAGCGGAAATTCTTGATCAGGAAATAGATTGAAATTCTCAATTCATGTACTTGACATATGTAGAAAAATGTAATTGCAGATTTTCTATTTAAATGTAGTAACATAAATTCGAAGAGTTTGATTTGACATCGCAGTATACTTACCTCTTTAGATATTAATGCTTTTATATCCCTGCTGTGGTAAAGTGATCATCCAACGTGCAGTTGATATGGGTTCATATACACTTGTGTCCAAAATTAAGGTTATTTGTCCAAAATTAGGCGAACACGTTACAATACTGCGCCACAGCAGGGCTCCCATATGTTTATAATATATGTTTTAAAGGGAAATTTTTCTTACATTAGTCGCAGAAAATTCTTTTTAACCATGTTCTACACCGTCGATGAAATGGCAAGAGACTTTAGCCTTTCTTCTATCGTAGTGGAACGTAAATATTTTTATTAGTTCAAATTTCTTAAAAGATCGTTCTGTAATTAAAATAGTCATAAGAATTGTTAGTAAAATTCGTATGTTTATCCATCTGGTAGGTAAAACGTCCTCCATACTGTGATCATAAATAATCTTGAGCACCTGGCATGGCATAATTTTCATTTATCATTAACATATGAAAGAAGCGTAATATACCATTAAATGTGTATTATTTCTTCATATCATTCTGAGTTGTTTATATGACCTTCATTTCAATAATAAGAGGAATGCGAGGAAAAACCAATAAATGTTAATTTACTTTCGGCGTTCTCCTCGCTAAATAGCGCACCGGGCTGTCGCCCGCACCTTCAACTGGCCTCTGTACTGGTAATGTTAAACGAAAATAAATATGACATATACCTGAGTTTTGGTGAATGATATGCTGATGCTCAAAAGTATTTATTACGTTGTTTTTAATTCAGTAGCAACCTAATATTTGTTAAGCAAATTTATTTTGTTGAATTATATTTCGACGCAATTAATCCCAAAGCTATATTAAAAAAAAAAATATCAAATATATTTTGCATTCGGAGATGCAAAAACCGTCCATCGCTATCACTGTCTCACACTTTCCATGTGTAGTACAGTAAATTTTACAAGTACGGCCATATTTTATTTTTAAATACAAGTATTCCACACTTTTGTCCAGGGGTTGTATATTTTAATTTCTTATCGTTCTGATACGCTAATTGGAAAAATACAAAGAAAAGATCCTATAATAGTACTCTTTTCTAATTACATCATGTAATCAGAAAAGGGTACGGTTATAGGATTACATCATGTAATATGAGAGAGATACAAGTCAAGAAATACAACAAAATCTGAGTGTAATATTTAAGAAAAATTGAAAGTTAAGATCTAAAAATAAGCAAAAAAAAAAACAAAAAAAAAAACAGAATATATGACATGTATTTACAAGGACCAGGACAAAGTAGATAATTCATACATCGAATACGGCTCTCAAAAAAAGTATAGAAGTTCAGATACTTGGAAGTTTATTAGAAGGGAGAAAACAAAAAACATTGGCATGCCAGGCAACAATTCTACGTAACGGGGAAAACATTTGGATACGTTTTGCTTTTAAACTTTTTCAGAAAAAGCTTAGAAAAAAATCTCCTGTAAGGTATTCTTGACTAAAGAACGTTAAATACGTTTCAAGCCCAGACAAGGAAAACATCCACTAGAATTCGCACGCATTGGTTTTCCTACTGTTTATAATAAATTTAGCTACTAAAATTTTGTTGGCACTTAACATATGCGAAAATAAATGAATGTAAAACTGTCATGCGCAAGTGCGTACATGGATGCATGTTTCTCGAATCAGCAACCGTTTTCCAACTAAGTAAAATTACTTATATGGAATGTTGTACTGTGCGTTCGCACTCAGTTGGCATGTGATACCTGTGATACAGACGGGTTAGTCCATTGCAGTTTAGGGAAGGCCGTCTTGGAGGAACTGGTTTTTCCCGCGTGAAAAACCAGTTTCGGCAAGACGCCCTTCCTTAAGCTGCAATGGACTAACCTGTCTGCTAACGCTATCACACGCCAACTGAGCGCGAACGCATAATACTGGGGCTAACCAAAGTATATAGAGCTTTCACTTTAAACGTTTACATCTCCGCTTATGCAGTTTTTCCTTTGTAGTTTTTGATAAAAGATTCTCGTTTGTTTGACACGTCGTTTTATCATCGAGCTTTCAGTTTTACTTTAAATAAATTATGTACTTTTAAGATAAGATTTTTATTTCAGCATATTATACAATTGGATCATAAATATACTGCGGATATAGATGAAAAACTTTGTTAATATACCTGAAGCATTAAGAGTGAAGGCAGTTTTTAAGTTTAAAAATTTTTATTTCCTAATAGATATTTTTTCGTTTCTGTTTTAAGTTTTGTCTTCGACTTTATCACCTTTATTTTGTTTGACACTTTATTCTATAATTTTATTCCGTAATAATTTATATCGTCTTTACTTATATTAGATATAAATTTTTTTTGTGTCTAATCTTATACCTATATTGTTCCTCTTGTATAGTAATTACATCGGTTTGTTTGTTTGTTTGGATTTTTATGGCGCAAGAGCATCTGGGCTATACTGCGCCAAACATGGTGTAAGAATAATTACATCTGTATGTTTATTTTCATGTATTCTTACGTACATATAATTTAATATTTTAAAATCGTGAATTCCCTTAGTATTCATAATTTTAACTTCTTTTCTAATGTCTTCTTGAGTTTTATTTGTGTTTAAACTAACCTAACATAAACGAACAATTCGTTAAGATGATGAAGATTGAAAGAATGAGAAACACTACGCAAAATCAATTAAGATGATAAATTAACAACGTTTTTGGCGTAGTTACTAATTTACAATATAATTCGATGCACGTTCTGAGAGAACATTTATTTATTTGTGGTTTACGTCTCAAGGACTACAATGGTCATGCTTAACCTGACCATACGTCCCGTTTTTAGGTAGCCGATCCCGTTGTCCCCAAGCATAGCTTCGGGGCCCCAAAATGTCCCGTTTTTAGAATGAGAAGAACCCCGGTAGCGCGGCGACGATGGGGCATGCCTAATACGTTTCACACATGGTTAAGTCGGTCAGAAGCCTGCTTGCTTGCAAATCTTTCTTGAAGATTGATTGTTTTTCTGCTGACGTATCTTATTGTAGTTAATTTAATTTTTTTACGTGACCTCTTTATTTTAAGAATGCCTAAACGCAACTGCACTTTTAAATTAAAAGTTTTAATGTTAACTTAGAAACGAAGTACCCGTTTACAAAGCAAAGAAGTCCTCCATCGGCCATCGGGTTTGAAAAGTGTCGTACAGAATTTAACATGGCCCATGGAGGTTCCAGCGATTTTAACCAACATTTAAATCAGAAAAACATAAAATTTCCGATCTTGCTACTGCTTCGAATTCTTCGATGCTTAATTTTTTTAAGAAAACGGATTCACCAACTTCGAAAGATCTGGAAATTGTTGCGACGGAAGGCGTCCGGGCTTATCATACGATGCAAGTGAACCACAGTTTCCGCTCAAACGATTGTGCAACTAAGTTAATTCAAACATGTTTTGAACAGAATTTTAGATATGCTCGTACGTAAACAGAAGCTATTGTTGTAAAAATGTGTTAGCGCCAATAGTATTAGGTGAATTAAAAGACCGCCTCAGAGAATATAACTGTGTTACTATATTAACTCATGCTTTAAACCACGGGTCCATGGAAATATTCTTCTTACTTACTTACGAGTCAAACTTTTAGAATTTCAAAACCAACCGGGCGAAACATCAGTCGTTATTGTCAATTATCTAATAAATTTATTCTACAGAAAAATATAAGACCACATAAATTATTTATTTCACACGTTCATTCCAGTTCTTTTCATGAATAAATAAAAACTATAAAGAAATACGCGTTTTCTTGAATAACATACTATTACCGAAAAATTAGTAGATGTCCCATTTATTTTTTTCCCTCAAAACGGGACATACGCCGTATGTCCCGTTTTGAGGAAAAAAATAAACGGTCACGTTAGTCATGCTGTGCCGGGACCTACTGTTTTCCGAGGAATCCGAACCTCTTAAGGCCTAGGGAACCAAAACCCCGGGCTTGTGAAGACGGACAGTAATCCTCGGACAGTGAGCAGTGCGATCTTTTACGAGATCTCTGCTGAGTAAGCGTTCTTTGCACTGTTGAGAGTCGAACCCGAGTTAACGGCGCACTAGGCGAACGCGTTACCACACTGCGCTGTTTGAGAGAACATTAATTCGTTGATAATGCATTATTGGCAGCTGGTATTGGATAAGCTGGTGGTAATGGGTAAGAGGAAGAGGGGAAGACCACGTCTGAGATGGAAGGATAAAGTGACGTAAGATCTGGAAGAGTATGGATGGAGTAGAGAAGAGGCATTGGATAGAAGATTGTGGAAGAGAAGATTAAAGGACCATAACGCCGACCCCATATAACATGGGAAATGGCAAAGCGAAAGAAGAAGAATGCATTATTGGCAGAGTCAGATTCACAATTCTACTCTCTGTAGGCTCTGACATGTTTTGTCGCCTAATCCTACCAAACATAACTAAAGGTATAAAAGAGATTTTTTTTGGAGGGGAGGGGGGGGGCTTTTGTCAAATTCTTAATTTGACACCCTGGCGGTTATTTCAAATTCGTCATTTCGCAAGTATCCGCGAATTTGGGGCTTTTTCAGCCTCTCTCAAGGTGGCGCCCATGGTAGCTCTCTCTCTCTCTCTGCCAATGCCTAGTTCTGCCACTGAAGATAACAGTTCAAATTTAATAATTCAGTTGGATAACAAAATATTCAGCCCCGCCTCTGGAAACTTCTCGGCGAAAATTTTTGCGTCGAAAATTTGCCGCCGCAGACTTCAGCTTACTTATCCTACTGGTAAAGCCGGCACTGATTATGGGCATCCCTTTATTCACCTACATTGCCTATTATATTGTTTTATTGCGCTCCTATAATTTTTGTGGGAGGTACGCAATGTTTGTGATTAACAAGCGGCACGCAAATTCTCAGCGCAACTCACAATGATCAATTATCAGAACATAACCAAATTTAAATGCAATATGGTTGTTTGTTTGTTTGTTTTTTGGTTTTACGGCTCAAAGACTACAGTGGTCATGCTGCGCTGGGACTTACTGTTTTCCGAGGAATCCGAACCTCTTAAGGCCTAGGGAACCAAACCCAGGACTACAGTGAGCAGTGTGATCTCTATGAGGCAATATGGTTGTAAAGTGTATAAATGACAAGGAACGATATTTTGGTCATGGACACAATGGTTCAATACTTTCTCCCTCCCTGCTGAATAAACATGATTGAATAAATGTCAAAACAAATTGAAATACAGCTGAAGAAGGAATACACATATACTTAAGCGCGAAAATTTCTTTAGCTCGTTATGACCATCACGAGCCACAATCATTTTAGTAAGACCGAAGATAATATCTACTGTGAGTTCGCGCTCAGTTGGTGTGTAATACCGTTAGCAGACGGGTTAGTCCATTGCAGTTTAGGGAAGGCCGTCTTGGAGGAACTGGTTTTTCCCGCGCGAAAAACCAGTTTCGGCAAGACGCCCTTCCCTAAACTGCAATGGACTAACCCGTCTGCTAACGGTATCACACGCCAACTGAGCGCGAACTCACAATACATGAATCGTAAATGTTGCTCGTTTGTTATAGTAGCTACCGTCCTTCAGAATCATACATAAAGATAAGACACAATTCCAAATGAATAACGGAATTGTTAACACGCACGTATATTTTCCTCATACTTACAATGCTATAGAAAAATTATGGAACCTAACAGGAAATTGATTCATTACACTGCACTACGATAACCTAGTTCGCAGAACATTTTCAAACAAGTTTCACTAAACACAACAAATTACAATTAATTATCCAACAACATATTAGACAGTTGTGCAAAAGTATCAATATAAGTTGGGAACACACTCTATTAAGAAATGGTGGGTATACGAACCTCCAAAATTTTTAGCCCATCACAAGTTTCGTTGGCGTTGTCTATCCTACAACAAATAGACAATTAAGAAACTTACTTGCAACTTTAAAACACAAATACAGTTAATTTAACCTTTCAAAATTCAATTGTATACAAAGGTCCTTGAAGACACTTTGGTTTTTGAAACAGAGATACTTTATCAAGTGATTGAAATCATAACGTGTAGTTTAAATACCTGTGTCTCTGAAAAATGTATGAAATCTATTATTGTAAGCAGCAAAAAAAGCAAATCTCAGACATTGATCACTGAGAAATTTCATTCAAAGAATTTGAATTGGAGATTAATAAATTTGAAATAACAGTGTCACTTTCACTTCGCGTGCAGGGGCCTTTATAAAAGTTGAAATAATTTATGGACACATTAAATGTTTTAGGACTAACCTAAAAGCAACGGTAAACAGTGTGGGTCATAACAGGATTTCCCAAGTATTTCGTTCCTCTTTTAAACTATAAAGCGGTCCACATTCCCAACGCCACATAGGCATTACGGAATCAGACGACCTGGACTATTTAATTTTTATTTAGTCGTCTCTGATTTCATTAAATTGCCACTGAAGCGAATCTCTTTAGTTGTTGAATATCTAATATCCTGTCCATTGAGGCGAAGCTTCCAACACGGACTTCTACCGTTATCCTTTCCAATTTAATTACTTCCAATATCCGGTTTTCCGAAGAAATCATTGATACTATTCAGTTGGTTGTAATATTGGAGAATATCTGTTTTCGCCTTAACGATTATATGACAACTCCGTAAATACCTGGTGATGTTTTGCATAATCCCAATTGGTAAAGAAATTTATGACAAATAATTATAAAAATACCTTCGTCTTATAAAATTCCTAAATAATTAGTGCAGTAGTAATACGGATAAAATATTTTTGAGTAAAAATTGAATACATCCATGTTATGTGGATGAACCACATTAGGGAAATTCAAGTATTACGTAAGCAATATTTTGGCCATTTCAACCCTCCTCCCCCTCCATAAGCAAAAATTAACATTGGCTAATATTAGAAAATAAGCACAACAGCAACCCCCTCCCACAAAGATGCTTATGTAATACTTGAACCCTCCCTTATGTGTGAAAAAGTGCCCATTACGAATAAACATAATTTTTTTTCATCATTCATAAACACGATTAAAAATTATTAAAAAATTATACGATTACATGTTAAAGCTAAACCCAAATTTCATTTTCTCGCTTACGGACATTGTAATATACCCACTGCTATACCTTTAATAAAAAAAGTAATGTTCTGCACATTAATAAAAGTTCTTCCCCAAATAACGCTGAGATTAGGTTTGTACGCAGTATCGCTGGCAATCAAAATCATAGAAGTCATTAAACGTTAAATTGCTCGCGAAGAAAACAATAATTTCACTGTGCCTGGTGGGAACCGAACCCACGTCCTCTTGGTATCCGGCCAAGGGCCCTTCTAAGTGAGCTATAGACGACGGATCATCCTCCGCTCTCATCCACCTTCTCGAGCGTATATAAAGCTTTACTATAGACGAGTTTTAAAATGGGGCAGTGCCTGGACTGCTTTTTAAACCAAATCGACGTCTAAGAATAGAACGTCCGTAAAGCGAGATCAGCGTGATAGTAACCCAAGCGGCAAAACTTCCTAGGTTGAGGATCGGCTAAACATCGCACTTCGATGTTTTCGTAATCGGGCCGACAGCATCTGAAAATATCGGCGGGATTATGGAAATGTCCGCTCGGCAACACTTCCAGCCAACATTGGCGTCGATGGGTTTGGAGCATTTTGCCGATGGGTAGCCGATATGGTGTAAAATTCTCGAGTAAATGCCGATCAAGGCCCGTTCTTTCCCCAAACGTGGCCCAATGTATATCCGATTAGATTAAAAACGATTACGGAGCAAGCGATTACGATTACACAGGTAATAAACTGTGGATTACAATTATGCAAGGCATTTTTTTTTTTTAAATTTTCACCAGTGGCGTACTAACTAGGGGGCAGACCACACTGAATATGAATTTATATTCAGTGTTCGCCCCCAGTTGGTACGCCACTGGTGAGAATTAAAAAAAGAAACAATGAAAGCCTTTGATGCACGCACACACACACACACACACACACACACACACAAATTCCTTACACAATCGTAATAATCCCGAATTTATTATGTGTACACACGTAAGCGCGTTCAGTTTTGACTGCCTTCTTTTAAATTACCGCGTGATCGACTTGTTAAGCTGGGATTACACGACGACGATTCCTATTGCTTTGTAACGGAGCGAATGTTATGAAAAACTGCAAATTTCGGGACAAAAATTAAGGTGTTTCATAGCGTTAGGAATGTCGTTGTCTAAACCTAACTTTATCACCGTTTCGAAAAATGTTTTTTTCAGGGTTCACACATTTAATAGTTCAGAAATTGAGCTCTTTAAGGGTTTCCCAAACTGTGGTCCTTGGACCCCCGGGTGTTCGCCACAAGAGCCGAGAGGGTCCGCTTGAGTAAATTAGGAAAGGAAAAAAAGGTTATTTAAAAAAATTTTAATTAAAAATTAAAACAAAATTTGTGCATAAAAGAACACTTGATGTCACTGGGGTCTAGTTTAAGAGAGCATTTCCCGTCTTCTGATGAAAAAATTGATTGGATGAAAAATCCATTCCTGAAAACAGAAAACGAACGGCCACCAAATGAAGATCAACTTATTAAACAATCTTTTGATTCCTCTTTGCAGATGTTTCCTTCAATGGCATTACTTGACTTTTGGTTACACTTACAGCCCATGTATCCTTAAGTTGCTAGAACAGACATAAAATACTTCATACCTTTTGTAACCACTTACCTCTGTGAATCTACCTTTTCATTTCTCGTCTATATAAAAAAAAATCAGACATAGCCTGAATGTGGAAACAGACCTGTGACTAAAAATATTTTCCTTGAAACCAGACATTAAGAAGTTAACAGCTTCAAAACAAGAACAGCCATCACACTGAATAGCTGGTGTAGTTTGATTACTAAATTTTAAATTAAGTATAAAAATAAGTATTCTATATATATACACGTTTATTCTATAATAAACACTTATTTTCACCGTGTATTTTGCCGTACCTTCCAAATCTGCAAAATATTTTTTACATTTTATTTGTACTCTGGGGGAAGGGGGGCGCAGGTTTGTAGCATAAGCATAAAGGAGGTCGCAACTCAATAAAGGTTGGGAACCCTTACCTTTAGGCTATTTTTCATACTTGTTTTTACAACCCCAAGAAGAGTCTCGGTTCATTGATAACCCCCCATCCCCTAAAAAAACTTTTAATGCTTGAGTCGTTGGCTAGTCTTCAGCGAACACCTTGTATTTCTTTTGTTTGTGTTTGATTTGCATTTCCCCAGATACAATTTCTATAATTTAAATGATAATAAAGCTTTAATGTATCATTTTAGCTAGAAATATTATTTCAGAATTAAAGAAATTTTAATTTTCTCATAGAAGGAAAGTTCGATGGGAAGCAATGCACCAGGACTTTAATATTTTATCAAAAAAATGTCTTTTTTAAATAATTTTCAACATATGATCTGCCGCCATGCCAATAGATGTGATATAATGGAATTCAATTTAAATGAATATTTTGAGATATTTGATAGGCATATAGTTAAAATATCCACGAAAACAAAATTTAAACTTCATGCAACGACATACATGGTTGTCTTAAAAATTTTAGACTTTCCAAAAGGCTTTTGTTTGCTTTTATAAATTTGAATTTATGTATCACATTTTAGCTTCATGTAGGGGAGAAAGGGAGGACCCCGGTCACCTCAATACCAACCTTATTTATGAACAAATACGTAGCGACAGGTTCCACTATGTAGCGGCCTTTTACCTAAGTAAAGTAGAATCCATATTAGATAAATAATAGCGCGTCTCCATTATTAGAAATATAAACAATGGATTAATCCCTTATTTGCATTTCGCAATTCACATGTTAATTTTCTGGTGCAATAAATAAGTTCCTGTTACTTTAATTTTGAATATTTTGTTTCGGTTTTTGTCATATAAGGTAAGATTTTACAGCTTATAATCATAATTAACAGAAAGCTCGCATTTACAAAATAATTTAATGAAAACCAAAATAACCAGTGCTCGGGAAATGCCGGTTATGGTCACTGTTATTACCCCTACATTTCTTTTATTTTATCATTTTTGATGCCCAGAAAGTATACACGGAAAACTGAAAAGTGGCAATGGAATACCTTCGTTTTCCCCCCAAGTTGAAGATATGGACGATGTCATATTCAAGATGATATTATTGTAAAACTCTCCAAATTTCAGCAACTGAGATACAGAAAAACTACATTTGAGTAACACTAAGTTTGCATACATAAAAATTGTTTATACATTTACGCTCGTTTACTGTTTTCACGGCAATATATTAAATTTGGCTTATTTTTGTTCTCGTTTTTCATTCTGTTCTATGACCGGTATTACTTGATTTGGAAGATACCCTATTACCTTTTATCATTTTATTTTATTTTATTTCCTTCTAATTCTTTTATTATTTTACCTTTTATCATTTTTCAGAATAACCACTTGTGCTATGCAAACCAAGTTATTATATGGTAAGAAAATCAAGGAATAAATTTTACTGAAAATTTTGATAATATGTTTTTTTTTGTTATTAACTTGAAATATGCCAAAGTATTCATGCCAAGTATTGATCTAATTATTCAAGCATACCATATATAGCACCATAATATAATGAATTTCATTTTAATCATATATATAATTATATTGAATGTTTATAAGCATGTAAATAAGTATTTTTAAAGTTAATTATTTTTGCTTTTTTAAAAGTAAATGTTCTTATTTTAGACCTCCTACTTATATATATATATATCATCATCATATTCAACCATTATCTATCCACTGCTGGATGAAGGTCTCTCCAAATGCTTTCCACACAAGTCTATCCTGAGCAATTCGCTTCCACGTCACCCCAACCTGTTTTCTTATTTCATCCACCCATCTAGTTTGAGGACGTTTTCTAGGTCTTCGGTGGTCTCTTGGAATCCAGTTCAGAATTTCTGTTGTCCATCGTTGATCAGTTCTTCTTGCAATATGCCCAGCCCATCGCCATTTCAGTCCTTTTACTTTAACAATGATGTCCTCTACTCTAGTTTGCTCTCTCACCCAAGTGTTTCTTTTTCGATCTCTCCTAGTTATTCCAAGCATGCACCTCTCCATGCTCCTTTGCGTTGTCTGTAACTTTCGTATTGCTCCAACTGTTAGACTCCATGTCTCTGATCCATAAGAGAGGACTGGCAATACACACTGGTTGAAGAAGATGAACACAAATATTAACATATAACCTTTTTACCCTATAATCACACTTTGTAAATTTCTACTCTGATACTAATGCATTTTATGATTCTTTGAAAGATCACATGGAATTTTTTCGTTGACATATTATTTATAAATTGCCATTCATACACATTGCATCTTTTTAACCTAATATGCACAACGTTTTTCACTATATAGTAATATTTACAATTTTTTTTAAAACATCGTTAATATATTTCACGATTCCTTAAAACACAACATAGCCTATATACTATTTTTCACGAAGATATACTGTTTATAAATTTATACATTGTTATTCGTGATATATCCATGTTTTCACTATGGAATCGTTTACAATTTTTTAATGATACTGATGCACATTACTATTCTTTGTAACACAACAGATAGACATATGCCATTTTTTCAAAATGATGTACTGTTTACAAATTTATAGCTTACTCATATGTCTTGCACCTTTTCGATGTAACATGCAAATTTGTCACAATGGCATTGTTAACAAATTTTTAACACGATATTGACGCTTTTCTTTAGGGAAATATATACCCTTTTTCCACTATGATATATTGTTTACAAATTTAAAAATTGTTATTTGTTATATATTGTTATTTGCATTTACATTGTCATATTGCTTATAATTTTTAATAAAATATTGATGCATTACGATTCTTTAAACAAATACAAGATGATACATAGAATTTTATTAGTATGAAAAAAGTCGTCCAAATATTGTTCATGCTAACAATATACCTTCAACATTTAAACCTAAAGGAACGCATGAACATATGCAAATTCTAGGTGCATGTGTTATTATTGTCAAACAGGGTGTTTTACTAAATTATTTATTCCACCTCTGGTTACCATATACACATTTTGCATTAGTTTATATTTTATATTTTTTATATAGTTATATATTTTTTATTAGTTTATTGTAATTTATTATAATTTTTCATAAAATATACACTTTGTAATGAAAATAATAGTATACAAGCACCTGTAATATTATGTAAAATATTAAAAAAAAATCTTCGTTTTACTATATGTGCATGTTACGACAGAAGTGTTTATTTCTTTCACATTTCATACTGTACCAAGAGAATACTTTAAATTGTAGTAGTGCACTTAAAAATTCGGCAATTACACACTGTTTTCGCTTTTTGGTGTCAATATCACCAAAAGTCAAAGTTCTACGCAACTTTAGAGGAGCCCCATAATCTGCCTCTTGCATCACAAAATAATGCATAGTTTGCAACACAGTGAAAACCCCAATCACACTAGCAGGATTTCCATTTGAAATAGCAGAGTTGACAATATCTTCCCTCGTATTTGAAAAATAGTGATTACTGACAACAAGGGCAATTTTATTATGCGTTAATGGCATCAACTATATCGGCGTCCACATTGCAACACTCGGTGTCATGATGATGTCGTCCATTGAGACATATTCATCACATGTAATGGAATCGAGGAATTCCTGTACAATCTGTTGAGACTCTAGAAAATGGTTTATGCTGAAAGTAATTTGTCTTGAGCATGTTCGAATTAACGAGGTTCAACAACAAACAGAACCTCTTTTAAATCATTATAAAAACTCTAGCTATTTAAGTTCCCTATGCTTAAATATCGAAACACAGCCATTTGAAGATTATTTGTGTTGTCTGATTTTCCATGTTAACCCATAAGGGCTGTTCAAGTATAACATAAGCACATTTTTGATCATTTTATACTCCCCTCTTGCAAGAAATATAAGCAAATGCCTGACAACCCAGTTCATTCTTATGTAAGATTTTGGTTTTCGTAATTGTTTGGTTACTACTATTATTATACTATAGGTATATATTATACATTGGATCATCCAGCCGGAGATCCTTAGTAAGTATTCATTTATTCCAAACGGTACTGTGCATTGTACTCCTTCCATAGTATTCGCGGTGTCGATCTTCATGCTGAACCCTAAAAAGTTCGAAGGCAAGGTTGCTATTACACTTGTTGGAAGCAAATGTCACCTGGCCTAAAAGCACTTTGGAAAACTACTTTCATGCATTCACTTATACGTGCACTTAACTTCACTCACACTTAAAAATTTCACTCGCGCTTAACTCACACTTAACAACATTCACTCTTAACTTCAGTTGCACTTCGCTTCACTAATATTTAAATTTCACGCCCTCTCAATTTCACTCACACTTAAACTCACTCACTCATTAACTTCGGTTGTGCTTAACTTCACTAATATGTAAATGACCCTCCCTACGAAATAATGCTTTTCACACTTACCGTTTCAAATTATTAATTATATATAAACTCTTAAAATTCCAACTTACAAGAACATTCACTTGAAACAGACTACACACACAACCACGTTAGCTCAATAGGCGCCTATTTTAAGCTTTTAACACATTTGCAAATTTATCGTTTGCTACACTCTCCCGGTACAGTTCTGAATGTAATCTTTTTCATAAACATATATTTTATGTAAGTTGGTACTTTTCACATAAAAATATATCTTTTTGGTTTAATATATATATTATATGCGACCTGTACTATATTCGAAACGGTAGTTGATGTGTCAATATCAACTTTGATGTTTTTTGTTTTGCAAAGAAAAAAAGAAGAAGAAGAAAGAAGAACCCCTGCCCTTTCGATTAATTTCAGATTACTAATTCTATACGTTGCTTTACAATTCGTACTTATTCATGATTGCACGGTAAGGTGGCATCGAACTGTGTTTGCTTTAACAGCTGTTTATTTGAAAACTGCTTCGCGCACAGGCCCTTAGCTAGACGCTTGTTAAGGGGGTCATATTAATGCCACAGGAGGCTTAAAACTGATTGTAACGATGTATTTTATTAATATATTTAACACTAAACATCTAAAAAGATTAACATATTTAACGTTAATGAATAAATTTCTTAACATAAATTTTATATTGAAAACTTACAGAGGTAAACTAAAATTTTTAATTTCCCTTATCACTATTATAGAGTACATGAAGACTCAAACCTCTGTAAGAAACAGGAAAATGTTTTCTATCGTAGAAATCGATAGGAATAAATATCGTAGGAAATTTCTATCGTAGAAATCTATTTTGAATATATTTTCAACATCAAAGAACAATTTCCATTTTCATGTACAATTTTATACAAAACAAAAAATTTAAAATAAAATTCTAAAATAATTTATTTTGAAAAACTATTTTATAGGGGCGACTGACCAAGTTTTCAGGGGCGGCTCACCCCCCCATCTAGCCCCGGGCTGGCTAAAGCTCTGTTCGCGCATATTAAAAACTTTTTCGTAGTCTACGCTAGATATAATGATTTTACATAACATAAATATAAATTAATATTAATATTTTAACTTTAGACATAGTTATAATTTGTCTGTGAACATACAATAAATGGATATACTTTACTTGTATCGCAGACTTAAGCTTAACAATAGGGACTATTGTAATATATACTTATACACCTTAAAATCTCACTCTCAAATCAGTTTTCAATTTCGAATGCATTCCATGAATATATGGTATTCTGTGAAGTCCTGTGAAACATAATTTAATTGTATGTAATTTTTCATATTTTTAAATCTTTACTCAATTACAAGACATTTGTTGATCTTTATCTGAAATACGCTGTTTGTTCACAAATTACGCCTGAAAGTGAACCCACTTTCGGGCGCAAAATGAAAGATTTGTAAGAAGCAAAATGTACATTGCGATATGTCTTAGGTCCCAAATAAGTAAGGTAACTAGTGCATCAGAATAGGCCTAATGTCTGTTCTATGCATTTGTTTCTTTGTGGTTTTACGGCTCAAGGACTAAAATGGTCATGCTGCGCCAGGACCTACTGTTTTCCGAGGAATCCGAACTTCTGAACCTACAAATTTCCGAGGAATCAGAACCTCTTAAGACCTAGGAAACCAAATTTCGGACTACAGTGAGCAAGCAGTGCTATCTTTATGAATGAGAGTGTTGGAAGTCGAACCCGAGTTAACGGCGTAGTGGACGAACGCGTTAACACACACAGCGTCACCGCAGGGCCCTGTTCTATTTGTACGATTGTTTTTCATCTTCATTTGTATGGAAACAAATTGATTATATCATTTATGCGCAAATGATGTTTTGAAAGTAGTATATAGATGCGTATCATACAGACATAATTGTTTTATTATATTTTTTTTCAGTGGTATCTGTACCAGATGTAGAAGTTGGATTAATGGTACATTACAATGGAAAACAATGCTCCCCAGACGTAAAACGTGCATTACAACAAAAAGTTCAAGAAATGGTGGAGGACGCAATCTGCAAAAAAGGCAAAGCCTGCAAAATCAACGAAATATATGTAGCGTGCTTGAAAGCAGGAGTACGTGTAATTTTTCCCTCATAATTATATCATTTTATTATCAGTTTTCATGGGGAAAGTACAGGGACAGAGAGAGAGAGATTAAAATTTAAGAATATATGAGGACATAGTCATAAATTTTGTGAAGTAAATTTTTTTCTTAAAATCCCGGTATTCATCCTACACACAAGAGAGTATTTAAAATAAGCCAAAATTGGTTATAAAAACTAACTACAGTAAAACCTATCTACAACAATATTGTACGGACGGAGAAAAATTATCGTTGTAGAAAGAGTTATTGTCATAGGGAGGGTTCATTATACAG
>QLNU02015360.1:32344614-32360207 GCA_006491805.2 Dysdera silvatica
TCAATTGCCAACCCATGGTAAACCTGCTGGCCCCGGGAAGGGCAATATTATCCAAAATTTGTGTAATATGCATCAAACAGCTCTAGGCTGGACCTAAAAACGTGGGATCAAAAATTTAGTTTCCATGATTTTTAATAATGCTCGGTTCGTAACTTGATTTAAAAAGAACGATCCATTTCTTTAAAACGCTGGCTCATTGGTTTAGTTGTACATTGATTTTCGAAATATCAGCTGAAGCACAGCAAAGGAAATTTACTGCATTAATATATTTTTAATTAATGTATGCATTTAGATGTAAAATGGGTTGTGCAAAGAAAGGTTTATTAAAGCTGAGCACGGAGGACACTTCTTCTTCTTTTTGCAAGGGTTTCATTGGGAAGGGTGGCCGCCGGGGGCGGCGCTGTAATCCCAGACAGGACGCTTGAACAGCGTAATCAGCCGCCGAGGCGGCTGAGGGGGAGATGGATTGCCGATCAACACGGCATTCATAGATGCACGTTCACGTAAAGTCGTCATTCAACGCACACCGAAACCAGCTGCCGGGGGAACCGTCACGGGGAACGGCCGTGGCCCAATCGACAGGACCGGAGTCACCCCCTTGGGCTAGCCGAGTAACCTACAGGAACCGGCCAAGACCGGAAAGGAAGGTGTTTAGCACTGCCACGGAGGCAGCGCGAAGGCGGGGGGATCCGGTGGGATCCAGGAGGTCGGACAGACCTGGTGGCGAGGCCTAAACGGCGGCAGGCGAGAAGGAGCTCCTCCCTGAGGTAGCCGTAGGCCGGACACCGCAAAAGAATGTGTTCAGTGTTTCGTCAGCACCTTCCTGACACTGGAGACACACAGGCGACGGGAGTTGCCTAATGCAGTGGAGGTATTTGTTGGTGAATGCACAGCCAATTCTGAAACGATGCAGCCTGATCTGTGCCCCGCCTTGGGAGACAACCGTAGAAAAAAGTACGGCGACTTTCGCACCTCGAACATTGATCGGAAGTACCCCATAATGTCTCTTATCAAGAGGTTCACCATGTCACTTCGAAAGGTGTCCTTCAGACTCCTGATACGGCAGGAGAGAGAGAGGGGTTGTGCGGGGAGGGTCTGTTACTGCAGGATCCGTTTACGTCCTCTAGGGCACGACGCGCCCAAGTGTCCGCAATTTCGTTACCACGATTACCGGTGTGGCCAGGAAACCAACAGTACGTCACAGACCTCCCTTCATCCGCACATCTAGCCGCCGCGACCACAATGTCCTGGACAATGGGGCAGACCGGCCCGGAGGACACTTTATACAGGAAAGAGTAAATCTGTAACCACTAATGGGAGTTCATTTCTTCGCCTTTTTAACTAACAGAATCAGCAGAGTTTAACGCCGTCATACATATAGAAGGTAGGATTTATTAGCCTAACACAATCTGGAGTTGATAGGCTTGCTTCGTAGCAGATAGATTAAGGAGAGCTACTTGTATTTTGTTTAATAGTTGTTAACGGCTTATCTAGAACTTATTTGGTTTTACATTTATATCTATTATAATCATATTTATATGGTAAGATTTGTTTATCGTAGTTGCTTCTTATAATGCATATTTCTATGCAGATCCGTGTGTGTGTCAATATCACTTAATTTAAATGGAAATTGAATTGCTATTCCCGGAATAGAAACTTTTTTCCTTGGCAAAATAAAATGAAGAAATTGATTCTCAAGAAAATGACTAATTATAACGGAGATTTTTAATTATTTTTATAACTTAATGAATTTAATAATTTTAAAATATACATTAATGGAAGCGATGTGCTTTAATACCAGATAGTATCGCCTTTATGGCGATTTTCAGATTTTAAGCTTTATGTTTCTATTAATATCTTCTAATAAGCTTTTGAAGCTGGGGCGTTAATCTGCTGAACCTAAGCCCCTAGAATGATAGGCCGGAACATCAAGCGCCATTTTCTTGTACACTTCCGGTTTCATTTACCTTGGCGATAAAGGTTTTCCGCTTTGGAGCAATGATCGCTATTTTGGCATAAAAATAATCAACACTTCGCGATTATCCGACGAATGTAAACATTGGCGCAACTTTTAAGATGTCGCCAATAAATACAATTTGCAACCGTAACTTAGTTTCCGATTAATGTAAAATTATAATGCAAATAATCAAAACAAACTTGCACTGCAAACATTCTATGTTTATTCCTCGAATGATTAGAACAATTCCCAGCAGAACACACACCCACCTCTCCTTATTTTATTAAAAATAACACGCTTGTAAATCACTCAACTTCAACACAGCAATGAATGGGATCATGTGATACGATGGCAGGAAAATGGCGGCTATGCGCCAGCTCTCTTTTCTAGGAGCCTTAGTTGAACTAATAAGAATTCAGATTTTGACATGCCTCTGATATTTCGCTGAAGAAAAGAAAATTTTTATTACCATGATCAATTTTTGTGTACTTTTATGCGATTTTATATGATATTATGCCAAATCTTTTCATTTTCATGGTAGTTCAGAAGCAATAGTTTTTTATTGTATGGGAAGTTCAGATTCCAGCTATAACGGTATCAAACTTTTTTTCCTTCATACAGATTGATGATTTTGCGTTTATTACGCCAAGGTGGAAAATAATCAAGCTTATTACGTCAAGCTAAGAATCTAAGAAACCAAATATCAAAGCATATATTTCCTAAAGAAACTGATTTTGTTCATCTTTAGCTGTAGGTATATACAGGGTGTCTCAGAACCAGGGTGGCAAATTTTAAGGGGTGATTGTACTCATCAAGTTGAACGATATTTGTCATAGAACCTAGGGTCGCAAACCACTCACAGCGCTAGTTCTAAAACCGTCCAGCATGCACAAATATTTACAACCAGTGCGTAAAAGCGCCAGATAAAACTCAGGTCAGCTGCTCAAGGGCATAGATGATTAGGACATCGCATTTTGCGCTTCTCATGCACTGGTTGTCACTATTTGTGCATGCTGGACGGTTTTAGAACTGGCGCTGTGGGTGGTTTGCGACTTTAGATTCTATGACATATTATCGTTCACCTTGATGAGTACTATGACCCCTTGAAGTTTGTAACCCTGGTGCTGAGACGCCCTGTATACTAAACTCTTAATTCGCATTGGTACTCAAGTTAGAAATCGGCCATCCATCAGCTTCTACGTCAGGCATTACATAGAAAATCGGTAAACAACATACGAGAAGATGCTGCTTTGAAATATATGTCCAATAAATACTTTACTCATTGTTTTAAGTACTTCGCGGATTTTTGATACTGGGTATCAATCATGTTGATGACTAATCATATCGTTATAGTCACTGCAAATCGTTTTTTTTTATTAGCGCCTATCGTTCAGTGTAAAATTTATTCGTCAATATACTTTCATGAAAAATACGTTTACTGACAAAATTTTTTCAACAACTATTTTTATTTACTGATCATTCCATCCACAATTTTATTAGTTTTATTTCGTAGAACTGTTTCTTTCATTAATAGATACACACATCTTTCAAAAAACCCTTTTTTCCCCTTTTCCCAACGCTGTCAAAAGAACACTTTAATTGATAGCACGTAAGACCCAGAAAATTTTGGCTTTCTGCTGACGACCTAATGTCATTTGTATTCTATAGAACAGCCACATAGCCCGGAAGGCAATCATGGTAACATCATCATTAATGAGAGAGCATCAACGGCTGATTTATATCAAAGACAAAAATCGCGATAGTGTATGCGGTATTAAAATTTCTTGACCAGAACCATTGACTTCACTGATATTTAGTACAGTAAATGAAAGTTCATCGCCTAAATATTTCTAACGACTGTTGTAACATTGTCGAGACAACGAAACGTGTAAACAAGCAATGACGAATATAATTACATACATTCGTTACTTTATTTACTTTTTCACTATCGTGCCTGGCAAATACGCAGGTAGGTCTCTTTTCGATATGTTTGTACATAAAAGGTTTTATTTTTTATTGGTTTATCCCTTGGATCAGAAACATTTCACACATTGTGTTAACATCTCGAGTGAAGGTTCAAATCTGATTTATGAATATATATGAAAAATTCATCGTCAAGAAGAGTCGAAAGAACATCAAGATTGAGGTGGGTGGATAACAAAATTATCTTTTTCAAGTGTGCTTAGCTTCTTATTCAGAAAAATATAATTAAATGTATGCATAGCCTTCAATTAAGAAGTTAGGAAATTTATCTTTGTTTGAAGAAATTGGACGAAATATTTTTGAGTACAGAAAAATAAATTTACATTCAGAGAGCCAGCAGTAATATTAAACATTCATCTGAGAAAACTATAAGAATTTATAAAAAATAAATCCTCTGTTTTTGGAACAGAAGATACGTATAAAGAACATGCTTTTGAAAGCAAAATTATATATATGTATTTATATATATTATTGTTAGTTCATGGACGAAATGTATCTTACAAAGAAAAGTTAACTGAATCGGTTTCACTCACCACGCGCAGAAACAACTCAACGAGCATGGGAGCTGCATATCTGTACACATTATGAATTGAACGTTTGCTGCTTTCCAGTAATTGAATAATAAATGCATGATAAATCACGAAACAGTCCTTTAAAATTGATGACTCTCCCGTGTTTCCAGTCGTCATAAATATGTCAAAGATCTGGATATATCAACAATGCATCTTTTGTTATAAAATTTAGCGCAATTAGCATTTGAAGAGCTCTTCTGAATGCTTTAAATATTGGTTAAGCAGAGATATGGTAAAAGTTGTCAAATATTTAAAGTGCTTTCATGCATTCAATGACGTCTCTTTAAAAGCGTCTATGTAGGTGTTAGCGATAAGATCACAAATTTGCATGTGCTTTGACCTTCGTTTGGACAACGATGGATAGAGTGGTCGTAATTGATTATGAAGTTAAATCTATGACATCCTTGATAAAATATATTCTGCCTAAATGAAGAAACAGTTACATATTTAGATCCATTCGATTAACGATAAATATAACATTGCTGTAATTTCGAGTACACCGTCTACGGCAGTGAATATACAATGTAAATTGATTATTGAACATAACGTCGTGTGAATGAAATGTAAATATATGAAGGAAAAAGGTGTGCAAAATTTAGACACTGGTGTAATAAGCTTCATGCACTGGAGCGCCCTATCCAATATTTCGAATACATTCATCCCATTTCATTTCAAAGAAATTGACATCACTTTTCCGGACACCTGTCAGTTTCAGATCCCAGATTTTCCGATAAGTACGCCTCTGAACACGCGTGTACATAACCGAAGTAAAAAAGCATAAATGTAACTTTTTTACTGGTTTAAAAGCGACCATGCTGCAAAGTAGCCTATATCTTTCCCCCTTCTTGCGCAAAATGTAATGTACTTCAAAACAAAATGACTAAAATCTTCTAGCAACCAATCCCATTTATCCGCAATAGAATACATATCTGAAAACAGAAAAAGGCTTGATGTATAGAACAAATATCTGCGGAAGTTTCCTTCTAGGCCTAGATATGCACGAATTTTGGGAGAAATAGCTCAGTTAGCAGGTCTCAGATCAATAAAATTTTCAGGCGTTTGGTGATAGGCAACACTGAAATGGCTGCGCCGAAACGTGAGTAATTTCATTTCACGCGAGAGAAAAAATATGACGGTTTTAATAATTAGATATGTTTCGGCTTTGCAAAATAATGGTTCAATCAGTACTTTCGTAATAATATAATTTTTAAGGAGTTATTGTTACCAGTAAAAATAAAAAATAAAACAAATCAAAATGAAGTCAGGGCGAGTGAAAACTATAATAAAGTCGTTAACAGAATGGCGAGAGATAAGATTAACGTTAAAGTGTACCAAAAAAGAAGGAAATGAAATATTTGAGAGGTGAAAGTAAAATGAAACTAGAAAGAATGAACTTGGTGAAAAGTGGAGAGATTCTTTCTAGCACGCACACACTCACAGAGAAAAGTTTAGCACCGTTTCGAGAATCACTCTCTTCTTTATCGGGTGAGGTGCCCTGGCCGAAGTTTGTATCCACTAGCTAGTAAGTATTTGCTCATTGAAAAATATAAAAATATTACATATGCAGAACGTGCTAAATATAATTGCTGATTACGTGTTTACGCAAATTTCCATACTACTATACTATGCGCATTTTATTTCAGGACGATCTTGCATACCTACAATTGTAAATACTAATATAAGAAATACTGCGTAGGATATGGTAGTTGGGACGTTACTTTAAAACATGTGGAACTAATAACGATTATTAGCCGCACACAGCATATTGCTCCCTATTTACCCCCTTTGCTCCAATTTACTGTTTTGTTCCTACTGGGCATGCCTTTTACGAAATACCTTTAGCTTTATTCTGGAATAACCTATTATTCCCCTTGGTTCAATGAACATTTTAAGGGGAGTTATACCTGAAAAATGAATTTTTTATATTCTTAATCCTTTTTTCTATATTTTCTATATTCTATATTTTCTATATTCTATATTTTCTATATTCTATATTTTCTATATTCTATATTTTCTATATCTTAATCTTTTCCAATTTCTCTGAAAATTGCACCCAATATTAACAGCTATAAAAGAAAACTTTTCGAACAGTTTCAACCTTTATAACTCAATAGATTTTTTTAGTATATCTTTTTTACTTCTTTTTTAAGTGTCATATTTGAAAAGTTCCACGTGGTATATTTTTAAAACAAAAAAATTTATATTTTTTCTAAATAATCATTGAAAACATGTTTATAAAAGTTATTGAACAATTATACTCTGTTTTCAATGGTTTTTGTTTAAAAAATGAAAACTTACCAGCTATTCATAAATTGTCATTTTTGCACATTCGATTATAATGAAAGCCTTCAAAAAAAAATATAAGATACCATCCCTAATTAAAACTGCAAGTAACTTTTATTCATTATTACTGAGTGAATACGTGTAGAAAAAATTAAAATTATTCACTGAAAATTGCATCTCAAGGAATCTTTTACGTAATGCAAATTTTCTCAAAAATCGGTTTTGAGAAAAATGAAACTAAAGTTAATCATTTACACGTCTAAAACTGTGACATGACTACACTCAAAAGCATTTTCAACATGCTGGCCTCATCGCATCGGAATAACAAAACTGTTCTTAGAAAGATTTGCTTTAATTTTCAGCATGGACATTAAATAAATGACATATTTCTCTAAATTCACTACTTTTTCAGGTATAACCCCCCCTTAACTCCCTCCGTTAGATTTCTGTATTATATGTACAATTTATAAAGTTTTGTTTAGATCTGACTGACGTTATAATGCTAGTTTTTCCTATGGAATATAAGGCTTGTAGCTTGAACAATACGTTTCGCCCCTCATTTTCTCCGGAGTTTTGGATTGCAAACGTTATGGAATTTACTAATGAAATTCTTTACTATTAATGTGTTTACTACTTATACGTACTACTTTTATCCCTATTATGCACACGCTCTTGGACATAAAAAATAAAATTTCCCGCACTAACCTAACTACGATAGTCTAATGTTTATTGTAATGTTTTTTAATAGTTCAAAGCTCTACCGTCTGTACTAAATCGTTGAATATCTTCCGTGCGGGCCCATATAAGTGGACAGGGTGCACGAGTCACCCTAGCCGTTCAAAAATTTTATTTGCCCGATTCCGATATGCATTTACTTTCAAAAGATTTACAGTCACATTTTAAAATAAGGTACTTTTTAGCTCATTACTAATTGTCAAGCAGTATCAATTATTTTTGTAGCATTTTAGTATCTTGTATATTCACTAAAATGTTTGACAGCCTTGAGAAGGAGGTAATAATTTTTCTCAGCCCCCCCCCCACCCCAGAAGTACTCATATGGGCGTCCATGATACCTTACTTTATTTTGCGATTAAAATAATCATTTTAGGCGAATTCCATTAATTCTAATTTTGTGCTTTTTTTTCAACGGATATCCTTAGAATAAAAGGTATTTATTCACTGCAGTATTAACATACAAAAATGTGGTTAGTATATAAATATATATTCTTCATAGTACGTGCAATAAACGTGTTATCTATATAAATTTCACGACAACTGCAAACCATAAAACAAAATATTCTTATTCTTATTACTTTCGTTTTGCTATATTTAAATATTTGTTTTGTGTAATTTACACTTGCTTATTCTTCGCTCTGGGTTCTCGTTCTCTCGTCATTTTCAAATCCAATATGTATACCTTTCAATAGATTCCGCATAAGCTTTTGTATTTTTTATTCTCAAATTCCATTCGTGGGGTAACAATACGCTGTCGTTGAGATAAAACCGAAAGGACACTGAAAACAAATAGGTTTACTTCGATTCCAGGATTTTCGATGCTGTCATTCTGTCTCTTGTACGCGAGATATGTATAGCTCTTGTTCTGCCTGGTTCTATAGCTTGTGTGCTACCACCATCTGATCCCTTCGTTCGCAAATGTATAGATAGTCATCTATTCATGGAGCTTTGAGCGTCCTATTGCAATGCAATAATAGCCATCCAGTATATTGACCACATTCAAGTACATTGCCTTTCGAACGGATCCGATTTGATTTGGATTTAATTTCACTAAACACAGTCTACATTTCAATCAGTGAGAACTAATATCCTAAATTGGCAAAGCGTTGCTTGAGTAGTGTACCATTCTGCGTTTGTAATAAGGTATTAACTGGCTTAATGGATGTATTTGTTATTGACTTTTAGACGGATTCGGATATAATACAAAAGAAGTAGAATAAATATGGTTAAAAAAAAACATTCAAGTTAATTCGAATCAACGTATGTCGAATTGCCTGTTCGAAGACATCCAAGCGGATACTATGGAGAAGCCTCCAAAAGAACAAATCAGTTCTGTAAAAAACCCAAATAATTTAAGGCAAGATCTTATTTCGTAAATCCAGGCAAAATCACAAGTTTCTAAGGGCAGTTCATTTAAAATGCCAGAAGGAGTTCGACGTATTAATATCTTTAGTAAATCAGAGTACATATTTAAAGATTAGTAATGCCAGTATGAACTAATCTAGCAATTTTATACTCGACATGATAATGAAATTGATCAGCAGTTATTAAAATTAAAATTTCTTGTCACTTCCGTATATCTGAAGGAGACTATAATAAAATAGGAGGAAAAAATAAAGAAAAAGAAATACATTACAGAAAGAGGTTGAAGCCAGCAAATTAAAAATTGTTAAGAAAATTTAACTTTTCATTTAAAAATTTCCATTTGTTACGTCATTTTTGCCTTGTAATTTTCAATTACATTCATTTAAATATGATCGTGTGCCTCATATACATATACATTCATCTCCTTAATTATTAATTCACGTTTATTCATTGTATGCAAAATGTTTTTTCCTTAAAGGAATATGTCAGCTGAGCTCAAAATTTGAGATTTTGATAAAATGAAATATCCAAACTTTGCGAGTAAATATTCATGATAAAACAAGTTAACACTTTCTTTAATTTCCATCGAAATTGGTATCAAAATTATATTTTAGGTTTAATAATTCAACATATATTTTGTTATATTTATAAAAAAAAACAGGCTCATTATGGCAAATAGACTGATAATTTCTTTACTCGATTGCATAATATTAAGTATTTCCATTACTTTAATGATGGCATAAGCATTATCCGCGGTTACTGAATTAATTACTACCGTTTATCATATAGCAGCCGCATGAAACCGAATTCGATCACCCCTTTGTACGTAGTACCCATTACTGCCATCTGCCAATATCATATGGAATTTCATAGGTACTGAACATCTGTTGGTCCTGTTACTTACCCTAACTGGACTAATTTGAGTGATTTTCTGCACAATTCTCGAGATTTTGACCCGTCCATATTATCTTAAAGACATAATTCTGTTCTCAATGAGTCATGTAATTTTCATCAACATATTACAATACATTCGAATGTCGTTAACGTGAATTATTTTTAACATGAATTGATATTCTAAATACCCTCAGATTTTGAATAACTTAGTGATACGATCTCTTTCTTTCCGAATAACGCAGGCTACTTCCAACATGAGCGCATTTTTTTATCGTATTGAGCGTTCGCGCTAAAGAGGTTCGACTGTAAATGTTCGAACGTTCACCCAAAATGATATAAAATAGATATAGCCTTTAAATTTTGCGTTACAAAATTGTTTATAGAATCAATGCATGGTGTGCATTGAAAACATATCTCTCAATTGGTTTCGTGACTAACTGCGTGTTATTTTTTGTGCATGCTCTATTGTCAAGCATTCCTACATTTACCTGGTTTAAACCTTGGACCATCTGGCTCAAGGTCTTTGGTTTAGCCACCAGGTGGCTTTTTGAATGTAATACAGAAGATAAGTAGTGAACTTATCAGGAATTATAGAATTGTCGTTTTTAGGTTTCGTTTTATGTTTTTACGGGGCAAGGATAGCAAGGGTCGTGCTCCGTTGGGACGTACAATTTTTCGCGAAATCCGAACCTCTTAAGGTCAGAAGAGCTAACCCTAGAACTACGATGAGTTGATAAGAGTTATTTTTTTGGCAAGACAATTTAAGAATTGCAATCGGAATAACGTCACGCTAGGTGTGAAGGCGTCACCGGAAATCACCACAGGGCCCATTTCGAATCGGAAAATGATTAGCAGAATAATTATGTAACGTTGTAGTGATTATCTTAATAACGCCTCATTATGCAAAGATGTGTATGCATATTTGTTTCTTGTACGAAGAGAAAAAATATTAACAACGTGACTCTAAAATATATGATATGATTTCCGACTAAGCCTTTCATAACTGGTTTGCCATGCTTAAGCAGAAAACTGCATTTACATTTTCGATCTCAGTCAATTCCAGTCGCCGTCAACTAAAAGAAAATGTCATGTTTAGAGAATTGCAATATATTTCTTAATCAAAGCTTTTTCTTGAAATTGATTAGCCAAGTTCAGAATACCTTTGTATTCGCCAAATAAAAATTCCACATGGGTGCATATTTTTTTTATAAGAGAAAATTTAATGCACTGTATAAATACAGCTTTTATATCTACAATTTAATATTCAAAGAAGTCCGGAAAAAAGAAAGAACAATGTAAAACTTATGTAAAAGGAGAAGCCATTTTTTAGAATAGAAAATCTCTCCCCCAAGAGAGGAAAACGTTCACTCGGTTTGTCCGTTTTTAATTCTATTCTGAAATCAGGTGTGCGTTTCTTATGTCATTTCATTTTTTTCCCGCAGCTTGCGCTCTTTTCTATTTTTTCCTCTTTCCCCTATTATTATTCTTCTTCTTTTCAACGTATGGCTAAAGCTTCCATTTTCTTCATCAAATGTTCAATTTTGTTAGTTCTCTATCTATTTCTTTTTCATTTTCGTCGAATTCTTTCTCTCTAAAATTACTGTACGATCAATGAAAGACAAATCCATTTTTTAATAATTTATCTCGGAACTCATTATTTGACCCAGTTCATTTCATTTTCTGAAGACTAATTTCCATAAAATATAAATATGGGTGAACCACCATGTACCACACAGGAAAATAATCTTATAAAAATGAAAGTTCAATAATTTTCTACCATTATCTATTCATTGTTTAAGGTATCTCCAGTTTTAATCTCCATATGTCAATTTTAAATAATATTCCTTTCCATATTACCCCATCCGGATTTCTTATTTCATCCACCCATCTAGTCTAAGCATGTTTTCTTAGATTTTAATAGTTTTTTGGAGTCCAGTTGAAAATTTCAATCGTCCATGGTTCGTAAGTCCTTTGCGATATGCTCAGCCAATTGCCATTTCAGTTTTTTCTTTAACGATGTCGTTTTCTACACTTGTTTAATCCTCAACCATTTCTTTTTAGATCCATCCTAGCTATTTCAAGCCTACACATTTCTAATCTTTAGGCTGTTTGCAATTTTTCCATATCATTATTTTCGTTTGACTATATGGCCCTGAACCATAAGGAAGGATTTCTAATACAAACTGCGCTACTAAAGACCTTCCTTCTTAGACACAAAGGTAATTTCCCCTTCAGAATAAAACTATTTCTTTTGAACTTTGTACGTCAGTTGCATTTCATGCATCTGTGAAATTTCTTTATAATATAAATTTCCATTGATATCAGGTGTCCGAAGTGAATATGCAAATCAGCGATTTATAGCATAAGCTCGTCAAACTAATGTTTTTCTTTCTAAGTATAGAGAATATGATTTTATGTTTTTATTGGTTCATTAAATTGGGTCCAACTTTTTCCTATTTCTAGTTGAAAATTCTAGCACCAGGTCTTTGAGTTATGGAGAGTCCATTGAACAAATAATAGCGTCATCAGGAAAAAGCAGATTATTTAAATATTCCCAAATTTTCTTTATTCTTTTGATGTTCTCTTTCTAGATGAAAGGTCTTGCTGTTTGTGTTTTTATGGCGCAAGGACTGCACATGTCGTTATTCGCCGGAATCGAAAGTTCTCCAAGGAATTTGAACTTCTTAACGCTGCATAGTTTTATCCGATCATATGTCTATTTCACTGATTTCTTTTTAGATACGTTAATTTCCTTTGTCGTTTCCACTTGATAAATAAGTATATGATATTGAGATTTTTTTTGTTTTTTAAAGTTACTAGACAGCCCGTTTCACTTCGCACCCCGCCCATATTTAGCAGATAACACACCCCACCCCCTTGAAGATAATTTCAATTGTCACTGTAAGACTTGAATTTTATCCCCTCATATCCTCATAGTGCATCACCATCAAACAGCTATTGCCTGAAATCGAGCGATCTAAGAAGAAAAAGGATTGCTACCCCATTTACAAATCCGATTACGTACATCAAAGGTACAAAATATCAGTCGTTTTGCCATATTTAGCGTTATTTGTACATATATAGAGAAAAAGAAGTATTCAAATTCCCTCAACGTATAAGCTGTTTATTGTTATTATAAGCTATCCTTCACATCGAAGTAACGCAAATATCCATACCATGAAAAGAAGAAAAGAAAAAATGCACTGCAACTCCGTTTTTCAACTTGAGTGGAATATATGCACTTCAAAGCAACAGACGTACGATATATAGGATTTGACGAATATGATATATGTATTACTTTAACCAATTCCTTTTTATCTTAAAAATACTCAGGTTACTTCCTACAAGTTTTTGGCATTAAAAATATCTTTATCAATTTAACTCACCCAAAATATTTTACCTTTCTTAATTCGTGTTGCATTAGAAATGAAATATCTAATCCACCCAAAATATTTCACCTTTCTTAATACGTGTTGCATTAGAAATGAAATATCTAACCCACCCAGAAAGAGAGAAAACTCGAATACATTTTTGCTTTCATGTTATATATAATTTTACGATTTAGCTTTATACACACCGACACATATCGCATGCAATACTCACAAGATATAAAATGTTACAAAACCAGTTATTTTTGTAACATTTTTCCGCTGTGTATCTGCGAATAAAAGCTTTTTTCAAAAGCGCAACCAGCCATCACAAACCCGTAAAAAATACAAATAAATGGAATAAACAGCACCGTCGCTTTATCGAATGGTATACAAAGGAAGCGTTTAAGGATTACGTAAGCACCTTTGGGGTGGGGTTGTTGCTGTTGTGCTTATTTTCCTATGTTAGCTAATGTTAATTTTTGCTTACCAAGGTGGGAGTGGGGAGAGGGGTATAAAATGGCCAAAATATTGCTTACGTAATACTTGAATGCCCCAAAAGCGTTTTTTACAAAATATCGAACAGTTACTCAGAAAGTAGTCCAAACTAAGGGAGCCACAGCTCTGGGGTACGTATTTAAAATAATTTGTGCGTGTTTTGGGGCGCAAGGACAGCAAATGTCATGCTGCGCCGGGTCTTATAAATTTCAGAGGATTTCAAACCTCTGAATAACTACAAAACCAATTCCCTGGCTATAAGGGGAAGTTAGTCGGTAAGCGTCTTTCTCTTTTTGTGGTACCTTCGGGAGTCAAACCTGGAAGTGCACGCCAAGGACAAGCGTTACCACTGCACCACAGCAGGGCCCAACTTTGGAACTAAATTCATTTCTATAAATGTCTTTTCTTCTGAAAAACGAATTCAAAACCGTACTGAGTACTTTTGTCCTGCAAAAAACAGCCATCCTAAAACTTTGCAGAAGTATCTTAATTTTACCTTGTTTTGCTATTTCACAGATTTAATATAAATAGCAGCTATTTCGAATTTAAAAACGAATTAATTAGCTGTGACTAAGGATATTATGATAGCATCATTTATTTAAAAAATGCAATTTCAAAATCAATTTTGAATCGGCATTTTTTAAATTTTTGGAATGGCACTTGTGTTTCACTTTTTTATGCAGGTTCGCTCCTCGGAAAACAACAACAACAACAAAAAAAGCAACCCACGATTTTTTAAAAATTTATTTTTTGTTTCTTAATAATCAGTTTACATATCTCTCTTGTGTCTTCAAATATTCTCTTTGATATTTCGCAACAATAGTATCTTAAAATCTATTAAAATACGGACAAACTTCTTCAAGGGAACGCAGAAGACTAGTCTCTATCACAAAGTATGATATTTTATATAAAATGATGTTTTTATATAAAACGGAACAAAATAAAATATTTTATATTATTCTTAGCTCCCCATCTGCACATTTTGACGACGACGAAGTAATTCTTTCGGACGACACTGCCATCATCTTCGTTATCCCGTTGTTCGGAGTAATAATATACGCAAGGTTGTACTTTCGCGGTGTTAGATCGTCGTCAGGTGGCGTACGTCAAACCATGTAACAATTTTGCACAGGTCCAAGATACTCTTGAGAATCTAACGAACAGGAAAATTACAAGCGCACATTAATTAAAATCACACAAACGGTTTAATGTCCGTAAAGAGACAGTACAGAAACAGTAAGGAGAGTACAGCGACCGCAGAAACTATTATTTCTCTCATAGAGGCTACAGAACGTCCGACAGGTAGAGAGCCAATAATATTATCAACATTCTGGCGGAATAAATGAAATCAACCTGTAATTTTTCTATTTAAGAGTTGCTTATTTCTTATATAATTCTCTTGAACTCTATTATAACGATTTTTTACGGCACTGTAATATTTTCATTTACGTTCAAGGGTTGAGGGAACTTTGTCGTTGACAACTTTTGTTAAAAGGTAGAAATCATCTGGTCATACTAATGTTTTATTCAGTCCGGTTAATAATTTTATCCAACCCATTAAACATACAGTAGAACCTACATATAACGAACTTCCGTACAGCGAAATTTTCTATATAGCGAAGTTTTGGTAAATCCACATGGTCATTACATATGAAAGTGTTTCTATATAACGAAATAAATTTTTATATAATAAAATTTTTAACGACCAAAACAGAAAATTGAGTGGTCACGTCAGTGACATCGGGTTCCCTAATACCGTGGGAATACAATACGATTTTAAAATACGTGGCAAACGAAGAGAATGGGGCACATCTAATGGATTTTAAACTCCCTAATAAAGAGTTTTCCTAAGCATACACACTTTGTCTGATTACCCCATACAGTCCGATGCTGCTAGACTAGGCTAGGCCCCAAATTTTCTTAATAATAGTAGTACTT
>QLNU02015360.1:32360307-32375219 GCA_006491805.2 Dysdera silvatica
TGAATTATGCTTGTTTTCAAAAGTTGAAATATTATATTTCTTTGACAATCGAAACGCAGAAGCGTCGTATTTGATTAACTGATTTAATAGCCTGCTTTTTTTTGCATCGATCACTTTTAAGAATTAATTAATTAATAATAAACGTTAATTTGAGAGTTAGTGGGCCCTAGTTGAGAAAACTGCGATATACATATTGATAAAACCTTTGTGAAATTAACTGATTCGCTGAGTTCATACCAAGTGAATATCTGGGGTGCAGCGTGGGAAAACTAAGATTTTGGTACAATACTGTTCGAGATTTTTTAACAGTTTAGTTACTACTAAGAGCTATAAGTATGAAATTACACAATTATAAAATGTTATAAATTATAAAACTGAAAGAAAACTTTAAAACAACTGTAACAAAAGGGGAAAGGGCGAGGGGAAGAAATTCTACCCAAAGGATATTACAATTCATTTTAGGTAAAAAACAAACCAATATCATTGATCCTTTATTGCATACGTATCGAAATGTGTTTAAATGCTTCAGAAAACAATTAAATATTTTGCAAATAAAAGAACGTCTGAAGAGTCCAGTTGCCATTTCGTGAGTTAAGACGTTTTTAGCTAGTTTTATAATCCCCCTCCTCTCTCTCTTTAGTTAGCATTTGGATATTGGAGATCATTCCGTATTTCCGAGCCTATGAAAGTACATTGAAAGTGACAATGACTTTATGAGAGTGGAAAATGCTGAATGAATGCGAGTTCAGAAAGTTGTAGACATCGAAACAATCAGTTCATTTTTGCAATGGGTCGCATTGTTATTGCTGACAGCCCCAGGGTAATCCGGGGATATCCTTAGAAGCTCTGATGAAATTATTTTAAAGGTTTTCTTTATATGAAATACAAGATATAAAAACAAGCTTAAAATAAACTAAAAAGTTTTCAAGTTGGGATGGGGGAGATGGCCCATTTAAAGGGAAATGTCAAGTAGAAATTGATCGACATTATTCTTGTTTTAATTTATGGCGGTGTGAAAATGAGCGGAGGGCTTTATAAATGCAGCTATTTATGAATGGGAAATGGTTTCGTCGCAGCATGCAAAAAAAGTTGACTAATGGTTGGAATTGACACAGCGCGAAATATGCAAACAATGTAAGAAGAGTTGGAATAACCCGTGAACATGTGGAGATTTTTCTAATTTTAAATGCATAAAAATTGTCACTGCAAATTTATAATGCTAGTCTGCTTTAAGGGCGTGTCACATAAATACTCATTATAAATTAACTAAATCGCAAGAATAAGTAGCGAATAGCTTAGCAATAACCATTTATTTCCTTTCGTTGAAGACATTTATTATTTTTGGCAGGAAATTTAAGTAACAACAGGTAGTGAAAATTTTAAACAATAGTAAAATATATTTACAGTATATCTGTAGTTTTATATACATTGCAAGTAACGTTTGATTCGCTTTCTAAAACAGAAATAACCTGCCTTTTGAATGAATCATATAAATAAACAACTGTCCAAACTAAATTCGGTTCTTTTAAAGCGAAATGCATTCCACTTCTAATTGAATCTAAGAATTTGTGCCAAAAGGCTACATTAGACTTTGTTCACGAAAGGAAAAAAAGCCTTATTTACAAGCAAATAAAAAACTTCCAAATCTTGAGCTAAATTTTGGTAACGCTATGTATCTATCATAGGAGTATCGAATAGATATCTCTTTACTTTTCATAAGAAAAAGTTTTATGATGCGTATGGCGTGAGAAGCGGAAGGATTGCAGTTGTTTCTCTCTCGCAAAAGACCTGTAAAACTAATCGAGGATTTTGGTAGCGCTTCATGCTATATGAGATGCGTCAAAATGAGCCTAGATATGATCAAGATAATATTAATAAATCAATAGTCTATTGAGACACTGGAGACGATTGTTTCCGATAATAATATCTATAAAATACACTCTGATTTTGATTAAAGAAAGCAAATCATATCAAATCGGTATCAAGCAGGTAAGACAGGGTCGTGCTTGTGGGGTGGCGAACTGCGCAGTCGTTCAGGGCAGCTAAAAAAATGCAGTGCAAGAACAAAGAAATAAGTTTTTAACGCCGCTTATATACTTTTCCAGATTATTTGGCCAATTGACCTTTTGTGCGTGACATTATATTTCCTATAAACTCATGAAGCTTCTAAATGGTGGTCAAAGTGAACACACATAAGTAGGGGGAAACTACCGGTTCTGCCCAACTGGTCCGGGTGGTCCGCCTAGTTCCCTCAGGGTGGTCCTCAGAGTTGCACGAAGACTTGATGCGTTTATTATTTGGCACGTTTTTTTTCTAAATATAAATAGAGATAAGTTTTAAAACTTCTATTTTTTTCTTTTTTAACTTTATCCAAAAAATTTTTTTTTCGACTTTTATAATTTTTTTAAAACTTTTTGTGTTTTTTTTAAAGTTTTTTAATTTTTCTTTTTTAAACTTTTTGTGTTTTTTTATTTCTTAAACTTTTTGCAATTTTTTCTAACTTTTTTCACCTTTTAACGTTTTTATCTTTAAACCATATTTCAAGTCGCGTTTTATCTTAGAGAATTTTGGACTTTTGCCTGCACCTTATGGTGCATAACACCTAACGCCTCCCTTTCAGGCGGGAATCACGGCCTAGGGGTTTAGTTCTCCTTAAATTTGAGGGGTTTGCACCAGAAATACTAGGTGCCAGCCCCTTCCCTAGACTCATCCGGAGGATCAACGGCAAGTACAAACTATTAGGCCAAACTAAGTACCGTTAAGGAAGTGACCATGGGCCTTCGTGTTACAACCATTGGTTAAAATGTACCTCTTATCATCCAGAGTGCATAGCGCAGCTTTATTTAGCTGGATGGTGCTGATTATATGTTTTTTGGCTGAAAATTTGAGGGAGGTCTCTTTGATTCTCTGCCTCATGAGGAGACATTCCCTATATTTTTGAAATGTTAGTTTCTTTTTGATGATCTTTCTGGCCACCACTTTTATGGTTTTCTTCTCCCCCGATTCGCTGAGCAAGCTGTACATCTTACTCCTCAACCCAACGAACGAGGAAGCGGGGACAGAGACGAGCTTATCTTTCATTTTTCCTGGAACCCTTTTGTTTGTAGTGCTAAAAAAGGGGGTGGTCAGAAGGATAATCAGAGGTGTCATATTCTTTGATGTTAAGGTCCATATCGACATAAACATCGTCAGTAATGAGCTCGTAGCAAAGACTGTCAGTGTCGGTAAATAAAAGCTTTACTCGCTCTCCATACTCGACTAGAACTTTGTTGTAATGAAAGTTATACATGAGTATTTTACTAATGTCGAGTATGGAGAACCCGACAAAAATTGGTCGATTGAGCATGAGGGTAATCTTCTTATCAAAGAATCAAATCAATTTTTTTTCCGCTGGATAAAATATATTTACAATACCACCATTTCTAAAAATAAAATTTTCTAAAAACTTACCACATACGGCATTATTCATGAGTTTGAATTTGGCTTTCTCAAACTCGTTGCGGGCGTTCTTCCGCTTCTCCGTGTTGAAATTGATATAGGTCTTCAACCACGGATCTTGACGGAATTGAAGGCATCTATAAAAATGGGTAATATTCTACAAAAATGGGTAATATTCTACAAAAATGGGTAATATTCTACAAAAATGGGTAATATTCTACAAAAATGGATAATATTCCCTATAATGGGTTGATTACATAGGTTTCTTATATTAATTGCCTGTGAACACACCGCAGCTTAATCCCCAAGGAGAGATATAACTTTAAGTTCTGGTAATGAACAGTGTACCGCTCCTTGTTGTTGAGATTCGGAACCAACTTCTCGGTCTTTCCATGGAGAGGCACCCCAGATTTTCAGCAATGTCTTTGGAATATTCGGAGAGCATCTCCTTGGTGATAGTTATCCTCTTAGGAGCCAAGGGATAGTCACTGTGGTGAATTTGCCGCTCCTGAGGGTATTCCAAGTCGACCTATTAAGGAAAAACAAATTAAATTTATCCTAGCATTGAAACATTCATCTCTGTTAGGTCTCTTCGAGCGATATTTATTTACCTCGAAAATGCATCCCAGGTCATCGTTATCCCCTAGGGCCATGATTTCCTCCTCCGTCCACACCTTCTGCTCTAGCCATTTGAAGGCCCTCACCGGGAGATGCTGCACCATCACCCAGGTATATAAGTTGTTGGCATCTAGATACATGATGTATTTTGACAGTTTATTTGGCTTGTAGTTCGGAAGGTAACGGTTAGTGGCCTCGCTGAAATATAAGAGTAAATAATTCGATCCGAATTCCTTCCAAACGTTTTGGGCGTGGACATAGTCTCGGGGAGACAATTCTTCTTCCGTTAACTTGTTGAAGAAGGCCTCTCGTGAAGGTAGCTCCTTCTCCTCAAATTTGGTGAATGTATCCATATAATCATATGGATACACTCCTTTCCTCAATAGCAGTGAGGCTTTGTTGAACGGAAACTGGCGGTTGAGATGATGGAAGCTGGAAGTGGGTAAGTTGCCCACCAACTTTTCCAGCGAGGATGACATAAACTGCACAGAATCGATGAACTGCAGCTTTCCCACTGAAAAAGATATGTACTTTTCTTTATTGTTCGGGATGCACGTCAAATCCCGGTCCTTGATTTTTCCAAGCCCACGAGTGATGAGGTGTCCCTCATAATTCCTGAAGTTGTGGATTACCACAGGAATTTTCCCCGAGGGCCTGTACCTGAGGTTGCAGGCGTTGTGTGCTGCACCTCTGAAGGCACCTATAAAAGATTAAAATACATATTTTACAACTTAATTGCTAGATTTTTATTACTCATGTTTATAAAATTTATCTAAAATTCCTTTAAATATTTCGAAATTAAAACTTACCGGATATGTGATTGTGATGCCGAACACTGTTCCCTTCCAGCGACGTCTCACAGATGTGACAATTCGAGGCGGCTCTAAAGGCATGACATCATCGCTGTTCATCTTTAGGGGCTTCTTATCCGCCAGCTTGGATGAGATGGCATCGCTGTCTGTCAGCAGCTCCTGTAGGAATTTCTCGATGCATTCATCCCCGCGGTATACGCATGGGCTCTTGACCAGCTTCCCATCAGCGCCAATGATGGCGTAGACGTATCCGCAGGGTGTGTGAGTTGCCTCCGTGGTGGTGTATGATGTCGCTGTACCCCCAATCTTCTGGATGAGGGATTCAAAATCTGCGTATATGGTGTAGGGCACTCTCAATTGATACTCCTATTTATCAAAGGAGAACCAGTTTTATTTTTTTCTAAGGAGTTTTATGTTTTGCAGCCCGTATTTTTTGCATTCCTCCCGATGCTCCCGCATGGATGTTTCATGCTTGAACCGATAAAGGCAAAAATTATAATAGTGGACTTTACGTTCATATTTGGTGCTGTCCGCCAACAGCCGATTCAGATTTCTGATTAAGCAATAATGTTGCTTTTCTTCGTGAGATACGAGGAGGAGGTTCACATGTACTGGATACCGTTCCTCGGTGATGTAGGGGGGGAAGACCTCCTTTTCGAACTAAAAAACATTAATTGAGAGGTTGTTATGCCTCCCGATCTTTCGGATGTCGCGGATCTTTACGGAATATCCCACGTTTCCCATATCGAGATCCGCCTCATAAGGTGGGTAGTGAGAGACTCTCTCAGCACATTCCCCTTTCGGTCAATGGGATGAAGGGCTACCAACACGCTCCACAAGAAGCACTTTTCATCCTCGTTGTGAATGTTTAGGACGGCCTTTTTGCTTTCCAGCTTCTTTGAGAGAGGGATATATGAGATGCCGGTCAGTGTATGGTACCGAGCGATCTCAACTTCGAGATATTGAATCTCGTCAATAACCCACCCACTGCTTGGATCTGGAATTTTGAAATCTTCGGCCCCGGGGAGGACCGTAATACACCGGCTACGGAAGTGACCCTCCGTCGTCTCTTCCATGCCATCGGCACCAACCCGCGAGAAATTGATATGGAGTACGGTGTAGTACTTGACTGCGTTATACTCTTGCAGGCCGCTAGCAACCTCCTCGGAAATGTTGGGCTCAAAGTTCCGGAAAAACAACTTTACGTCTCCACTCTCCTCTTGGGCTGGGTAGAGCTTTTTGGAGCAGGAGACGTTGAGTGCTCGCTCGCACCCACCTTCTCTCCGTCACTTCGTTCTTCCCTATAAAATTAAATTTTATTTAATACACATATATGAAAACTCGATGTATAATATATAAGTATACGAAAGCTTGATGGATGTGATTATACACTAGCAGCTATATAAACATATATACGTACGTTAACACGTGTTGAGGGTCCAGGGATGGCCAAGTCCTCGTCATTAGATCGGGGACGCTTTGCCGAGGTGGTTGGAACCTATTAAAACACTCATCAGTTTCAATAACTTAGAAAAATCTCATTTAAAATATATGGCATTTAAAAAGTATTAATTCATTTTCTATGCTAAAATTATACATATTTTGGTGTGGGTTGATGGACTCGGAATAACCAACTCCTCATCTTTCATCCGTATGGATGATATGGCCTGTCCTTCGTCCTATAAGTATAAAGCATTTATTTAAACAAAAGTTAACAAGAGACATGATTTAAAAAATGGCATTATAAAGTCCAACCACTTACCGATTGCACGACTTTATGTGTCTTTATATGTGCATCTCGAATGTATTTCCGGGTGAATTTCTTTTCACATATGGAGCAGGCAAAGGAAGAGCCTCTATGGACAACCTCGATATGTCGAGTCAGCTCCCGTCGCTGAGTGTAAGGCCTCCCACATTCCTTGCACTTGAGTGGGGCCTTCGCCTTTACCCACCAATTGGCTGTACTTCGGGCCTCTCCGATAACGAAACAAGATATCATGGAAAGTATATAGGCAATGTAACATAGTCAATATTATTCATTTCCCCTATGAACGTGAACTTTAACCTTACGCTAGAGCGACTTAAAATCACTTGTTGTAATGCAAGTATTGGAAGCGACCTACCAAAACCCCTAACTACTAGTAAGCTTCGGTGGTGTCAATGCATTATACCGTGCTTCGGAGGGAAAAATTCCCAAGAAGAAGATTCGCAAGTGGTTGAAGGGACAGGAAGCGTACACTCTACATCATCCTACGAGACGTCATTTCAAGCGGAATCATGTATTAGTCAGCGAAATCGAGCAACAATGGCAAGCTGATCTGGTGGATATGAGCAGTTTAACTAAATTCAATGACGGAAACAACTATATTCTCACAGTAATCGAAATCCTATCGAAATATGTGTGGACCGAAGTGTTAAAAATGAGAATGGGGCTGGAATTAGTACGCACCTTTGAAAAAATATTTAAAGAAAGACAATGTCACAAACTCCAGACAGATTCTGGGACAGCGTTCAAGAATGTAACTTTTCAGAAATTTTTAAAGTCTAAAGTTGTTTCTTTTTTCACAACTCATAACGAAACAAAGGCTAGAGTTATTAAACGCTTTAATCGTACTCTAAAGACCAAGATGTGGAAATGCTTTACCCAGAAAAATACTTTTCGCTATATCGATGATTTAGACGATTTGACCTATAGCTATAACCACACGTATCATGGAAGCATAAAACTGGAACCCCAAAATTATCTAAAGAGAATGAGAAAATTGTACGTCAAAATCTCTATAGCGATACGAAAAGTGTTAAAACTGTTTATAAATTCAAATTAGACGATACCGTACGCATATCCAAGCGGAAACGAACCTTCGAAAAAGGATATAAATAGAATTGGTCTCGAGAAATATTTGTAGCGAGTGAGCGCATACTCAGAATCCCCGTAGTATATAAAGTCAAAGATTTACAGGAAGCAGAGATCTAAGGAACATTTTACGAATTGAAATTGTTAAAGGTTAAAAAAAATTGATTTATACCCCGTAGATAAAATACTAAAGAAACGAAAGAGAGGTGATGATATCGAATATCTCGTATCATTTCAAGGATATCCTTCAAAGTTCAACACGTGGTTACCTGCTGCGGATATATGTAAAATATAACAACTTTAAGAATTTCTTTCAGGCAGCAAGATGAGTTTCTACCTTAAGTTACCGAGCAATAGCAGTCTCGATTACCATCGAGAAAATCAACTCAATTCACTTTTCGTGAAGTTACGCAAACCTATTGAACTTACGGGGAAATGGGAAGTTGGACTTAGCGAGTTTATCTACCCCCATTCTTGATACAATATTACAGACGACTCCAATAAATTCGAATATGATCGAGGCGATGGTGATTTTATAAAAAGTCGTATCCCATGTGAGTTTTATGAAACAACCGAGGACGTTGTGAAAGCATTGATGGAAAAAATGGGTAGCTTCATTCATTTTCACTACAACCGGAATAACAGGAGAGTCCGAATAAAGTTTTATGCCTACTGGAAACTTATATTGCATAAAGGACTTGTCGAAATCTTGTGATTTGCAGTGGTAGAAGTTTTAGCCCCGCCCAAGCCCCTCCTCGAAATCGCACAAGGAAATATTACCGAAACTTATCTGGAGAGAGTTGTGGAAAGCCCCTACATATCAGATCCTCTGCTGGACTATTATCTCCTTTATGTGTATACGAATATATCTGAAGATGAGGTCGTTGGTGATATTTTGGCCTCTTTGCTACGTATCGTAAAAGTTCATGGGCTCCACGAAGAAACGGTGTGCGCCTCCTTTGGCAGACCTCACTTACTACGTACCTCTCATGCGGAAAAATTATCAGACTGTGGAAATCGTTATAAGGACACATACCGGGAAAAAGTCTCATTCTTAGGAGAGCGTGTGGTAGTGAAACTACACTTTCATCTCAATCAGCTATGAAAAATGTATCAATCTTATTATTGCTGTGCAAAATCGTTAGAAGAATATTACGCTAACCAAGCCAAATCAGAACTTGCCTATTAGCAGGGCAGTCCGCTACAGCAAGGTTATGGACTTGGAGGTGCCTTTCGCTCATTAATTCGAAAGGTTGTCTATCTGTTAAAGAAAGGTGCCGCAGCAATAGGAAGACAAGCACTTCGGAGTGGGGCCGATTTTGTGAATGACGCCATAAAAGGTCAAGATCCGAAAGCAGCGATTACTAAACGTATGAACGAAGGTGGAAACATACTAGTAGATAAGGCAACGACTAAAATGAAGAATATGATTGGTCGTGGGAATAAAAGGAAGCGTAAACCTCTAAAACGAATCATTAGATCGAAAACTAGGAGAGTGCATGCACCTGATATTTTTGACTCGTGATAACCTTCATTCGACAAGATTCCCCCACCTGCCTGAAATCGGAACTGGACTTATTTGCTCTACCACCTACTCAAGTGAGTATAGAAGGTTGAAAGTGGGTAGAATTCTATACACTATCTAATATTCGAGATAACGGACCCTTGGAATTTAACGTTTCTGGAAGCGGGGAAGAATACTTGGATCTCTCTTTACCACTCAACTCTACGTAAAAGTAAAAATTTTAAAGCAAGACGGAACGCATCTGGATGAGAAAGATTCTGTGGCACCCATTAACTTATTTCTCCACTCCCTGTTTTCTCAAATCGATATCAGTCTAAACGGACGCGTCATTTCATCCCCGTCTAACACTTACTCGTATCGAGCATATATTGAAACCTTACTTAAGCACGGAGAAGATGCGAAGAAGACAACGCTTATAACTGATGTTTCTTCAACAATACAGCCGCGTATCTTCACGAAACAAACCCTCGAAAGTCTGGTGTGAAAATAGTGGACTATTAAAACGCTACGAACTCACTAAAAATAGTCATACGCTAGATTTGATCGAGAACCTACATTCTGACATGTTTCATCAAAACAAACTACTACTGAATTTGGTAGATGTGAAAATCAAGCTCAACCGAAGCAAGCCTGCCTTCTGCCTCGTATCCGATACAGAAGATAAAGAGTACAAGATTGCCATAGAACATGCGTCCTTGTTTGTGAGAAAAATTAAAGTGAGTCCAGGGGTTTCTCTAGGGCATGCAAAAGCATTAGAAAAGACATCGGCGAACTAACCCACTCGAATTCAAGCACTATCAAGCCAACTTTGTAGCAGTCTATATTGATGGGAAACCACTCCCTTAACGTCCATTAGAACCTGATTTCTCTTGAAATTCGGCTATTCGCTCTTACCAGAGTCGATTTGAGGGCACCGAGAAATTGAATCAAGACCGGGGAATACGCATCGGTAGAGACGATTACTCGAAAGGATATACTCTATATGCATTTAATTTATTACCAAATTTATGCGACGGAGGATACGTGCATCTCATGCAGCAAGAAAATTTATGCATAGAAATAAAATTCTTCACTGCTCTAACAAACACCGCATCGATTCTGGCATATTAAGAATTTCAAAACATTATTTAAATCACGAAATCCAGGAATACCATATGTGACTTTTCTAATTGAAATGGATACTATACAAATAAATAAAATACTACGGCAAGACAGTTTTACACGACGCACGTTTATGAGAGTTTTTGCCAACGACCAGTTACCCAGAAAAATAGCCTCCTTCCTAGCTTCCCTGGTGGTAAATGTAAACCCGCAAACGATGGGGGTAGCCATTGGCCTGCTATCTACGCGAAGTCTCCAACAACTATCGAATTTTTCGATTTCTACGGGAGCTCACCGATCTTTTTTGGAAGAAATTTCGATATCACGAATGTTTACAAAATGTACAAATACAAAATATAATGATATACCCCTTCAATGCAGCAATTCATCCGTATGAGGACAATATTGTATTTTTTATCTTTATTCTAGATGTTGTGAGCAAAGCCTCGAGACTATTGTAAACACGTGTCGGGCAAAATGTTCAGCCAATGACGTGCGAGTATACAATTTTGTGAAACATAAATATGGTATAATTGCAAAATTTCGTGTTGTTTGAAACAAATAAAATTTGCTATAAAACTGATTACACGTATCGATCTCAATCATTTCTAGTTATGGATCCCATTAAACTGCACCATCCATCCACCACTTTAATTTGTGGACCTACGGGAAGTTAAAAAAGCGTGCTTGTACGTGATTTCCTTATACACAAAAAGGAACTCTTTGACAAGCAACCGACTAACGTAGTATGGTTCTATGGGACACATCAACTCTTTACGATAAATTGCTGACGTCACGTTTGTTGAAGAATTACCTTGAGATTTTTAAAGATTATCTAAATGGTTCTACTCCATTCGTTATTGATGATTTGATGGTAGAATATGGGAGCGTTAAAAGGATAACGAATTTATTTACAAGAGAAAGTCATCATCATAACCTGACAGTGATGTTCATTTCTCACAACATATTTCATAAGGGATCTGAAATGAGAGAAATATCGCTCAATACGCATTACATGTTCCTTTTTACATCCCGTCGCGATTTGACCCAAAGTATGTATTTGGGAAGACAGTTATATCCTACTAAAGCCAAATTTTTCCATGAGGCGTTTCAGGACACTACAAGATTCCATTTTCCTACCTCCTTGTGGATTTGCGACGAGAAACACAAAAAGATATGCGGTTGCGCACGAATATTCTCCGCCACAAAGTGTAAACCGTTAAGTATTAAAACCGTTTCTGATACTTAAAAAGAAGATTTGGAAGAAGAGGAAGTATTTAGTAAAATGACGTTGCAGAGGTCGGAGCTCGAACGATTACGTCTCTTCTGTATATGCCCTAAAAAATCTCGAGCTGACTTTTTGAAAAAATTCCAAAATCTGCCTTAAAAGCAATCTGTGAGTGAGTTTTAAACGCTATCAAGGGGAATGTACCCTTAACCAAAGATCAGAAAGAAAAGTTACGAAGTCATAGAACCACGCTTCGCAAAATCGCTGATAAAAAAATTACGCTGTTTAAGAAGCGGAAAATATTGATACAAAAATGCAGCTTTCTAGGGTTCCTTATTCCAGCAGCTTTAAGCGTATTGACATTTCTTCTCGCTAAATAGAATGTAATATACCCGAAAAATGTTACTTATACAGCAGGAGCGGTTCTCAAGGCATACACCTAGTGACCAGTAATTATCAGAAAAGGAGATGAAGAAAATTCTTGAAAGCACGGACGAGGATCATGTGAAAATCCAGCGTTATAACCAAGTGCTACAGAAAAAGATTAATGTTGATAATTTCAAGCCGTCCGAACTTATTCGACAGGAGAAGCGTGCCACACCTGGACATGCTCCAGAAGAGAAGTCATCGAATATTGAAGAAATCATCTTACGTAGTATCCCAAAGATTACCCTTACTACAGCACGGGACATTCTAGATTACTTATATACTTATTACTATATATATAAAATTTTATTTAATATGTTTTCTTTCTCTGTTAAAATGCTTCTCTTATGCAAATGTGGCAGCAGCGGACCGGGGGGGATCGCAGATCTTTTGATTATTATAAAAGGGGGTCGCGGTTTAAAAAAGATTGCGAACCACTGTCCTAGGCAGCAAAATGTTGTCGTAGCTGAATTATAGCCACCATCCTTGTTATGAAGACCAAAGCTGAGTTTTACTGTGCTTGGCTGGCAATTGATTGAAAGTCAAATTAAAACAAACACTTATTCTAAATTTCCACACCATTTTCCTTCAGTGATAGACATCGTTCTATCATCGATAAACTATTCGTAATAAACAACCCGTAAAAATTTATATGTGCTGTTCAATACCTCTTGTAGCTCTGAAAAGGTTCCTTTTGGCCATAAAAATGCTATTACATGATAGAAGATAAAGCTTAACTGTTTAGAACAACGAGAGACACATTGTGATGTATAAAATATATGAGTTAATGTATGAGTTTAATGTATATCAAATGATGAGTTTTATGTATATCAAATGATGAGTTTTATGTATATTAAATAATGAGTTTGATGTATATCGAATTTTTCTACTTGGCGGTTAATAATATATCCACACGTTTTAAAATACGGGTCAAAAGATTTTTAAGCGTAAAAAAAATTAAGTGCATATGTATTCATTTTAGTTGCATGTTTATTCATTTTAAATGCATATATGTGGATATTTTGAGGTTCTTTAGTGTATATTTTGAGTTTTTAATGCATATTTTGCTGGTTTTTATTGCATATTTTGCTGTTTCTTTGGTGCATATAATCCGGGCTCTACTCGTAACTGTAGCTTCACCATGTATAATCAAATAAGCGAAATTAAAATTAGATTAAATTATAATGGCCGAAACCCTGTTCTCAATAACGCCATTTTTGAAAAAAATACCACCTTATAAGAAGCTGAGGAGAAGGACTACTTTTATTTTACCTCTAGGCACGCACCTTAATACTTATCCTCTGTGTATATATATATTTACACACACACATACACATACTCATACTTGAGCGCGAGAATACTAAAAGATAATTGGACGTTATATGATCGTTGTTTATATAATATTTCTGCGCGAATATCGGAGCTTCTGTTCAAATCTTCGAGAACAAGAGCACGTTTATGTCCTGTTCCGATCGTATGAATTTTCCTGAAATTCCCTTTTAAGTATTATTATTTTTACTGTTATTATCATTTTAAAGAGATAATAGTTATTATATAATAAATGAAACTTGAAAAGGAAAGAAAGTGTTTGCGTATTATGGGGTACGCAATCAATGGGATTATTGGTGCACCATTATTATTGAAGTATTTATCAGTGAGTAGTTATCGCTTGGATGTACATACCAGGACATAAAGTGTTTAAAAGTACTGTTTATTCTATTTTTGAAGAATTTATGAAAAATAATAATTATATAGATGAATGATGGTAAAAAATTTATGTTTGGAAGCCCGATATAATATCTCAAGTGATATTAAAAAGTTATAAATGATAAAGGAAGTTTGCAAGAACATTTGCAAAGAATATTAACTTATACATTGTTAATCATCAATATATGTTGTTTAATATCAACATATATGTAGTTAATAAAGGAGAAATAATAAGTGTAAGAAACTGATAAATAAATAATCAGAAGTGTTGATAAATAAATAGCCAGAAGTGCTATTGAATAATAGTTCGAAGTGTATAAAGGGAATGGAACTTTTAAATTATGTGATGTTTTAATATGATTGAAATTATCTTATTTGGCTACTAATTACAAGCTTATTACAAAATTGCAATAAATCTGTGATTTTTAATGTTTGCAAACTTTAAGGGACATTAAAGAATAAACTTCTGTGTAAAACTTATTTTAAAAGACCGCATACAATTCAAACTAGGGGATTAAAATTATCTAATTACAATTATTTAAAACAATTTAGACATAAATTTTAGCTTTTCACTAACCTTAAGGAACAATTTAAATATTAAACATTTGTATAATACTTAATTTAAAACGGGAAATCATTCTTCTTCATCTCAAAAATAGAAATAAGACGTTTGGTAAAAAGTGAATAACAATTTGTTTGATAAGAAAAATGAAAAGTTAAAAAAAAAGTCGAAAAAATTTTTTTTGGAAAACGTTAAAAAGAAAAAACTAAATAAAAATTTTGAAATTTCTATATTCACATTAAAAAAAACAACCCGCGCCAACTATTCTAGGATGAAGAAGGGAGCCAAATAAAAAACGCGCTAACGTGGTTGCACGGAGACTGCGGCCCCACCCTAGAGGGACTAAGCGGACCACCCGGACCAGTGGGGCAGAACCGGTTGTTTCCCCCTACCTACATGTTATTAGCCAAATGCATTAGCATCAGTAGACTATGCACTTTATCATGTTTATTGTGGTGTCCTTACAGATACTACAGAGACACCCGGTTTGCGACAAAAAAAAGTATCGCAAAATTCTGAAAAGTAGGAATTTATAATTATATTGTATTTGGTTTTCTTTGTGTTTATAATGCGGCAGGAGACCACAATAAAAGCCTTTCATTTATCGAAAACATCGAAATTAACCAGGAAATGCCAAGTGA
>QLNU02015360.1:32375319-32404814 GCA_006491805.2 Dysdera silvatica
CACACGAGCATTAGAGATGAGTACCTCCGTTTTATTTTCCTGTTGAATCGCAACAGCTATGAAAAACAGGCTGTTCTCATGTTTTTCCCCAAGCATTCAACATTTTTAAGATCCAGGCATAATTCCAGTGTGATCTAACTGGTCAGCAAGGGCGAAGCCGGAAGCGGGGTTCCCCCCACTTCCCCTTCACTGATTCTGAAAAATTACAGGGTACCACAACCACCGTAAAAAACGTGGCTGCATGTCAGTTGCCATATTACCAGCGGATTTGGAAACACTCAAAAAATCAGTAGGTAACGGACCATGCACTTTTACCAAATACTTTAAAGATTTAACTGATTGCGTATATTTTATGTCTTTCATTCGTATTGTGTCATACATCCCAGTATTGTAGTTCTGTCAGGGTGACTATTACTTCCTGACTACGTACCTACTGGTTTTATTAATTTCTGTGTTTTACGTAAGCATGGTTCAGACGCCCCCCATCCCCGTTGTCAGCAGAAATAAGCAAATTTCAACCCCCCCTTCCCAATTATGCTTACATAATACTTGAATGTCCCAATATATTATTTAGCTCAAATAATCGTGTGCGCACTGTATTTATTATTTCCTATTACATTTCGTTTGCACAATGAAGAATTCACCACTTATTTTTCAAAAACTTTGAATTCTTACAGATCTCATGACAGAACTAGCAACGTGTCTCGCTAACTTCAAAATATAATGCAAATGAATTCTGAAAAAAGTTTTAAACAAACTCACCAAAGTATCCTGATGCCGTTTGCCTTTTTTAAGTATGGTCTTCATATACAAAATATACACAAGTTTTATTAGAAAATTAACCATATGATCACTTTCTTTATGGAACTAGCACAAATATTCCAACATGTTAATCACAACTAAAGTAATAAACTGTTTCACCCTTAATTTCTGCATTATGTTTCTGATTTACTACTTCGACTTCGACAAGTTCTAGAATATTAACAAGATGGTTTATGTTACCTGTAGAACCAGGTAATTTAAAATTATTACCAAAACCTCTGAGCTGCATTTTTCCAATAGAAGCAGCAACTTGTAGATTTTCGTCAACAACCATTGCTGCAAAAAATGTTGGGAGAGGGTTGACAGATAATACTAAAAACGTTTTGTGAGCTAGCTTGAAAAAAAAATCTTCACACATGAGAAAGGATCTGGCAACGGAAGGGGGTTGGTAACCGGGATTAATATGCAATATTACTGACTCAGGCAGAAGTTAATTCGCAAAGCAAAGCGACAATTATACGTAGCTTGCTTGAGTAACTTTTTGTAGTACCTTATTATCCGGTTTATTATATCTTTCTTCAAAAGCAGTGACAGGAAGTTGTAGTTTTGAACTCTTTTGAAATTTTGCAGGGATTGAATCTAAACGTAATTTTGGGGAAATTCGGGGAATCGATACTTTTTGTCAAATTTTACTATCACAAACTTGTCTCTGTCTTTTAATATCTGTGGGATTTAAATTCAACTCACATACCCAAAAGAAACGAGAAAAGAAACTGCAAAGAACACAAAAGGGAAATCTCTGAAAATGAATTTTTTTCTCTTTATGCAAAATTGTAATGCAATATTTGAAGTGGAAACAAGAAACTAATTTAGTTATTTTGCAATTAAATAAGCAAACGTATAAATTACCAAGGAACGCCCTATTATTAACTTCACCACTTATTAACAAAATAGGTTTAAAAAATATCCACCTAAAAGTACTAAATATTTTTATAATGGAAATATGGATTCACACGTTTTGTCCTGGGTTACAAATGAATAGTCTACAACAAACACACTTTGTTTTTCCTACACCAGACTGACTAGCATATGGGAATTGGAAAGTTAAAACTTTTATTAATTTTGAATAACAATTATGTGAAGGGTATATTTGTTATGAATTAAGCTGCATTTTGCAACTTCAACAGAATAATTTAAGTTTAAAACCTTAAAAACGACATTATTTCCGGCACATACGAAAAGTAAGAAAACTAGATTAAAAGAAAATCAACACTTACTTTGGAATTCTTAATAATAACTTACTCTTTCCTAGTAATCGAATTTCGCCATTTTCTTCTAAGTTGTTGCTCTTTAGAAAACGCAAAGTTTAAACATATTCACATTATTATAAAAACAATAAAATATAAAATGATATAGCGTAAACTTTTCAACACGTGCTATAGTGGCTAACGTCTCGTATCACGACATCGTAAACATTCATGACTCACTTCTCTGCACTGTTGCCAATAAAGACTTGTTCGGCCTTGTAATTTTGGTGGTATTGAGCGAATAAACATTAATACCATCGGCGCCGACGGAATAAAAATTTTGTGGGGAGTGGGAACAATTTACCTTTAAAAGGCATTTTGTTTGAAATTGGAGGGGGATATGGAACCCTAATACCAACATTGGGGGAACGGGTCCCCCTGCTCCCCGCTAACAGCGCTCGTGATTTATACGTCGCTATAACTAATGCTAATAAATAAAAAAATCATAATAATCCATTACTTACCAACGCAAGAAACTTCACCACAAACGTAGCTGCGAGACTGAGAATCGCCGTCGATGCCAAATTCAAATTATGAAATAATCATACACCACTGTTCCCTAGAGAGAAAGAAGTGCAACTGTCGAAATTGAATCCCGCCCCCTGCCCCCACGAGAATGGGCCGATATATTGAACCTATTTACGACTGATCACCGGCGCCGATCGTTGGCCGAGTTCTGGCCACGCCTACCACGCCAGCACAAAATCCAGACATCGGCTGTGGACCACGGGCTAATATCTTACCGATATGCGTGAAAAACTGCAGAATATTTACCGATGAAACCGATACTTGGCCGATATTTTACCAAGTAGTACATGCTGCCTGGGAAAGTCGGGAAATTTTTGGTGGGTTTGGTACCCACCAGTCGTTGTGAAATAATTTCTTTCTTTGCGAGCAATTTATCATTTAATATTACCACATCATCGTCTATGATGTGAAAAAAAATTCCCGACTTTAATATCGTGCTACTCTCGCTCTTCGGGCGTTTGCTTCTTTGATGTCGATTTGGTTTAAAAAGTAGTCCAAGCACTGCTCCATTTCAAAATTCTTCTATAGTGAAGCTTTATATGCGTTCGCAGATGGGGAGGGTGATCCGTCCTCTGTAGCTCATGTGTAAGAGCTCTTGGCCGAATACAAAGAGGTCATGGGTTCGGTTCCCACCAGGCACCGTGAAATCATTCTTTTCTTTGCGAGCAATTTATCATTTAATATTACCATATCATCGGCTAGGATGGTCGAAAAAAAAGTTCCAGACTTTTACGTAAATGTCACATTTACACACGAAAAAATCTTGATAATTAACGTTTGAAATGGTAGCAGAACCTTTTACAAATAGCTCTCCGTACCTGGTAATTCAAAGACTTCAACTACTACCTTCTTGCATACGAAAAGGATATTAATAATACTAATTCATGCATAACTAATATTTGTACTGAAATGAGTCGAGTAAAGCGGTTCTAATTATTAAATAGGTAAGAGATATTTCCTTCACATGTTTTCATCCACTACTTTAACTCAAATTAAAAAAGAAGCAACAGGTTACAACTAATTAATAAGCAAAAGCCAAAGTTAACTCTTGCACAATTATTAATATATATATTTTAATATAACATAATAACGATAATATATTTAATATAATATAACACACATATATTTAATATAATATAATAATAATAATAGAGCATTTTAATGCACATATAATAATGATAATATATATTTTGATATATTAACGATAATATATATTTCGTATAATATAATGATGATAATATATATTTAACATAATAATAATAATAATATAAAAATATCCAAGTCATCGTGACCTACAGAAAATTAATAGACTCTGGAAAAAACAAATAACAGTCATCCCGATTGTGATAGGTGCACTGGGGGCCATCACACCTAATTTAAAAAACTTCCTAGAAAAACTGGACATTACTGACATAACGACAACAGACCTACAAAAAACTGCCTTACTGGGCACCGCCTATATATTAAGAAGATACATGGACAGTTCTCAGGTTTCTGGGTGAGACTTGAACTAAACTACGAACTCCAGATCAAGAGGATAGTGATTATCTCCTTGATGCTGTGTAACACAACAATGTATAACGGACATAATAATAAATATTTGAATATAATATAATAATGATATATATATTGTAATAATAATTCCTCTCTCAAGATGACTTCTATTTTTTAAGTTTAGTTGCGTAGTACAACGTCTAATTAACTTGTGCATGCGTTTCAGCTACTTTATTAATAATATTTTACTATTTTAAATTAAATGAAACAAACCAAAACACACGGCTATTTTTATGAAAATTATGCATCTGAGAGAATAAGTTGATAATAACCGATTACATATCACACTGAAAAAAATAATTATTAATAAAACATTATTATGTATATATTATTATAAATAAGTAACTATTTCTGTTAAGCCTTAACCACAGTATGTAAGTGATTGATGCAGCGCATGGCTTACGTGGAGCTCATATATTCTAATTCCAGGAATGGGTTGTCAGTCCAATTTATGGAGAAACATCGAGATAACGAATTATCCGTTAACGCACATTTGAGTTTGACGCTGGCTTTCAATAAGATAATTTGCAGAAAACTGCAGGCATGTACAGCGTGCTCCGAAACATCGTATCAAAAGTATATAGTCGTGATCCTTGTGCAAAATGGACCATAACGGCCCTTTACATGGGGGGTCGGAGGGTCGGAAACGAATATCCACGGAGTTATGCATACTTTTATTTAGAGTAGCAGAGGCGGGATCTATAATGACCAATGGCGCTTACAAACCATGAAGTTGTCTCCCCCGAAAATTTCAACTCCGGCGCGGGGTTGCTACATTGCATCCTCAAACAGGTTTCCAGGCGTGTTGGCATTTTTTGTGGTTGCTGAGATTGGCGACTTGATTTTATAATTGGCGCAATTTCATAAATAAAGATTTTAGAGCTCCTATGTAGGGCTGGCAACTTCACACATTGGTGCACTACGAACATAGCCCCCCCCTCCAAGATCCGTGGGAGCCCTCTTGGTTCTAAACAAGAAGTTTAGTTTGAAAAATAAATATCTCGAGACTCGCAACACCGATTAAAGAAGTTTACCGAAGGAGCGTTTCAATTTTTGCTACGAAGGGCGGGGCGTGCCATAGGGGGAAGGGTGAATTGCACAGGGACCCGGTGCGGCCAAGGGCGCCCAGTACTAAAAGGAACAAACCCTCCGCCCAGCATGCGTTAACAAGATCCGTATACGGACGCCTTACCAACTGCGCTACTGGGACGCCTCCCCACTGAAGTTTAAAATTACTTTGTGCACGTTCATACAAATCGACACCCTCCCAGAGGCGTAGCCAGGCGGAGGTTTTGGGGGTTGCGACCCCCATCGCAATGAAATTTTGTATATTTAACATAGGAATATATGAGTTGTAGCTCTGTAACCCCTCCCATTAAGCCTATAACCCTCCTCTTATGAACTTTCTGCCTACGCCACTGCACCCTCCCCACCTCTGGGATTCGTACCGGATCCGCCAATGCCCTCCACCTGCCAATCATAAACTTTTATGCTCCGAAGGTTCCTTTATTTTCGTTCATGTTTTACCGTCGAAGAATTCAAAAGTCTGTCCTGCAGGTAAATAATAAATAGCTTGAAAATAAAAATAAAAGTTAGTATCGAAAAATTACCCTTGATCCAGTAGCGTACGCAGAAAATTCCTAAAAGAGGTTGGTTCGAATGAGAAGGTTTACCTCTACAACTCCCGTAGACCTATTCAGGGGCGGACTGGGTCGCCGGCCAATAGGCCTCCGGTTCGGTGCGCCCTCATGGGCGATAGGACTTGCACCCTCATGGGCTATAGGACTCGCGCCCTCCTATAATCCAAGGTATGCGCCCTTTGAGAGAACCCAGTCCGCCCCTGCACCTAGTGTTAATATTCTCCCAATTGCGGGAGATTATGGCCCACATGAATCCCACTTCCGTACGCTTATGTCTTGATCGATTCTGAATAATGACGACTATAGGCGCCAGCATGGTGGCCGGGTCGCAGGACTTGTATTTCCATTTACCATGGAAAAAATTTAATAGGAAGCGTTCAAGTACTATGTAAGCACTTTCGGGAGGGGGGTTGCTGTTGTGCTTATTTTCCTATGTTAGTTTATTTTCAATGTTAATTTTTGCTTACCCGGGGGTGGGGGAGTGAATAAAATGCCCAAAAGGTCAATATTTAGATTTGTAAATAGCTTGCAAAAAATTCGCCATTCTCGCTAAAAAAGAAAACTAAATTCAAGAGGCGAGCCAAACTTTCAAATACAATTTTCATTGGCTCGAAATTGTTAACTCCCACATTCCAGAGATGGATGGCGAATAAGAATCCTGTTTTTTGGTAATATAGTCCAGATTCGATCTATTGGACAAATACGCTCATTATAGGTGTAACTTTCTTCTTTTATCCAATCATGCTTTGTTATTTGTTTATAGCCATAACTCCGTGGTTATTTATTTCCGACCCCCCATGTAAAGGGTCGCTATGGTCCATTTTGTACAAGAATCACGGCTATATACTTTTGATAGTGTGTTTTTGGAACACCCTGTATATATTTTAAAAATAATGAAACTAAATAAGGAACATAATTCTCCTTAAATATAAAATATGATTTAAAGATAAAAAGTCAGTTAACTTTAATGAACAGTACGTTAGTTTTTAAATTAAATGACATTTATTCCAAGCAAAACGTATTTTGTGTGATAAGCATCAAAATAAATAAATATGTATGTTTGCAGACATTTTCAAAATATCGTATGGAAATGGTATATTTAATTTATAAACGTAAAATAATATTTTGTATATATATTAAGTCAAAGTTAAATAATTTATTGAAAGCGCAGGATTAACACATACTTTGATTTTAAGTTTTATGTCTGTAGTCTGTAGTAGTTAAGTTTTATGTCTGATATGTGTTGTAGGATCTAGGGAATAAATCGTATACAAATGCAAACATAAATCTATTAAACGTTTTGTTACCTCATTATTTATTTTATGGTTTTGTATATAATTCATAGAACTATTTTTGTATATACTGTCGGTTTGATTTAAATATTTGATGCACGCTCAATTTAACTTTCTTTGTTGAAATAAGGAGTTGAAATTTTCAGAAAATAATGATTTCCCAACTGCATATTAACAAGAAGCAGGCTCAGAAAATTAAATTAATAACTAACAAACGCGCAAAGCATTTAAAATTTTCAGCTACCCAATCTAAAAAATTTCATTAAAAATATTTCAAACTTACGGTGTGTAAATCCATGGATGAAAATATAACTACAATGTTTTGTTAAAAAGAATTAGTAGCCGAAAAACGCTTCGATTCTAGTTTTTGGCTAGGTAAATATGCATCAAATATCCATTTTGTGAGGTGCCTTTTTTCCAAAAGGAACATTTAAAAAATTGATTAGTAAAATAATTACGGACTACACTGAAAAAACTGATAATGGCTTAAATCTGTAGGCTATTAAAGCTTTCCAAGTACTTTTACTGCGGATTCTTATGCGTAACTACATTTGTGTGGGATTTATAATTTTTTTTTCTATCCCGGAGTTTTAAAGCTCGAAATCTCTTCTGTTTCCAATAAGCGATATATTGAGTGAACCTTATTTTCTGTTTTTCTGAAGAGAATTCTAAAAAAAGACTGCTCCTGAATAATTAGACCCAAGGAAAGAATTTTTACATCACCTGGAAGTTGTGTTGTGAGAGCAAATATCTCTATCCTTCCAATTTTTTTTATAAATTTAATTCTCGCGCTGTTTTTTTTTTTAAAGCAGAGATTCGCGCAAAAAATAATTTAGAAAGTTAAATTTCAGCATCCACGTTATTTGTATAAAAATAGGGCCCTTTGACTCACGCATTACAAATTTTGGATATGGTTTCACGTCCATGGGTCAGCAAAATTTCCACAAAATCCGTGGAACTTGACCAAGAATGGTTAATATCCGGCCATCAAGGGACAGATTTTAATATTATGTGTCATAGAACATAGAAAGCGCATCATCTCAAGTTACGTCCCAATCAGAGACTTTCAGGGTCCAAACTAGCTACCTCTTGGTTGGAACACAAGAATCCTACCAACCGAGGCACTGAGCTACAACTGGCCAAGCCTTACCTTCGTATCTGTGTTCGTAAATTTAGATCTATCGCTTTCTTAAAGCTGAGATTCACGGTGGAATTAACCAAGGAAATTAATTTTTTACGCCCACGTGTTTTAGCTCAAATTAAAGCTCTTCGTTACATATTACAGCCATAATTGTCCTTCTCAGGGCCAGAACGCCTACTGCGAAAATGATTGACCAGGCTTTGCTGAGACACAATTTTCTTCTTTCCAACCCTCTGTATAAAAACCGCCTTTCGAAGCTCCGTGTAGCGAACCATTTCTGGTCAATTGCCAACCCATGGTAAACCTGCTGGCCCCGGGAAGGGCAATATTATCCAAAATTTGTGTAATATGCATCAAACAGCTCTAGGCTGGACCTAAAAACGTGGGATCAAAAATTTAGTTTCCATGATTTTTAATAATGCTCGGTTCGTAACTTGATTTAAAAAGAACGATCCATTTCTTTAAAACGCTGGCTCATTGGTTTAGTTGTACATTGATTTTCGAAATATCAGCTGAAGCACAGCAAAGGAAATTTACTGCATTAATATATTTTTAATTAATGTATGCATTTAGATGTAAAATGGGTTGTGCAAAGAAAGGTTTATTAAAGCTGAGCACGGAGGACACTTCTTCTTCTTTTTGCAAGTGTTTCATTGGGAAGGGTGGCCGCCGGGGGCGGCGCTGTAATCCCAGACAGGACGCTTGAACAGCGTAATCAGACGCCGAGGCGGCTGAGGGGGAGATGGATTGCTGACCAACACGGCATTCATAGATGCACGTTCACGTAAAGTCGTCATTCAACGCACACCGAAACCAGCCGCCGTTGGAACCGTCACGGGGAACGGCCACGGCCCAGGCAGCAGGACCGGAGACACCCCCATGGGCCAGCCGAGTAACCTACAGGAACCGGCCAAGCCCGGAACGGAAGGCATTCAGCAACGCCACAAAGGCAGCGCGAGAAGGCGGGGGGATCCAGGAGGTCGGACAGACCTGGTGGCGAGGCGAGGCCTAAACGGCGGCGGGCGAGAAGGAGCTCCTCCCTGAGGTAGCCGTAGGCCGGACACCGCAAAAGAATGTGTTCCAGTGTTTCGTCAGCACCTTCCTGACACTGGAGACACACAGGCGACGGGAGTTGCCTAATGCGGTGGAGGTACTTGTTGGTGAATGCACAGCCAATTCTGAAACGATGCAGCCTGGTCTGTGCCCCCACCTGGGAGACAATCGGAAAGAAAGTATGGCGACTTTCGCACCTCGAACTTTGATCGGAAGTGCCCCGTGATGTCTCTCTTCAAGAGGTTCACCATGTCACTTCGATAGGTGTCCTTCAGACTCCTGATACGGCAGGAAAGGGAGGGGTTGTGCGGGGAGGGTCTGTTACTGCAGGAACCGTTTACGTCCTCTAGGGCTCGACGCGCCCAAGTGTCCGCAATTTCGTTACCCCGAATGCCGGTATGGCCTGGAATCCAACAGTATATCACAGACCTCCCCTCATCCGCACATTTAGCCGCGAGAACAATGTCCTGGACAATGGGGCAGACCGGCCAAACAGCAGGATCGGCCTGGAGGCCAAGCAATGCAGCCTGAGAGTCATAGAAGACGGTAGCATCGGAGCTACCGTGGTGAAGGACCCAGTTGGTGGCTTCCCACAGACCGACAAGCTCCGCTTCCGTGGAGGAGGAGCACAGCGGTAAGTGGAAGCATAAGGCCAAACCGATTTTCGGGATCGCAAGCGAGGCACCCCCCTTCCTGGAGACTGCACAGAAGGACCCATCTAGAAGAGTCTTCTCCTCATAGTTTGAGTGTGTCTTGGATTGCTAGACGAATGAGAAATGAGGATTCCTCATTCGTCTAGCGGTCCAAGACACTCCGGGCTAAACGGAGGGACCCTGGTTCGAATCCAGGATGGGGAAAGCGTCTCTTTTTCTCCAAAATTACACAAGCTCTAGTTTGAGCTGTAATTAAAACGTGGGTGGCAAAAATTATTGTATAATCTCATATTATGGTGATATTGTTAATTTGTAACATTAAACCACTATTACACAGTGGGCTTGGATTTATATGAATTTCCAATTTAAAAATTACTGTGTTGGTCTTAACAAGCATTCTATAGAAGAAATTAGTTAATTCCTAAAATTCGCAAACTTTCCATTTTTATTTACATTTTTTGGAATTCGAAGGGGTTTGTAAAATCAAGAGTTAATTTCAACACTAATTTCAATAACCCAATACAATGTTAAAACATTATTTTAGAGCATTTAAAATTTAATAGCAACCCATTAGGTCAAGGATTTACTACAATTAGTCTATTTTGGGATAGTTGAATATGACTGCAGAATGGCAATGTTTAATTTTTCTTTTCAATCAGCGGGAACTTCTTTACCATGAAAAACTGTATGAAATACCGTTACTCGATTTCTTATATTATTCACAAGTTAATTAATGACATCACCAGAAAAGCAGCACAAGCAAAGAAGAAAAACAGCTGGAAGCGTTTATTCAAATTAAACTGCAGGTCATAAATGATATTTATAGAAAATTGAAGTAAATAGACATTCAATATGTGGTAAAGGAGTGAAAAATTGCAGACATGTTATATATATTGTTATGAGAAACAGACAAACTTGGCAAAGCATAGCCAAAATTGAAATACACTCTTGGGAAATTGTCTTACTTTAAGATACATTAACGCTGACTAAAGCCATTTTACATAGCATAGCTTGAGTATAATCAATAACGCAAACTAATTCCTCATTGAAGTAATAAATACGGAATTGTTTTAATTACTTCACTAAATGCGTTATGAAACTATTGAAAGATATACATGCCAAGTTCTTGCACCTACAAAAAGTAATATCATCACAACATTCTCTCAAGGTACCTGCAAATTTTAAATAATTGCCTGCTTTTGCTGAAGTTTGTCCCCATAATAACAACAATAATACATTAATAAAAATACAAGCAATTAATTACGCAAATAGCGAGAATAAAGAAGGTGTGCAGGCAGAAGATTTGCGAAAAGGTACCATGTTAGAAGTTGGACCTACAAGTCATTTTCTCCTTGGTTCAACGATTTGCTTGTAGAGGTCTCAGAACCAGTTGATGATCCATTGCCTTTGAAAATTTGTTATAAAATGATGAGTTGAAATTCTTGTAATGGGTAATATAATTTTATAACTTTTACTTAAGTTCAAACGGTTCTAATTAAACGGTATTATTACAATGTACACAATAAAGTGTTGAAAGATTAAGTACAGCAGCATTTAACAGTTTCTGGCTGTCCAACCCTCACAATCATGGAAATGCTACAACTAAATGATGGATGCATTATGTAATAGTAATGCATCCATGTAATAGTAATGCATCCATCCATGTAATAGTAATGCATCCATGTTAATCATATTTCAGGGAAGGATGATCGTTGAAAAAAAAAAAGGAAGATGGTAGTGAATGATCTTGCGCTTTCTTAGGAAACAGTAGCAACAGAATATGGAGTACAACGTTTTTTGACGAACATCAGTGGCGTGCACCAATATAAGAGACACAAATAGGACCACCGACACCTGGACAGGATGGTAATCAGCAGAGAAGTGGAACATTATTTCACAAATGACGTTTTAATTTAATGCCATCATTCAAGCCATTGATCAATATGCTGTATTCCATAGGGCAAGTTACCAGCTGGCCTGTATACTACTGTTGATCCCATGGTATGAAACCATGCACCTAATTTAGGCCAGTGAAGATCACTATTGGATTGTGGGTGATTAGCGTGATGTAGCCTGGTCGAACAAATCATGGCAATCAATGGTTAGAACATTTTTCAGCTATTTCGAGAAAATGAATGCGTTTATGTAAGGAGGAGACAGAATGAGGCTATATGCATGCTCATCACATTAAATCCCTGTAACATAGAGTAGGAGGTTCTTCAACTGTGGTCCGCAGACCCCTAGGGGGTCCGCGAGACTCACCCAGTGTTACACAAAGGTTCGAAAAAATACTAACAAGACAAGAGCATTTGCTCTTTAATGCTAAGAATAAATTATGAGGGGACGAAAAATTCCTTCCTTAAATAGTGAAAATTAGTGATGAAACACTAGAAATAAATACATATGATGCAAATTCCGGGCTTTAAACTTTGAGTTAATTCTTGGGGGTCCGCGAGGGTGAGTAATCTCTGATGGGGCAGAACAGTCTAGGAAAGTTAAAGAACCACTGATATAGAGCACTTATGAGGCATTATGCAGACCTCATGATATGCTTCGCACTGGCATCCAGCAAAGCTGAATTCCAGATAGCCATACAATGTGCACAGCTTAATAACCCTCGCAAGAGCTTAAACACCTCGTTAACCGGATAGCACGTCGACTAGCTGCAGTGACTAAGGAGAAAGGTGGAGCTACACATTATTAGTTATGTCTGCCTAATGTTTTGCCACCTAAGTGTAAATGTATGGCGTTATTCACGGACACTACTTGCAAGGTTGGTTGGTTGTAATTTTATGGCACAAAGACAGCCAGGATCATTCTGAGACAAGCAAGGTTATAATTTGCAGTATAAAAATCCATGTGTAACTATTTGAAAGAATGAGACTTTTCATGAACAGATTCTCGTTAATACCAGCTTAAAATCTCTTTAAATTTTTAGTGTTAAAGATCATACAAAAAACCTTTTTGCAGTGGTTCATATTATAATTTGGTTAATTACACACTGTTTCGTTTATTTTGAGTTTTTTAGCACAATAACAGCGAAGGTCACGCTATACAGAGGCCTTCATTCAGTTTTCCAAGGAATCTAAACCTCTGTCATCACAAGAATCAAACCCGGGATTATGGTGGAAGGGGGGGGGGAGGTCTAGCATGCATTTTGTGATACCATTGGATGACAAATCTTTTGTATATTTATGTTTCTACAATTGGATGACAAATGGTCAATAGCGCAACAGAAGAATGCTTTAACACAGGATTGTCCAACCTTCTTGGCAGCGAGCCACTTGAACATTTTTCACTGTTCTCACGGGCTAGCGGTTTTGGGGTAAAAAAAAACATCACCTCCCTTTAGTTTCTTCCGGTTAATTGTTTATTCACTTGCAAGAGATATGGAAAGGGGTTACCCATACTGTCCTCGTGAGATTTCTGAAAAAATTTGTTTTGGATTCTTTTATTATTTCAAACAGTTGTTGGCGGGCCAGATTAACACTGCTGGTGGGCTGAATTGTGGACTGCGGGCCATATGTTGGACAGACCTGCTTCAACACCATGGCAGTGTAGGACAGCAGATCTGAAATTTTCCAGAGAGACAGAACTTCTTGAGGACAAGGAAATCAACCCACGTCTACAGTGAGGAATTTATCAGCATTTTTTTTTTTTTTAAACTATTGGACATTGATTCATGGCATGCTAGGTTAATGCATTACCACAGCACGGTCAGTTTTTAATAAAACAGGTTAGTTACAATAAACATGTAACTCGATTATAATTTATTACGAATTCAGGAGCTTTAACGATGTTCAAAATATTTAATTTCGTCACCAGTTGCAAATATTCTTTTTGATATACAAATACCATGTTGCTTTCATAAATATCGATTTTGTGGTATAATGCATGCACTAGTAAAATACCTTCAACAGAATCATCAGCATCTTCTAACCAAGAACTGTTATAACGAACTACATTATTGTGTGTTAACTGAGCTAACCTTTCAGCTTCACTGCAAATCTAAATAGATAATAATATAAGAAATAAAATATAATAACAGTATCATAAATATAATATTATAATAAACAAAATATAAAAAATCATATGTTCAAAGGAAGTAATAATGTGGCAGTCTCGAAAGTTGTATATAATGACGTAATGATCTATATATAACAAGAATATTAAGAACTGAAGAATTGTCTGTGTTTTGTTTTTGGGGTGCAAAGACAGGAAAGGCCGTATTGTGCAAGGACCAGAGTTGGCAATTTGACGTGAAATCCATTGTCAACTCCGTCAATCCCATCGTCATGTCAAAAACTAGTTTTTGACGTGACAATGGCTAAAACCATCAAAAACTAAAAAATTCCAGATAAAGCCATTAGATTAGAAATTAGTGAACCCTACGTGTTGTATTATGAATATCCAGTACTCACACATTATTAATATAGCATATGTTACAATTATTACAGATATAAATATTTTTAAATATATTTTTTCTAAAATACAGCAAAATAAGAAAAAAATATCAGCTACTGTTTTCACTGAATCAATACTAAAAATTATTCTGAACTTAACGCAAAAATGTAAACAAGATTTCCTGAATTTTTTATTCATAAAAAAACTTCACAATTTTAGTATTCGGGTTCAGTTCCTCCATGTAGCATTTCAAATTTTGATCTTTCCTCAATGCTTAATCCAGGGATCTTCAACCTGTGGCCCGACGGCTCATGAAAAAATACAAATTGTTTCACACAAAAATAACGTCCCTGCTCTCTTTGAGACTGAAATCTATTTCGTAATAAATATCTTAAAACGTTAAAGAACTAAAGTAATTCGCGGTCTTCCCTCAGTCGTGTTTTACTTTAGTTTTCTAGCGTATATGGGCACTAGGTGTAGTTTTATCGATTTGTAGTGCAACAGTGATTTAAAAAAAATTCATCTTAGGACTCATCAAATTCTATTCTAAATATGCTGATATGAACATCTTCCCCACTATCTGACTGCATGCTCTGAAAACGTTACTATTCTGAAGCATTTACAACTGCGCATAAGCTAACATAGAAAGTTGACAGTGGGGTTACAGACTTACAATTGTGGGGGTTACAGAGCTACAACTCAATATATATCTATATACACAAAGTTAAGGGAATTACAACCTCTATCAACCCCCCCACAGCATATATCAGTTTTCAAAAATGAAGTTGATAAAATGAAAAGTTAGGACCAGAATAACTGACGTCCACCTTGTAAGCATTCTTAGGGTTGCAATATCAAAAATAAAACCGGATATTGACAGGATTGTTAAAAATACGCAGTGCCAAAAATCTCGCCAAAAGGTTTGATTTCGCTTTACACATTAATAACAAATTACTATACATATTTTTTGCTTCTACATGTATTTCATATTGTAATACATACACATATACATATAGGATGTATATAGGAAAAAAAGTTCACTACACGATTCCTTGTGAAAAAAGGAATAAAAAATGTCCAGTGCAATTTTTGCTTAAAATCAATATTTAATAAGATAATTAAGGCCAAAGATGAACGAATCACGCGCCAGACACGCACATGATTAGAAAAGCAAACCAAAGAAATTCTTGGAGAGGCATGGCTAAGCACAACAGATCTTATTCGTTAACTTCAAACCTGAAAATTTAGTTGCGTGTCCAAATACGTCATTGGAATTCCGAAGTATGGCAACTTAGTGAAAGTTTTTTCATCACCAAAGAAAGCCAATTGAATACCAATCTTTTTCTAAATCTGGTAACTTTATAAAAAATGTATCTTTTGGCATAGGGAGCATTCAAGTATTACGTAAGCAACTTTGCGGGAGTGGGTGGCTTTTGTGCTTATTTTCCTATGTTAGTTAATATTAATTTTTGCTTATGCATTGGGGGTGGTGTTGAAAATGGCCAAAATATTGCTTACGTAATACTTGAATACACCCACAGTCACTTTCATGGGGGGGGTAATTTTTTTGCGGAAAGTGAGCAGAAGTACGGCAATAAGGAAGGGGAATAGCCATTTTGAAGCCATCTGCCCCTTTTCCCGGCATTTAATCCTGTTGTTTTTGTATTCATATATCATATGACAGCAGTGGCGTACTGATAATTTCAGCAGTAGGAAAAAGCCCCAGTTTGTCATTGTTCATTTTCCACAAAACTTATAGTAAGTACTTTGAGAAAAAAAAAAATATCTATTATTTTACAATTAATGAGGCAAAAATTAATCATATGAAATTTTCTTTAAAAAATGAAATAGCGATCATCAGTTTCCAAATGGAAGGAAATAGCCTATGGCAAACTCAGAAGCAGCATGAACCTACTCCAAATGTAAATAGGGGGGGGGAGACATTAACAACTCTGTATCTTCAATGAACTTGGTAAACCAAATGACTTTCAATTTTAGTTCTGCTGAAAATATTGGAATATGTACTACCACTGGCAGTGGCGGCTTATACATTTCAGAGGGCAGAGGCGCGGGTCTGGAGTTCACTTTACTATACTGTTGATAGCAAATACATCGCAAGCCTGTCAGACTGGCACGCGAAGAAATGTCGCTGGGACGCGGCTACTTACAAAATAAGAAAAAGTTACTATTAATTTTAATATTTTCCCCACAAGGAAGAAGAAAAAAGGTTGAATCTAGTGGCAAACAGCACATTTGATCCGTATACATCCCATCCCTGGTATGATTGATTTGGCACGAGAAATCACCAAATGTGGTGTATGCTGTTGATTATGACGTAACGTGGGTGTGAGTTTCAATATTCTGAAATTCAAGTAACACGTGACCATTAGCAAGTTTTTAAAAACCAGTGAAATCTTAGCTTCTCATCTTTCTTCGTAGAAGGGCCGTACATGCGCAAACGCATGTGTCGTTGCATTAAAGCGATGTTAAATGGGTTGGCTTTGCCTTGTTATTGGTTTAACTATGATTTGAAATAACTTATTAAATATTGATCTTAAGCAAAAATTGTACTGGACATTTTTTATTCCTTTTTTCACAAGGAATCGTGTAGTGAATTCTTTTCCCGCCATTTTGTATACACCCTGTATATATATATATCAAAAAAAATTTTGACATACAAACGCACACACACACATACATAGCAAAATTGTAGTATGATTGTGACATGTACCTTCTAATGTAATATACATGAATACACATATTTAAATGTATATTAACTTCGACAAAGACAACTCAGAGTGTGGATTGTGAACAAGGTTTTTCTGTCATGAAAAGGGTAAAAGGTAATTGGCAAAGCAAACTGCATGTTTTCGTTACAACAGACTTAATAAAAATAACACTATCATCTGCACGTAGCGAAGATTTTGAACCAAATGAAGTCATTAACATGTGGTTAAGTGCAAAACAGAGAAAACCATACCAGAAACTATATAAAAGTCGAAAACAAGCACTTCTTTTGCCAGAAGATTCGCTTGTCTCATAGAGTGATAATTGTACAGACCATAGCTGTACAACAGATGATGATTAAAAGAATTGCATCATGGGTAAATCCTCTATTCCTATTTTCACTCCTTAACATACAAGCGGAAATGGTAATTTTACGAATAAATATTCATTATATCATTATAATAACCGTCAACAAAATTTCTCATTTTGTACAATAAATAACTTAGGGCAACAAACTTAACTTGTGGGCAACCAAAATATTTCCAAATATTCACAAAAATCCAAAAATTTCAACCCTTGTTCTGAAGTATTACATTTCAATCATTTAAATACTTCATTTTGAAATTTGGATATTTTTGAGCACATAAGATAAGTTTAAGGTAACGAATGTAAGCGTTCGTTAAATATAACAAGTAAATTTACAACAAAACGTTAAATATTAAAAAAGAATAAACAACTATTGATCTGTAACTGATAACAAAACGTATTAAATATTTTCTGGGATGCGACGGCATAAAAATATTGGGGGGGGGACAGTATACCAGTGGAAGGCAGCTTGTTGTTAAACAGGGCCAGAGACAGAGGGTGGTCCCAAAGGCCCGTCCCCCCTTCCGTAATGTTTTTGCTACCAGTACTTACTCATTAGCGAGGTTGTAAACATTTTTTGCTACCCCCGAAAAAATTTCTGGTTAAGGCCTTGTTGTTAACAACTCTTTACAGGGATAACAGACATCAACAAAGCAGTGTTTAATTTAAATGTGCTTCTGCTTGATAACGTTCACTTTACCATAAAATTAATATTGTAGTTGCATTTCCAGTTTCATTTTCACATGCAATGCTCCTTACTAAATTTCGTATTTATTATGCTAATAGTGATGGTGTAGACAGTCCCTTTAATTTATGTCATTGATAATGAGCTTACTAGGCCAAAAAGGTCCTTGAGAAATTAAAATATAGAAACTATAGTTGTAACGTTATTAAAAACATTCCGTTTGACAGTTGAAATAATAACACGTCAATGAAAACGCTGCCATGCAGAAAAGAGAGCTATATAATACAATCTAACAAAAGGTATAATTACATCAAATAAATGACAAAGTGCATTTTTTTTATTTCGCACTAAATACACTACGCCGAAAAATATAACCGCATTCTATAGACAAAAAAAAATTTTAATTTTAAAAAATGTTACCTATTATAAAATTTTTGTTTGAAAGTGGGAACGGATATGGAACCCTAATACCAACAACGGAGGGATGGATCCCCCTGTACCCCCCCTCTGCACTAACAGCACCTATGAAATATTTGGAAAAATTAAAGTAATTTATTAAATAATATTCATTAAAGTTTTCATTCACTTTATCATTGGAAAAAAAATTTACAACAGATAAGGATATTTAAAATACCTTGGCCTCCTTTTCAGGACTCTTGTACTTAAACAGTATCCTTTTCACAGCGTATGTACCTTTGTCCATTTTATGCTTCGCCTAATTGTAGGAGAAACAAAGCAGTAACCGTTTATACTAAATGGACAAAAATGGTAAGATACTATTTGGTAATTAGCAAACACACACATTTCCAATGGATAAATGTAGTCATATAATGAGGCACTAAATTACGCTAGTTCAGTGCTTCCAAATCAGTGTGTCACGAAAGGAATGGAAGTGTGCTGCCAAAAATTTAACCGCAAAGTCCAACTTTCGCTTTCTTTTTGGTTTTACGGCTCAAAGACTACAGTGGTCATGCTGCGCCGGGACCTACTGTTTTCCGAGGAATCCGAACCTCTTAAGGCCTAGGGAACCAAACCCCGGACTACAGTGAGCAGTGCGATCTTTATGAGATCTCTGAGTAAGCGTTCTTTTTGCACTGCTGGGAGTCGAACCCGGATTAGCCGCGCAATAGGAGAACGCGTTACCACACTGCGCCACCGCAGGGCTTGCAAAGTCCCAATTATAGGGTGACGTTAACAGAGGTCTAGATCGCAAAGTGGTCCCCTTTTTGCTTTATTGCTCTTTTCTAGCTATGAATGTGTGAAAGTGAACTCAACTTGATCAAATCATTGTTAGCATATTCATACATAGTAATTCTATTATGCATGATAAATTTTACTTTTGTATTTTCACATCATAATTTTATAAAATAAATGTCCTAAAAATTTATTCACAGTTTAAATGTTACCAAATTGCCAAATCTGACAATTTAGTTCATAGATGTGATATAAAAACTATATCAAATATCAATCATTGAGAATCTATGGATTACGTGTATTTTCACGTCATTTATTTCGTGCTTATGTCTGAATATGAAGACTTACCAGAAACCAATGTCTGGCTGGAATGCTTATGTATTACAAGGCAAACATATTCGAAAGAAAGAACTTATTAATTAAATCCCAAGTATGAAACAGAAGAAATCAAGAATGTGAATATAGTTCATGAATACTGTTCCTTCATAGGGCATCGTGAAATTATTTATGCTTGTGAGATGTGTGAGGTGACGGGAAAAAGGTTGGGAAGCACTGTGCTACTGCTATCCAGAATTCCTCTGCATTCCTGGATGAAAGATGCAAAAAGCTGGAATAGACTTTTTTATGACAATCCCAAAAGTTATTATCAACAGGATTCATTTCTCCTGAATGGGAATATATTTCTAAAGCAGTAGAACCTATAGAAGGTTCTTTTATATTATAGTCAACAGGGCTTTATAAAAAAGTATATTCTTTTGTCAGAAGCATTCACTGCCTTATGAATGCATAATGACCATGAAAAGGGATGCAGATGTTTGTTTGTGGTTTTATGGCTCAAGGACTACAGTGGTCATGCTGTGCCAGAACCTACTGGTTTCTGAGGAATCCGAACCTCTTAAGGCCTAGGGAACCAAACCCCAGACTACAGTGAGCAGTGCAATATTTATGAGATCTCTGAGTTAGCATTTTTTACATCATTGAGAGTCGAACCTGAGTCAACGGCACACTAGGCTGCGCCACCGCAGGGCTGGGATGCAGATGGTCTGCAAAAAATGGCACATGGCTTGAACTATTAAGGTGTCGAGAATTATGGTCCTCCAACCAAACATAATGAGCTCCCTTTACCATTAAAAATTGGGGGCTTAAAGTTTTTTTTTTTTTGTTTATATGAATTAGATCTATCGATATCTTCTGCAGTAGAAATTATAATTAAACAGTATTATTATGAAAACAATTTTAACCTCGCGAAACTTCTGAAAGTGTCTTGGGGATCTGCAGACTATACTTCAAGAAGCGTTATTCAAGGCTCATCAGAAGCGATTCGTCTGAAAGTTTATATTTTATGATGCAAAAAGAGCCAAGAAAGAACATGCTGCATTAGAATTTAGTTTTTAGGGGATCTGAATCTGTCGCATCTAAGGAAGGAATCAAACTGCAGAATACATACACATTGGTGTTAAAAAAAAAATGCTTAGTACCAGTTGAATTCATAGGAGTTCCCCATAGGTGGCGCATCAAGGATGAAATCGTGCATAAAAATATCATCACTCGTTAATTCACATTAAAATGATTTTTAAGTTCCAGAAACAGGCACCAGGTGGCGTTTTTTCACAGAATAGAATTATAAATTATGTAAATAAATTAAATATATTGATTAGTTAAATTTACTATTGAATAAATCTGCAAGCCTCTGTGTGTGCAGATAACGAAAGCCAAAGTAGGAGATTAACCGAAACATGTCGCAAAATCTTGGCACAAATCGCACGCTATTTTTTAAAGTATGATGAGGAAATTTTTCTGAAATTTTAATAAAATGTTGCAAGTAAAAAGTTATTCAAAATATGGTAAAACTGCGAGTTCACATAAAAATTTAAAAACTTTCGATGCTTCGTAAAACGGCCATTCCTTACTATATATATATATCACGATACACTTGCCAATACAGTTTTAACTAACGATTTTTTTCCTCAGCTGTTCCACAATCATGGCTGCATTTCATTTCGTTGTTTTAATCCAAATTTGAAGCAAGTTTCACATACAAAGCTGGACGTAAAAATTAATAGAGAAACCAGAGAACAAGTTGGAAGCGTCACGTTCAAACCCCGAAGGCATGGACCATCTGCAAAGTGCACTTTTTTTTAACCAAAAAACCATAAAAAATATGAATTTTTGAGGGGCCAGTAGAAGATTGCACACAAGGATCTTGAATGAGGTTTTCCATAGTTTTCTCGGCATCGATCATAAAGTCCTAAGGTAGAGTTAAAATCTGTACAAGTTGGAATTTCTGCATGTGATAACGCACGGAGCGAGGTAGGCCACAAGCAGCGGCTGATTCCACTTGGAACCAAGAACAGACGGATACTCCCTCCTGCGTTTTGTGAGTTACGTAGTCACGTGCATTAGAAGACACTCCGGTGCTGCAAAATGATTGGATCTCACGATGCGATTTTCACCACAGGCAGCATTTAAAATTGCTCCCAAATAAATATTTCATGACTAGCATGTGTTTTTTTAAATTCCCTGACTTTTCCATACCTGGAAAATGCAAAATAAAATTCCATGACTTTCCAGGATTTCCATGACCCATACGATCCATGGTTTCCCTTTAAATACAACAACAGTTTGAGCTTCAAAACACGCCTCCCCCCCACCCCACACAAAAGTAAAACATAGATAATGAAAAACACTTTACCACTTCAAGCTAAGCAACTTTCGCTAAAAACATTTTTTTGTGAAAAGCTTATTTTTCAAGGTATATTAGATTATCAAGTTAAATGGTCCACTCTGTATACTACATTTCAGACATGTAGGCCTATTGTCATAGTTGTCTATTTTTAATGTGTGTATACTATTTGTGATCCACCTTTGCTTTTGAGGATATTTTCACTTCCTTATGGAAATACTATATCAGCATCAGGAAAAAACTCACTAAAAAAATACTGTTGCTCTACCTATTCCAATGCCATTTCAAATCTTTAACTCTTCATGGAATATCGCAGAACACAAAATATCAGATAATTAGAATGCTACTATATATGCTTGTTTGTTTGGCTTTTTTATGGCGCAAGAGCATCTGGGCTATACTGCGCCAAACATGGTAAAATCAAAGACTGTTGTAAAAGCCAGTACTTTTTAAAAATTTAAAAACGTGCATAATACTACTATATATGTATGCATCATAATGGAATGTGACATGCTGCTACTGGGGAAGTTTCAATTTTACATTGGCATTACGACCAGAGTCACAAAATGTAATATACATAAATTTAAAACCAAAAAAATTACACAATTAAATGATTTATTTTTTTACAATACAAGATTTTCTGGCCAAACAACAGGTGTATTCCAGTCACTCAAGGCTCACATTAACTTACTTCTATGGTGGTCATTCTCGGATGATGTAATCATGGATTGACGTTTTGTGCGTCATGATTTTTTAAAAATATTTTGATAAAAACACACCAATGTTATGCCATGAAGTTTGCTAAAGTAGGCATATGATGGTTAGGGGTTTGTTGTGTTGAGTAAATATGTCCTGCTTTCCTTTCATCGACGTTACGACCGCTGCATGTGAATAGGTGAGTTTTTCTACTATTGCAATCTTTCGAATTACAGGAGAGAGAGAGAGTCTCCTTGCTTTTTTTTTTTAGTGATTAGGGTGTGGGGAGGGGCACCCCTCCACTAGACTTTCACTGATTAAAAAAAAAATAAATACTGATTAAAAAAAATTCCTTTGCATATGAAACAAGCATGGCCGATGTCAGAGTGTTCATTCTGACAATGTTCCAAGATACAAGCCAGGCTTTGCATATGCTGAAATTCACATGCAGGAGCGGTGCTTAAAATTCTCAGACTCATTATAAGAGCATAGCATGAATTTTGGCAGTGAAAGGAGCTTCGTGACTGGGATACATTTGGAGTTTTACTGATTTATTTTTAATAAATATGCGATATGCAATTTCATGTATCATAATGCAGACAACGTATAGTAAATACATAAAGGTAAAAAAAATATTCTTAGACATTAGGCAAAACCAAAACATACTTTAAATACGGTTGCATATCCACCTTTACCAATTATATCAAGTTGTTCAAAATTGTCTCTATAGCGATGAGTTTGGTGAGCATAAGGACTTTCTGATGCCATTATTGTTGCTTATTTCCTAGAGAAGTATTTAATATAGATTATTATCCAATGAACATTTATGTGTATAAAATACATGTGTTGTATTTAATGTGTCACACATGCAGTAGAACATGTCTAAAACGACCACCTTTGGGACTGGATTGCAATGGCCACCATAGAGAGGTAGTCACTATACACGACAGACTTTAGTACAGGCATGACTAAGTCCCTACCTGTTCTCTCTTATAAAAAGTGGTCACGCTATTCAGGTGGTCAATTTACCAAGGTGATCACTTTACCAGGTTCCACTGTAGTTATATTCCTTTGGTTTTGAAGATTTCCTTTATGATTCCACATATTTAAGTTTTAGTCTTTTCCCCCCATCCTCTTTTTTGATTACTTTATTGAACATACTACTACGTATCACATACAGTCAAATCACTGTACCTCCAGCCAAAATGTAACATTTTTCTGTAACAACATGATATGAAAATCACTGATATATGCAGGAAGGACATTGATGAGAGTGGTAATGACGGTTGGCAAGTTTCTGCCAAGGTGCTGGTTAAAACTGGCATGGCAGAAACTCTGCCACAACAGTGGCAATAACTGGCAGAAACCCAGAAAATACTTATTTTGTACATTAAAAGTTTATCAAAATACCGTAAATTGCAAAAGGCAATGTATTTTAAAATAAAACAGGTGTAGTGAAGGCATTTATTCAAAGGTTACATCATAGCAAATTCACTAGCATTTAAGTTCAAATATCTTTTCAATGAAGCAGCCAATAAATAGTAAAAGGTCAGTTTTGCTGTTATTTCATAATTCAAACAATTTCTAAATTCGTTATGAATAAACGAAAGGCTTAAAAGAAATATTCTTCAAAGACAACCAGCACTCCAAGCGTTACCATCACTGTGCAAACAAGAGTTAATAAATCCTCATTTATTGTTGTTTTCTTTAAACTAGACCAGTACATAGAAGTTGGGATGTTTTCCAAGATTTTATTATAGTAATATGTTTCAGGAAAAGGAATTGATTTTGCTCAAAAAGCTATAATGTAAAGCACAAAATCTAGGTTAACACAGTACTAGGTTGGTACAGTAGAACCTTGATTATCTGCCTTTCTCACTTCACCGTCAGCATCAAGTTCAAGTTAGCGTCACTATGTTAACATCAACAATGTGACAATTTTACACATTTGTGAGGCTCTACCCACAGGAAAAAAACATTGAAAGTAACGATATTGTTGACTGGATGAAAACTGACAAACTTGAAGCAGGTTTTGAGTCCCTAAGTAATGAACTCATTCAGCAAATGTTGAACCACAATGATCCTAAAGAAAACAATGAAAGTGCACACGAGGCTGGAGAACCTACAAAAACCATAATCCACGCTAAAGCATGTTTCCCAAGTGCATTGATTGGTTTGAAAAGCAGACTGGAGCAGATGCTACTCTGCTATTACTGCTTAGGAGAGTACGGGACATGGAGACCCCCCAAAAAAAACATGCTTAAAAAACTGCGTTTTTCAACCAATAACAATAACTTTACATAAGTATGTAATGATTTATATTCTTGTTATATTACATGCAAGTTCTCTTGATTCAAATATTTATAAGATTTTTTAAGTACGGAAAAGTCCATGGGTCATTCCATAAATTGTCACCCAAAGTGGTTGCGGTCATATTTTAGAAAAAATTCATGTTTTTAATCACTGAATAACATTTATATGTAGTCTTCAGAAATGCATTTATTTAATCTTTATAGGCTTCCATATTGGAGAAAAAAAAATCACACTGGCTGCCCACGACAAGCAAAAGTGAGTCCAGCAGGCATGTTTGCTTTTTATAATATCTTCCAAATGGTTAACACATATATTAGTTTCAAATAAAAACAATTAACTTTAGCATAGTCCGGGCTATAAAATGAAATATCAATATTGCGTTTGTTTTTCTATTTAGTACAGGAAAATTTGACATAAGTTTTCAGCATAAAACCGAATATTTCACCATCTTTAAGATTTTTTAACTAATAAAGTAATTAAACTCACAAAATAAAATTCAGCAATTAAGTAAAGTACATCTAGTTAAATAATATAAAAATATTAAACTCGATACTAACACCTGTTTTCATAATAAAAAAATGGTTTCAGAACTACATTTTACGAATTTCGGCCATATTTGGGGTACACTGTACATAAAAAGGGTCAAATTGAAAAAATTTGAAAATTTTACAAACTGTTTTCCTAATACAGGTGTTACTGTGGTATAAGTTTCCCTTTTGTGTTTTAGCTTCGTATAGCTGCTGTAGAGCGTTAAAAATCATAAAAAATGGACAATCATAGAATGTTCTTTGGGGTGTTTTTACTATTATTAATACCCTTATTTATTAAATTTTAGGCATTTTCAACTGAAATAATATAATTCATATGGGTATAGAAAGCAGCAATATCAGATATTGGTAAAAATATTCTGAATTATTTTTTTCAATCAAAATAATTTATGATAAAAAAATTTTCTTTTTAATAATTTCCACAGAAATTAAAATTAAAAATGCGTAAATTAGACTGTATCAGAATATACTAAAAAACTAAACAGGAGCACAAAGTAATATTAACACCTGCCTTCATAATAAAAATGTTGTTTAAAAACTACATTATATGAATTTCTGTCATTTGACACACACTGTATATAAAAAGGGAGTAGGGGGAAAAATTTGAAAATTTCACAAAATGTATTCCTAGTAAAGGTGTTAATGTGATGCAAGTCCCTTACTGTGTTTTTGATTGGTATAAATTTTATTAAATATTAAAAAAATATGTAATACATTAAATTTTCACAATGAAGATGGTTGTTTATAATTTCTCTAAGGAAGTCAATTTTATTTTTTACAAAAATTCATTCATGTTCTGAATATATACAGTAGTGGACAAAATTGTGGAAACCCTTTGAAAAAAGATTATTTTAGAGGTTTGATGGCTAATAACACCACTTTTTTTTGTACCAATACTATAAAATTATATATCATTGGAAAGGTAATTTAATCAAGATTGTAATGCAATAACATTTATGAATCGTATTTTAATAGAACAGCATTCATAAAGAAGAAAGGTGATATACATAGAAAAAATGAGATATACAAAAATGTTCACCATACCAGTTAATACTTAGTTGGGTAACCTTTAGCCTTAATTACGGCCTTACAACGCTTTCCCATGGAGTGAACCAAGTTCTTTAGTTCTGCAGCTGTTATAATATGAAACCAAGATTGAATTATTGCTTCTGTTAATTGTGTTTTATTGCTGGGTTGCTTCCGACTAACAAGCTTCTTTAGCCGGCTCCATAGATTTTCGATGGGGTTAAGGTCTGGGCTATTTCCAGGCCATTCCAGCAGTTGAATATGATGATCTTGAAACCATTTTTTGCACACACGAGCAACATGACATGGAGCTGAATCCTGTTGAAATATAAATGCTTCATTATCTTGGAAAAGATCACATGCAGAAGGCTGCAGCTTGGGCTCAAGTATTTCATTTATGTATCTTTGGGCATTTATATTCCCATTGATCACGCAAATTCTGCCCACACCTCTTGATGTTATACAACCCCAAATCATAACACTAACTGGGTGTTTCACGGTAGGTGTAATGCACTCAGGATGGAAATCTTCTCCAATTCTTCTCCATACGTATTTTACGCCATCACTACCAAACAGTGAGATTTTGGTCTCATCACTCCAAATTACACTGTCCCATTGTTCCGTTGTCCAGTTAACATGGGTTTTAGCCCAGTTTAATCTTTTCAACCTCTGTTTGACAGACAAAAATGGCTTTTTTCGTGGAATTCTTGCATTTAGACCACATTCATGCAGTCTGCGCCGAACAGTCCTTGCACTTAACTTCACATTGCATTGCGCCATTTCACCTTGTATACACAGAGATGATTTTTTCCTGTCACCTAGGCACTGTCTTTTAATTCTTCTATCATCACTTGCTGTTGTGCACCTTTTTCTGCCTTTACCAGTCTGGTTTTGTAATGACTGAGTCTCCTTATACTTCTTCAAAAATTTAGAAATGCCACCTTTAGTTAAGTTTCCCCCAATATTTCTTCTAATTTCTTCATAACTGTAGCCTTGTTCACTTAATATTACTATTTTACATCGCTTCCTAGGTGACCAGTCAACTCTTTGCGCCATTTCTTTAATTTTATTACGTTTTACAAGCACACTAAATCAAAGAGCACAAAAAAAAAACAACCAACTTGATAGCAATTACAGAACACACTGATAAATGTCCTGTAACCTGTTGGCTCATTGCCAAAACAAGAGAAAACATGATTGGCTCATTGCCAAAACAAGATGACACCTGATTGGCTCTGTAAACACTCATGCTCATTGGCCACATTCAAATGAAGGAAAGCTACTTCATATAAATGTAAGCAAGCTGTGCTTCTTTTTTCTGGTTATTTGGCTATAACTTTTGATAGAATACAGATAATTGAACAAATGTTATTGCATTACAATCTTTATTAAATTACCTTTCTAATGATATATAATTTTATAGTATTGGTACAAAAAAAAGTGGTGTTATTAGCCATCAAACCTCTAAAATAAACTTTTTTCAAAAGGTTTCCACAATTTTGTCCACTACTGTATCTATACATTCATCTATGTTTGATACTGTAAAATGTGCGCCCCCTTTTTTTACCCACCATAGTCTGAAGAAGGACCTTAGATGTCCTTGCACCATAAAACACTGATATAACTATATATATATTCATACAGAATGTTAGGTGGCATGATATATATATATACATATAATACAGAGCTCAATAAATTGCAGCACACCATACTTACTAGACAAAACGGTACTCAACCACTTTGTGTCAAAAACACCTTGAAATCTAGTAGAGAAAGTTATTCTACTTGTAACTGTAAAAATCCATTGCCATTGATGACTGGAATTTTAAGCCCTGTATGTATGTATGTATGTATGTATATATATATATATATATGTGTGTGTGTGTGTGTGTGTGTGTGTGTAGTACATCACACTTGTAAGCTTTAAAGAAATTATATGTATATTAAAATTTCCTTACAACAAATAACATGTAACTAAACCACAAGTACTTTTTCTGATGAGTCAAAAATTAAATTGTTTTGATATAAAAATTAAAGCTTTACATACAGTGGCATAGCTTGGTATTTTGCATCCTGGGGCAAGTGACTTTCATTGCCATCCTGTCTCCCAATAGGGTAAGAAAACAAAGCAAATTTTGTTTTTTAAAGGCTAATTGCCACCTCCCGAATTGTGTCACCTGGGGTAACCACCCCCTACTTAGCTACGTTACTGCTTATATGAGTTTCAGTAATCTGCAATGTCCTCTACAAAGTCAAATAAGTTCATCCATTTTGATGCAGTTTTTACTTTCCCAATTTCTTACTTACAGTGTCATATTGTGGTTTCGTTGAAAAAAAAAGGCTTTTTCACTTTCTTATACATTCAATATTAAACACATTATAGTAAGGAATAATTTATACAAGCATTAAATAAGGGATAATAATAAAAGGATAATTAATTTATTAAAAATTAAATAAGGTTTAAAACATTTTATGTTTTAAAAAGTTAATAATATAAATTCTTTTGTAGTATGTTTTTAACTTAATGTTAGGCCATTTTAGCAACCTTTCATTAAGTTTAGTACAACAGATCCGAAAACATATTAACTCCTGCCATTTTGGAAAAAAAACCTTTTAATGAGGAATATTTTGAAACTTTTTCTGTAGACGTTTCCAAGTACTGCAAGCTAGAATTTAAGAGATTGTAACAAGATTTACTGATGTTTTCAGTGGGGTGGAGAACGTCTCCACTCAGACTTTTACTGGTTTAAGAAAAATACTAGGTCACAAAACATCTGGAAAACAACATTCTATTATGGCAGACGGTCACTACAACCATTGGCATCTTGGCAGAGTTACCGTAATCTCTACTAGCACCATTTCGATCTATCGGAAAATTGTGGATCCAATGCATCATGGTCTTTGATGTCCTTGTACCACAAAA
>QLNU02015360.1:32425508-32464682 GCA_006491805.2 Dysdera silvatica
AGAATTGCCACTGCAGAGACAGAGAAAAGAGATCAATACTTTCTTCTCATGTGAAGACAACATTGCCTTTTTTTGAGCTATGATTTTCAACATTCATCAAGAATCATTCTCTTAGAATCATTCTGTCAAAAAAACACCACATCAAATGGAAAAATTGGTATTTACTAACCAAAGCCATGAAATCGGCAGGCAATCAGCAACTATTTCAACTTCGGCTATCTCTTCTACGGCAACTAGTTGAGCTGGCTATTCAATACTCTTTCCTCTATAACGTACCTTCTGCTAGAACTGAGATTGGAAAGAGACAGCAGAACAACTGTGAAACGCGTTGAAATGCCATATTCAATCTCAGTAAAAGCGTCCTTTGCAGCAACACGGAAAGTATCTTTGCAAGAAGAATTGATGAATATTCTGGTAAATGTTAAGTTTATTTTATGGAAAGCACATCTATAAGATCCCCTGCTTCTACAACCATTGCATTTAGATTGATTGAAGGCATGGGGGTTAAGTTGCAGGGGCCAGTGGAGCCCGAAAGGCTCCCCTAGTAACTCCAAATAAATTACAGTTTAGATATATTGTAATGCATAAATCTATATGTGCTTGATCCCTCTTCCCCACCCAATAATTTTGAAAACTCTACGTTGCTGACTGGAGGTGTACTGGAACCGATTGATGAATCTTGCCATTCATTACACAAAAATATACTGTGAATTTTATTTTTAAACATGTATGAGGAATTCAAGTACAGCATATTTCTTTTTGGGTACAAACGATCGCATATAAATAATGCAGTAAATAATTTTATCGTCATTCCCATGACAATAAATGTAATGTATGTGTTGTCTTCTACACAATTCTGAGTAAATTTTTTATCAAAAATAAGAGACCGTTCAAATGAGCTATCTATCGAACCATTTCTTTTGCTTGAAATTGTAATTTGTCATTTTTCTTAGTTTATGAAAAATCCCATCCCTCTCCCTTCAGATACTTGAATTATGGGTTCTGGTAATTCTTGGAGGCACAATTCCAACTTTAGTATATGAATGTATGCTGTTTCTTACTTATTTTTTTTTAAAAGTAAATTTTCGAATTCCTCGAACTTCCTAAACATTTTTCATAAGGTATATTAACAAGGCCGTGCAGAAAGGGCGAGTTTGAGGGTTAAATCCCCTGTACGAACAATTTTATTGGCTGTAAAATTCTTTTATAAGGGAAAAGAAATTTTCCATCAAAACTCCCATTTCTCATCACTTCCCTCCTTTTAAAAGCCTGTATGTGGGCCTGCATTATTTATCATTCACACACATTGCTTTCAAAACATGTGTCCTTCTTTAATTTCTTTTTTGGTGCAAACGAACATATTTAATTAAAATATGCATTCATACCGCAATACTCAGCTATGTAATGATCAACCAATACGAGAGTTTCCGATGGCGATGAACTCTAATTAATGCAAGCGCAGGATTCGTCCCCACGACGGTTTTTACGACATGGTACTACCGTAAATCAAACGATATGCAAATTTTATTCGGTGGTTTAGGAAGCCGTAGGATGTCCGATTCAATGTAAGTGTTAAGCCGAGCTCAGCAAAACTGCAATCCACTCTATTTCGTTTCCTTTCGTGAAGTACTAAAAACAAGGAAATTAGATTTATAAAAGCAGAAAAGCTGTTGAACTAAAGCAACTTAGTGAAACAACAGGACATCTTGATGGAGGACGCAATGTACGATTGTTGTAAATCAAATTATAACGTTGCTGGATTGCTTCAAAGAGTGATTTATCCGTTTTAAAGTACTTTCTGTTTTGGATAGTAGAATAACGGTCCGGATTTTTTAGGAAAAATTTATATTTTTAGATTATTTTCCGCTATGGGTATAATCCTTTTTTGACATAAGTCTTATTAAAATTAGAAGATATCCGCACATGGTAAATGAAAATTGGAAAAAAAATCAAACCATTCGCATATCGGATTTAATTTAAATGCACACTATATATAAAAGCTTGAAACGCAATGACGGCCAGTATACTGAAATAAAAATATAAAACATCTTATTTTTCTAAGAACATATAATTTTATATGCCGGTTAAGGGTGTGTTTTGCATCTAAATTAATTACAAAATTATTAATAAATAATTTTGCGTTGCCTAAATGCTATCATAAGCTTCTTGGCAGTGAGTCCTTGCGTCCTTTTAAGTCATGATTTGAAACTTGGGTTCTCACTGGCCTGGTACCTGTAATGTTCATTAAATAATTAAATCTGAGATGAACATTGATAATTGACGTGACAAGATACAGTCTGCCCGAAAGCGGGACAGTGTTTGCAATAAGGTGAGGGATGAAGCAGAAGGCGTTATGACTGAAAACTTAAAAAGCAGATGTTGATTTTGGATTCAAATAGTCAATTTTAATATGTAAATATGCATTTTTATACGTGATACTTGATATTCAAATTTATTTGGCTTAAGATTATTAGTAAAGAGAATAGCATTATATAAGATAAATTATAAAATAATAAAATCTTGCAATTTTAATCAAAATTAATTTTTATGATCAATATTTAAAACGTTTACCCTAATTTCTACGCTGTCTGCGTGTTGCTCATTGCAGGAAAAATGCGCTCAATTACTGTATTACTTCTGAGCAGTCACAGCATATATTCTATGATTTTATGAAGATGTTAACGGTTTATAAAATTTTCTCGAAAATGTGCAACATTTGGATGGTTTTTAGTTAATTACTTAACGAGACAGACGCACTACCTTTCAAAGAAAAAAAAACAATTATGCGTCACACAAGGACTCTTTGGTAAAGCAAGAAACATTCGCACAAAGCGGAATTGTTCCACCGAAAATCGGACGTCTGTTCATCTTACTGTTAACGTATTGCAATCATTTATATTGGGTCGTTCGGAAAGTAATTTCGTTTTTTGCATTATAATAAAAGTCAATATTTTCATAGAAAGAAAAGTTTAATTCATTTAAGATTTGGTTTTGTTCCACTACCTTTTGTCATTGTTTAGGTAATAACATGATTCCATGCGCGTAGAAATTCTAGTCCTTGTTCACAAAACACTGGATTAAATAGTTTTTTGCATCTTCATTTGAATTAAACGTTTTATATATCAAAAATTTTGAAATGTTCGAAAAAAATGACACTCAGATAGTGCAAGATCAAGTGATTATGGTGGATGCGGTAGAATATCAAATCCAAATGCTAAAGCCTCAATTTTACTGGGCGAGTTTACTCGCTCCTCGCTAGCAAATTTACACGCTGCCGCTCAGTGTAATAAGGTTGTCTAGTCTACTCGCCGCTGGCTCGGCTACTGCTTGCGAAGCTGAGGAGTGGTATACTTTACACGATACTTGCCCGGGTTTCTCGAATTTGGTGGGCTGAAACAAACCCTCGAAAGAGGCGGGTGGAGTTGAAAGCCAGTTTAGAAAAATCACTGTTAGTAGTCGTCTACCGAGCACCTCTGCTACGCATTTTTACTGAGCGAGTGAGCGAGTTTTACAAGCTGTATGTAATCACGACTTGCTGAGCGAATTGCAACTCATTGACTAGTTTACAAGCCAGCGAGGAGTGTGTAAACTCACCCAATGTAATTGAGGCTTAACAACCTCTGGCGAGTTACCAAACTTGTGCGAGGTCTGACGAAACCCTACACATTTCCTGTTCGGCAATGCTGGTCTATTCTGCTTGATAAAATCACTGAACTTGTACAATTGGTGACAGCAGACATCCGAATACATCGTTTGGATCTTTTGTAGTAGCTCGAGATAAACCATTTCTTTTTAATCCCACCAAACAGACAGCATCACTTTCTTTTGATGGATATCAGCATTCGTTGTGCTTACAGCTGATTCCTCACGTCCGCTGTATGATCTCTCGCGTTTAACACTGCTATACATATCCACTTTTCATCCCGCGTTACGATTCGCCTCAGAAATGTATAGCTTTCGGCACGTTTCAACAGAAAATCGCAGATGGAAATGCGATGAATCAAATCTCTTTCTTTGAGAACGTGTGGAACCCGCATATCGAGCTTTGAAACAAAGCCAAGTGGTTTCAGCTGCTTATGAGAAGTTTCATTCAATAGATTTCAATCTCTAAGCAATTTTCTGTGCATTTAAGTGACCATTTGCGTCCACTTGTTCCTTTATTTGGTCTTCGTCAGTCTCCATTGGCTTGCCAGAATATAGTAAAACTTTGAGAAACTACCATAACGAAATTTTCTAAACCAATTCTGACGCTGGCGTTCAGTTAACACATCATCGCCCTACACAGCATATAAGTTTTTTCTTTCTTGCACCGCATTTTTTCCCTTGCTCTAATAGAAAAGCAAAATGTGACGAAAATGTTCACATTGATTGTCCATTTTTCATGTAATGACAAACTAAATCGACTTCACAGATTTCAACAGAATTTCTCTCAACAAATTTTAATATTTGTTGTTCAAATGTATAAAGGTTTTATGATTTCGAATGACTATGGTCGCTTAAGAAAGACCTAAAACTCCATCTACGTGAAAAAAGGAAAATGCTTTCCGAACGACACAATAGCAAATTGTTCTTCTTTAGAAATCATGGTTATGATATAGCTGTAGTGTAACATAATATGGGTATTTGTAATCACGAATTTGTGAAATGAATATAATGTATATTTAAAATATGTGTCCAATCATATTTAGATTTACATATCTCCCCATGGTTTGGAGATTATTAGAAAATTCCACTCTAGAACGACAATTGTACTACGACTCGTTGAACCATATTTAGGGTATTCTTCGTGGTCATATGATTAATGGAAATTGGTGCACAAAAGTTTAGTTAAAACAATTTCTATTAAAAGCATCATGTAGTGTACTTATTTTCTTACATTCCTTTTTTAAAGTTGGCAATTTATACACATTTGCGTCCTCCAGATTATCCACTTTTCTCTAAATAACAAATAATCGTTTATTAAATAATTATAGATATTAAATAATCGTTATTATTTTGTTAAGTGATTCAAAACCTACACAAAAAAAGTACCTTTTTTGTACCATCGTTATAATTACTTGGTGTAGTGTGTACCTCTTCCATAACCTTCTAAATCTGGAGACTATTTTTATTTTCTAAAATTTATTTTATGTTCAGAGCAACCAGAGGAAAATTGTAATTGTCTCATTTATTTGGGAACTGTTTGAAAAAAGAAATTACTTTTATACATTATTTTTTCAGCGAATAAATTCCTGTTTTTTATGAAAATCAATATCGCGCTTTGACCAAGAATTTAGAAACAATCAACAAGAAACAAAATCCGCGTATTTATTAGAAATTTTCTTTTAGCACACGCTGAAAATATATCGATTTTCAACTCATTATTCGTTACATTTTCCATTTCAAAAAGAATCGAAATTAGTAAGTTAAATCTCTTAGACATAATTGTAATCACTACAAGTTCTTTTACTTTTATTGAAAGAAATTAATTCCTTTGAAGAGTTGTTTTCGAAAATTAAAGTTTATTTCTCAAGATTAATTCCTATATTTAAGATACGTATTGAAAGAGTAACAATGTTTTTATTTTATTTGTACTTATTTAAAGGTATGCTCTCTGCTTATCCTGGGCCGATATAACTACAAAAATCTTACGTTTGCGTAGGGGAGGAGAGGGGGTATTATATCTTAAACTTTATACCATCTGCCAGTAGGTCTACAACGGAGAATTCCTTTTCCTTACAAAGTTTTTGCTAGACTTGGCGTGAGGAGAAATGAAATCGCCGACAGAAATAGAATGCTGAACGATATATCTCGTACCACGTATTGTTTTGTATAATTGAATAAACATATATAACCGAAACTTTATGGAACGAGTTGAAGCAATACATCTGATGTCAGTTGGTAAGACTTTCCTCTACGGCAGATTTTTTAAAAGCTTTGCAAGGGGAATAAAAACATTTTGGAATAGTGAATTACAAATTTCAACTAATTATATTCATAACAAAAAAAAAGTTGGCATATTGTGATTACTCAGTGAGAAATGAAAAATACAAACTATCCAAGAACCACTAGAGAGAAACATCATGAAGGAGTCGGTCAGTTGAATGTTTATGGCGCAAGAACAACAGGGGGTCATTTTGTGACATCATGGCGAAGAGAATGAAGAGGTAGGAAGAATAGGATGGATGGATAATATAAGACTAAGCACAGATGAAATTATCAATGCGAGCAATGATAAGGGATGGTGATTTATGTTGGTGGCTAACTTCCAAATTGGAGAAGGCACTTGGACATTAATTAACATGTCCAGGAAGCGAAAATTTTTATGACTATTTATATAGTTCACCTGCACGGGAATTTCATAATAATGGCACTGAACTTCATGAATGATCTACATACTATTCACGAAGGTACTCTTTTGGTGTCCTGCAGGATGCCAGAATACGCTTGAAGAGATTTCCAGTGGAGAAAGCACAGAGAAGAACCTTCGCTAATGGTGCGTGCATATGTGCACGTGCACGGTTTAGTAGGTTGCTTGGTTTATGCAAGATTTTGTGGAAAACTTTCCATAATATTCACTAGGGTCCAAATAATAAATTCAATGAGTTTAAATGCCAAAATATGAAATCTCAAAATTTAATATAACAGCTTATTTCGAAACTGGCGTAATGCTTAACAGCGACGTTTTGGGAGCCGAGTGCTCTCTTTGCCAAATGAAAATAGAATTTATTCTCAGCTGATATAAAATAAACATCATTCACACCTATTAATAACTGTACTCTGGAAGTAAGTTATATATGTTTTTCTTGAATAATAAATATTAATGTATAGTTAACAGGTAGGCATTTTGTGTAAACGACCGTAAAAAAGATATTAAAACAGAAATAAAAATACCACATTCATTTACTCTGTGAGACATAGAAAATAATACAGTTGAACCTAATTAAGACGAACATGATATAAGGGGAACAGAAAATATGTTCGTATTAAAAGTAATTCGTATCATCCGTAAACGATAGTAAGAAGTAGTCTTACTAAATTATTTATTCCATCTCTGGTTACCATACACATACTTTGCTATTATATGTGTTATTAATTCATTATTGTGTTTTATTATATTCTATTTTATCAGCATTTTTTAATTATAGCAGACACATTTTGTGAAAAAAACAAGCTTGCTCAGTGGGTAGAGCCTCCGCCCGGCAAGTGGAAGGTCGTGGGTTCATGTCCCAGCGAAGGCAATGAAATATTTATTTTCTTTCGAACGTTTCACCATCTAATCACGCCATACCATCGGCGCTGGTATCACTACGCCAATAAACGTTGATTGATATTGTTGTTTAATTTAATCTGCGTAGTGTTCGATTTATATAAATATAAAAACAATAGTATTGTACGTACCTTTAATTTGGAGATTATGTATATTAGATGAAGTCGAAACATCTTTGTTATACTGTATATATATATATATATATATTATGATTTAGTAAATATTTGTTCTAGAATACATACTGCGCCCAGAAAAATTTTAAATTACATTAATACACTTAAAAGGTTAAGTAATTGCAGATCGTTTTCGCTTTCTGCAGGCATACTGTAGCCAAAAATCAAGTGTGTCTACAGTTTCTAGAGAAGACCCAGAATCTGCCGCTTCACAAAACGACCCATAGTTTGAAACGCAGTGAAAGCCTTCATCACACTAACAGGATTTTTATTTGAAGTAGCAGAGTTCTCAATGTTTTCGTCAGTATCCGAAAAATAGTGATAACTTTCCGACATGGGCTTGATCGTACTACTAACCGACTCAACTATTTTGGCGTCCGTTGAATCACCGAAAGACATGATATTGTTATCCATTGAGATATATTCATCAAATGTATAAATATGCAAACGGAAGAGAGAAGAATAACACAAGCTTGTGCATCGGTTATGTCGAATTCAACCCTATCTTCCGTTATGTCGTCGTCTTCCATTATAGTTATTTCTAACGAATTTATGATAATAGAAAATGTTTTTCAGTTGTTATCGCATGTAAACGCTAACAGGAGATGTTTTTTATGCAGGTGTATATAAATTTCGCTACTCCCGCATGTTTAGTGTGGCAACTACAGTCTTTTAAAATTAGCAATGAGAAGCGCTGACCTTATAAAGTGCGTTTCGTTCGTATTTAGTGGAAGAAATTTTCCAAGGGCCAATAATTATCAGTTCGTGGTAAACGGTATTTTTCGTCTACTACAAACGTGGTGAAGACGAAAGTAACATGGAGATTTCTTTACTGTTTGATAGGCCATCAGAAAACGGTTCGTATTAAAAGTAATTAGACTTAAGCCTGCTCGTGTTAACCATGTTCGACTGTACCACAAAGATGAGTAAATTAATGAATGCTCTGCAATTTCCTATTAAAATTATGTGTCCGTCCTAGTTTTATGGCGCAAGGACAGCAAGGGTCATGCTGCGCCGGGAACTAGATTTTCTCGAGGAAACCGAACCTCTTAAGGTTTAGGAAACCAATGCTTGGCAAAGGTAAGCAGCTTGGGAACCCTGAATAATCACTCGTAAGGGCGCGAACGTCTTACCGCTGCACTCTCACGGGACATAACTTAATATCGTTTAAAGTAATTTTTTGGTCTTTTTGGTTATAATATGTTCTGTTCTGAAAAACTGTTAAAACAAATGTTTCCCTTTTCCTCTACAAGTGTGAACTTTGAAAACGCCCCACCAAAAATGGATAATAATATTCAATTGGATTTATGGATCCCATGATACTTTTTACCATTCCTGAAGTAATTAGTGGCCAATTATGGAACCTGCCCAATATTTGGATAAATCTTCTCCCACGTGTGTTGCATTTTCTGAGGTTACTGGGCAAATTAGGATTAACTCAGATTTGGAGATAAAGGATAGGTAATTTCATTTTAAAAACCTGCAAATGGTTTTTCAGCTAAAATTTTATTTATAAAAGTTCTTTGCTCCGTAATTTTATACAAACCTAATCATATCCCTCAAGGCAACACAGAATTACATATTATTTATTCTAAAAAAATTATCAATATTTATAAAATAAACAAAGCAAATTAATTTTTTATCCCTTAATGACATGCAGAACTTCATTCAATATTACACGCCTATAAAAAGCGCGAATGAGGTTAATTTACATATTTTATTCACAATATTTTTTCATTCTAATTATACCTGCATTTTAATGATGTCGACATACGTTGAAATCGTGATGATTACATGCCAGGAACTACAAATTTAACAACATAGGAGATTTCATTTTTTTGTGGATTAAGCACTTTTATTTCTGTTTTCCTTTGACTCCCGTGTTTTTGCACTCTAGATAGATTTTTCATTTAAATATCTGCCAAGGCAAGCACTATTTTTCTTATATGTATGCAAATAAATTTGATTTAAAAATTGTTGTCCTGTGTTTTGTTTTTCTACACAACGAAACTGGAAATATTAAATTTCTGAGAAATTTTGAAATCTGTCGTAAAGTAAAAAAAAAAAAAATTCAATTTAAATTTGAAAAAATCACATGATTTATTACTCACACGTAAAAATGAAACAATATATTTGAAATTTACCTAGGGAGAATGCCTGTAAACATTTTATTAAATTGCATCTGTCCTTTTCAATCCTTATTGAATGCGTTTACATACGCATGTTCTGCATACTTCATGCGTTTGTATGTTTCTAGTGAGTGGTATAATTATATGTAATGGGGGTATTCCGAAATTATGTCGTTTTCATCCTTCAATCGCATGTCCTAAATCTCTTATGAGATATTGAAATTGATCAAGTTGTTCTTGTTGTAATTGTCATAAAAATTATTTATTGTCCTCTCATTTCTTTCTAATTCTGCATTGTTTGAGAGAGAATTTCCTCTAGAACTTCCTTTACTACTAATGGGCTCAAGTTGATATATGTGAGTTTGATTTTCTGTTCTCGCAAGCGATTCGATATGTCATTATACCAAATGTAATAAAAAGCATCATGGAGAAAATTACATTTAAAACGGTTAAACATTGGCGTTAGATAGTAAAATAAGCAGGCAACCTAAACTATCTGATCGCAACTAGCATTATCCCACTGGCAAACTTCCTTCAGAAGTGGTGGTTGTTCAGCAACTGACACTTCTGATGAAAGTGATTGTTATACCCCATGTGAATTCCATATTCCATTTCCGATGTATATAGGGCAAGCTCTTTTGATGAAAAGGCAGAATCGGCGAATTCGAAAGTCTGGATGACCTGCAGCTTTTGTTATTTTAGCAGCGCTTTAATTTTTATATGTAAATTTCATTAATGTTCTTTAATAAATAGCAATTTGGTTTTGGGTCTTTACTAAAAAAATAATGATGCGGAAACAGATTTCTCAACAAAGAATTAAAAAACAGCAGCATTTAACTAAAACGTATAATTCTTAAGTAGAAGTCTAAAACCTGAAAATAGTAAGTTCAGCGAATGCCTAAGTTAAATTACAGCCTAATCTTGAAACTTCATTACGGCCACTTGCTTTTGAGTTTAGTGAGTTTGGTTCGATTCCCAATTAACTTAGATATATGTTATCACGTCGTGGTTCATTATATCTCCGACCCAGTTTCCAATGACGCGAAGAGCCCTCTTAAAACATAAAAATATGAAATACACGTTTTTAAAAATCAATATTGCATTACATTTTTCCGAATGTATAAATGTTTAAAATCCCATTGTTAAAAAAATATCCGTCGTCGCATAAGTGAATTTCCTAATAACGGTGCATAAATCTATTAGCCTTTTACGTTTTTTTAATACGGAGCTGCTTTGCTTTAAATGAAGGACGTAAATTTCAGAGAATTTTAATTTCTGACTTTCCGAACTTTCTAAGTAGTTTTTAATACAAAAATAGTGAAAGTGACATCCGGTGTGATACTGGCATCAGCTCGTCAATTTCAGCCATTCAGCCATGAACTTCAAAATCCGTCGATCTTCAAAAATGCATTCATCTTGTCCATCGATCGGGGCGTGGCATCTGTTGTACTAATAGTTAAAGAACTCTCCCCTCTTTCCAAATTATCGGAAACCTAATCAGAGAACAAAAATATTCTTTATATTTTGATAGAACGTTATATTAATTTTCTGGATAGCTCTAATGTTAGATTTGGCGTTGTATGTAAAGACAGCCGTATTTGAACAAAATGTTTATACATTATACAGAGTTTTAGGTAACTACAAGTATAAATTTTGCTTAAAAAATATAGCAGTATAAAATTTGCGAAATTTCTGGGCTACATGATTGTAATATTAACTTTATAATGATTTTATTATAGGCTTTTAGAGTACCTAATTTTACTGTTTCTATAACTATGAATAAAATGTTGAAAGTCATCGAAATTGTTGGATATACTGGAGCTTGTACCAGAGGAAATTGCTAGTCGGTATTCTGAATGGCGACCCCTCCATTCTTTGTTATTTTTTTATACCTTTCTCACTTATGAATGAGCACTTTTTCCAATAAATTACTTCCTTCCTTCATTATTTTTAGTCCCGGACTTAGCAGGTGTGGAGCCCAAATTGGGTCACTTTTGTAAGGCCCACTTATATATATATGGGTAGTCCAAATGAAAGTAAGACTGTTGTCGATTTGACAAATCGTTTAATGGTATCAGTGTGTTATGTATAAAGAATAAAGAATGATACACGTGGACCATAACGGCTAGACATACTTGTCATGAAGGTTGAATTAGGCCTCTCAGCGGTCCATAAGTTTGTGACTTCCTTGAGCGAAGACCCTCCGGAGCTGCGTGTGGAATAATTCTTCAATGGCGGCCTGGATCTCATTATTCTTTGCGAATCGCCTCCCCCTTAAGAGCTTTTTTTAGTGGTACAAAGATACGGTAATCGCACGGTGGGAGGTCAGGGCTATACGGGGGATGTTCCAGGACTTCTCATCGAAATCGCTTCAACAAACCACATGAAGGCGGGCTTTATCGTGAAGAAGAATAACCCCAGCATGCCACGTTGACGATTCTTGATTGCTGTTTTTAGTTTCTGTAAGGTGATGCAGTACCTGGTCCCATTAACAGTAGTGCCCGTCGCCAGCCAATCCAAGAACAGTAAGCCATTAACGTTGAAGAGGAACGTAAGCATAGCCTTTCCAGCTGTCATGGACGAACAAGCATTTTTCGGACGAGGAGACGAAGAGGGTCGCTATTCCATGCTCATTTGTTTTGTTGCTGAATCAAAGTGACGACACTACGTTTTATCTACGGCAACAATTTGTGAAAGGAAATGGTCCCCACTTTCATTATAACGCATAAGATGTTTCACGGAAACATCCATTCGGTACGCCTTTTGCTCTGCCATCAGATGTTTGGGAACCCATTGAGCTCACACTTTTCTATATTCCAACTTCTCATGCAGAAAAGGCGAGTGGTGATTCGCCGATTATTCCTCACCAGACTGTCCACTGCAATAATTAGTTATATAGGAAGATAACAACCGGGTCCTTCACCATGGCAGCACTTCTAATACAATCTTTTGTGACTCTCAGGCCGTTTTGCTAAGCCTCCAGGCTGATCCTGCCATCTAGCCGGTCTTCCCTATTTTCCTGGATATAGTGGTAACGGCGGCTAGATGTGCGGATGAGGGGAGGTTTGTCACCTTCTGCTGGATTCGACGCCATTCCGGCTTTCGTGGTAACGACATTGCGGTCACCTGGGCGCGTCGTGCCCTTGGGAACGTAAACGAAATTTTCAGCAACAGGACTTCTCTATACAACCCCTCCCTTTCCTGCCGTATCAGGAGTCTGAAAGACCCATTTCGCGCCAAGACATGGTGAACCTCCTGAAAAGAGATATATCGGGGCACTATCGATCTTCTTTCGAAGTGCGAAAGACTCCTTTCTCCCTGATCGTTCTCAAGGTGGGGGGTTAGGCATATTAGGGCCGTTTTCAGGCTTGACCGTACATTCACAAGCCACTTCTTCTGCCGTATTAGGCGTCTATCTTCGCCTGTGTGTCTCCAGTGTCAGGAAGGTGCTGATGAAACACTGGAACACATATAATACCAATTTGTATTACAAGTCTTTAACTTCAAGAAATAAAAACATATGATTTGTACTTATTCCATTAAATTTGAAAAATTCTACTGTTAATGGTTTATGTGTTATACGAGTGAGAAGTGACAACATTCCAGTGTAAACATACTTTTTCCCCCACTGTACTTTAGGAATGAGCTCCTTCTCGCCCGCCGCCGTCTGGGCTTCTTCCAACCTCCCTAATCCACCTGGATCCACCCGTCTCTGCACCGCCCCATTGGTGTTGCTCCACATCTTCCTTTTCGGAGTTGGCCGGTTCCTGTAGGGTTCTCGGCTGGCTCTGGAGTGTGTTTCTGGACCAGTAGTTGAGACCGTTCTCCGTGGTGATTTTTCTGACAGCTTGTATCAGTTCACGTTAAATAACGACACAAATGCGAGAGTGCATCTTTGTATGCTGTGTATGGTCGACAATCAAATACCCCCTTTCCTCAACTGCTTAACGGTTGGTTATGCTGTCTAGCGTCCAGTCTGGGATTACAGTGCCGCCTTCGGCGGCCACCCTTTCCCACTCTACTACTGCAGTAATTTTTCTCTAAGTAATGACCACGTGCGCTTGAACGGGTCGTGACTTATCTTCCGTTTTGTTTCGCCCTTAAAACGAAATTGGCGACACCATCTGAACACTGAAGCGCGTAACAGACACTCGGTCTCATGCACATTTTGCATAGACCGATAAATCTTACCAGCGCTATCATCTTCCTCCGTTGAAAATTGAACGACTGAACATTCAGAATGTTTGGAGGCATCCATTATACGAACCGTTCCATTGATTTTTGCTTGCACGCTGACTCACAGCTACATACTACCACGTTCCGCTAACTACCATGTTCCGTTAATACTGCCTGCCTTCGTCACAATCCAGTACACTTTATTTTCGCATGCGCAGCGTTCTGCCTCTTCGAAAAGCAGATGCACTATCAACAGTCTTACTTTCATTTGGGTGACCCTTATATATGTAACAAACAGTTATTTTGACACTGGCGTAAGGTTTAAAAACACGACGTTTCGGGAGCCAACTGCTCCCTTTGTCAAGTGAAGGCAGAATGAAGAGTTCGTGAAAGTCCTAAGCTTATATACCCGCATGTTGGGAATCCCCATCTGAAGTCATCTGGTGCGGAGCAGTTCCAGCTGGGGAAACCCCAATCGGGGAAACCCTCGCCGGGAAAGCCCCCGCACCCGACGATGTCAGATGAACACCCCCAACTCGAGGTTTTGCAAAAATCCTGTAAGGTTCTGGTAGAGGTTTTGCGATGTTTATTGCACGACTCCTCAAACCGTAGGTTTCCCATGATTCCAGAAAAAGTCTACTCCCCAGATTCGTCACATTCTGATGTAATATTTTCATCGAATGCCAATCTGGTTCGTGACCCTCCCTGAAGACATGTTCAGCCAACTGGTTTGAATCGTCTCCCCTAGCTACCGCACGCATATGCTCCTTCCCTCGTAGACGTATCGATCTTCCCGTCTGTCCAACATACACCTTGTCACAGAATACCCTGTATATATATATACAGGGTATTCCGAAAGTATATAGCCATGATCTTTGTACAAAATGGACCATAGCGACCCTTTACATGGGGGGTCGGAAATAAATAACCACGGAGTTATGGCTATAAACAAATAACAAAGCATGATCGGATGAAAAAAAAAGCATTCCCAAACTGGACGTATTTATCCAATAGACCGGATCTGGGCTGTATTATAAAAAAGATAGCTTATTCGCTGTGCATCTGTGGCATGTGGGAGTTAACAATTTCGAGCCAATGAAAATTGTATTTGAAAGTTTGGCCTTTAATTTCCCAACTTCCGCCGTCGCCAATTTTTGGCGAGAATGGCGAAATTTAGCAAGCTATTTTCCAAATGAACCTTTAGCGCCCATACTCATAATTCAGAATCGACAAGGCATAGGCGTACGGAATGGGGGTTATGTTGTCTTGTCGTTTGGGTCCGCCGCAGAAATCATCTTCATTGGCAGTAAATAAAAAAATGTTCCGCCCAAGCGCAAGGCCCGATTCCGCTAAATCGGCCCTGATTATTTTTGTCTAGTAAACCAACCGCTATGGTATCTTCTTAATATTTACTAGCCTTTTCTTTGATACGAATTTATGATTCACTGATGGCGAATGATTGAAACTAATGTCGAATACATGTCATTTTTTTAATCTGATCTCAAATACGAAGAAGACAAATGAGTGCCAGCTTCTGTCTCACAAGCAGAAATGGTTTGGTACGTGGTCAACCAGAATTGGATTCATTTGCTTCACATAGCATACTACAGATCAAAAGTATGATCAACTTCTGTGTATAAGAATTCTAATATATGGTGTGGGTTGGTCACGGGAATATTACGGTAAGTTTTGTTTTCCAAGATACATTATTACCCTTCTCTCGCAATGATAGCACAGTAATTGTGTTATCCCTGCGAGAATCCATGCAGATTGTTAATGCGGAAAGACAGTGGAGCAATGATTCAAAATTTCCCTGGGGATTGATGCTAAAAGATGTTTTTGACAACTCGCCTTTTTTAACTTAAGGGGGTCGTAGGACGGCTAAAGTTTAAAAAATAGCGAAACTTATAATGATTTTTAACTTTAGTTTTCTCAGTAAATATAAATCTAATTAAAAAATTTTTTGATCAACAATAAAAAACCATCTATTTTATATATATATATATATATATATATATATATATATAATACCAATAATAATTTCAAGTGCAGATATTTTTTTTTTTTGTAATCCCGCAAACATTAAATATAGTTTTCGCATTTGCAAAACTGTGGTGCGTAACTCCATTTTGTACATGCTTTAGGTGTATTTTGCTGAGTATGTTAATACTTATATTATACCTAAAAAATTAATAATAAAAATAAATTATATATGTTAATTGTTTTCTTTAAATATGATTTTTCACATATTTTTGTGGCTCTATTTGTTCCATAATTATAATTCTGACATAAATTCCGATACATGTAATTGTAATAGCAATCCTAAACTTACTTTGAGTAATCATAACCGTGAGCTTACTTTGAGTAATCATAACCGTAATCTCACTTTGAGTAATCATAACAGTAATCTTACTTTATGTAATCATAACCGTAATCTTATTTTGAGCAATCATGATTTCACTTCGACTAATTACAAGCTCGCAAAACGATTTATAATCGTTCAATTTTGGGTTCACACATCACGTCCTAACTTGAAACCTTTCTTACGACCAGAAACGCGTCAGAAAATGCACCACATCACACCCGCAAAAGAAGCAGAACACTCGATGTATCGAAGTTTGTTGTTTACATTGTTGGCTTTGGAGAAAAAAAGGTTTTGTCTTCTTGTACGCGTTTACGATAAGCCATTACATTCTACATTTGTGTGTACAAAATGTGTATGTTGATATATAAAAATGTATATATATATATATATTTTTTTTTTTGTCATTGAAACTAATCCATGAGAGAAGAATTGTAATTTAGAAAATAGGGTGTCACTGCATGAGACGTTCCCCACTGAATTCTAGCCACTATTTCCAAAACTGGCAATCGGCAAAGTGACCAGCCGCTATGTTGTTTCAGGCTTTTTTTGTAATTTTCGTGAATCAATGAAAGGGAGAACCCCCGCTACGGGCTGCGCCTTTACTGTCCGTTCAGATAGGATTCGAATACCCGTGAATCAGTATAATGTTGAATCACAAATCTCCTGCAAAGTCCGGGAATTTTTAACAATTAAATATATAATAAAAATGAAATAATTTTTAAATATATATTTATTTACTACTAACAATAATTTGTATTTAGTTAGAATAAAATACAGAGGAAATAAAATAATTAAACAAAAACTGTTTGTCAAAATACTTATGAGCTCGACTATAGCACAGTAAATCATAATAAGGTATCCTGGGGTAATAACGCCACGTTAAGGTTCAACCAATTTTCATGAGTAAATTAAATAAAATAATAATAATCGATTTAATAGAGCAACTTATCGACTATTTGTATACAAATAAGATTGTTTCAATACATATGAATTAATAAATTGTAATGACGTGATTTCTCGAACATCGAAATTTAACTTTATTACCCAGGCATATGGGTAATAGTGCCATCTCTGAAGGGGTAATAACGATATGCAGACAATTTTAAGATAAAATGGAGTAATACCGTGTAAAGAGTATAGTACTAAAAATACAACCTCTAAAGTCCAACAAATATTAAAAATTACCCTGCTTGGTAATAATTATAATATCAGAATGCAGCATGACATTTTTTCTAAAATCCTTAATTTAAAGATGAAAATTGAGCAAGATCTTGTATTATTTTTAGAGAATACTTTCATTCAACCATTTGATTATTTAGCATTTTCAGACTTTGGCATTAAAAAATCAACAGCATTTGGGGCAAACAACTTTTTCTTTATGATTTTGGTGAAACGAACACAAAGTTAACGTTGAAAATAATTTTTTAACAAGATGTAACTTACATCACTAACATATACAGTTTTTCAATAATATTAAAAATTAATAGAAATAGTTCAAAATTTTGAATAATTTAAATAAATTAAACAATTTAAGATCGTTATAATGAGGAATTATAAAATTATACCTAACTACGACACATTTTCAATTTATTTTAATATATCCTTTACCTGAAAAGTAATAAGGGATGCTTTTCCGTTCTACATAAGTTGATTTATTGCACTAGTTTATTGTATTTCTCATTTCATATTATGGTATACTGAGCAATAAAATGAAACAAAAATTATAAAATTGTCAATATTTTTTACATATGTATGAATATTAATTAAAACTGGCTCTTCTATGCAGAGCCAGTAACATCATCTCCCTAATTAATTCATAATTACGCGTAATATTGGCCCTTGGCGTTATTACCCATATTGGCATTATCACACAAGAACACCTTAGTAAATTCTTGCAATTAGCTCGCAAAAATATTTCATGGATATATCATAATATCTTACAATGAAATAATTGCATACACCACCATAAGATTCCTCAAAGGTGTTCCATAATAATAGCTTAGCAGAAATGTACACATAATGTGTCAGCAAATTTTAACATGATTAAAAAAAATGTGTGAGCTGTTGAAACAAGTAATAACAAATAATACAAATCGGTAAAACAATATTTGATTTTTGTGTTTATATTTTAGCTAAATGCATTGAGTTGGCTAGAGACAAAACTTTGGTGTATATAACTCCTTGAAAATACAAGATACGTATTTTTCAAGAGGTACGTGCTCATCAAGACAGAGCCCACACATCCGGCTTATTAAAACAGGAAGCATGGTGTTCGAAGAGTCTTTGTTCAGTCTCTGACCAAAAAATCTATGTGACTATTACGATAGAAAGGATCTTTATTACTTATTAGGAAATTTAACTTAATTTTCATTCAATTCCTTACCTGTATATTTATTCTCATGCAAAAGTAATTAAAGGCTCTTGTTTTTTTTTCCAAATGTTTTTAACTTTGAAGTATATTCAGATATTTAAAGAGCTTGATCGTAAAGCTCATTAAAAAGTCACTGTTTTATTTATTTCCTGCAAAACTAAGAGTTAGAAAAACGTCGCTATAGGTTTCAATTTTTTTTCTCATTAATACGAAACATATGGGCAGCATTTAAATTTCATTTGATTATTTCAGATACGCAAATGATATGAGCAGAAAATTTAAAGAAAAACGGTTATATCGACAGTATATTGGAATAAAGTTATTTGAATTGTGAGCTTGTTTATTAGTAAATCTTACTTCTTCTAATATATAAGAATGGCTTGCTGCCGAACTTTCATTTTTTGTTATGGAAAAATGAAAAGCTTTTCAACGTCATTAATTTTCAAAAACCTATATCAGCATTAATATTTTGGTATATTGAATTATAATTAAAAGCAATTACTACAGGGTGGTCCTGAACTCTACTGACAAAATAAGAGGGGGTTGTTTGGAACACCAAATAAGGCATATTTGCCCATATCACTGCAAAGAAAATATTATATATAAAAAGCATAAATGTCAGCAAATTGGCCTCATTGGCTGTAGAGCGTAACTACTGTTTACGTCCATCACGTTGCTACGTAGCCAATTACATGAATTAAATACAATTTTTGATACATAATTTAAGCGATTGAGCTAATAATACATCAGAGACAAAGAAATCCGGAATTCCGTTTCCTGATTCTGATCTGTGTTACTGTTTAGTGAAAATAAGCCTAAAACTGCCTTTTTTAACACACTGGAAAAGAGTTGGCAATTGCCAAGTATGTGTAACAGGTGAAGAACATCAAAATAAAAATTTTTTGTTCAGTGAATTATTTTTTTTCCAAAAATTAGCCGTTCGGGCACTACAGTGAATTTAGTATTTGCATCCACCGCGTGAAAGGTTTCCACAAAGAGGTACACTGTACCATTTCAAGAAATTTTAAAATTATTTAATGTAAACGGACTTCGGGCTCTCTCTCTATTTGGTGACTTTCTTAAATCAGTTAAATTCACCGTAAATGTATGTGTAGAATCCATGGTCGCAACTGAAGCGGCGAATTCTACACATACAATTCCGGTGAATTTAACTGATTTTAAAAAGTCGCCAGAGAGAGCCCGACATCCCGGGAGAAGATTTCTTATAGTAATTCCATGCATCTCTGTGTTGAGCTGTTTATATGTACATTGTTTTTTTGCTACATCTTAATATTTACCATGATATGTAATTTAAAAGCAGGAGGTATGTAAATATAGCAGGATATAAACGGAAAAAAAAAAAAAATATATATATATATATACAGTACTGTTGAGAATATATCAACGTGCTGTTTAAATTAATAGCTATAACACCAATTCTACGAGACAAGTTTTGATTTAGAAGGAAACAAAGGATGATGTGGTGGTGTTTTTGGATCAAATGGTTCAAAAATACCCGGACAAAAGTAAGTAGTCTTCAAAGTAGGTAGTGCATAAGATTTAATATCCTCTTCGCAAGGTCTGAATGAACGCTTACGATCAGAGTCGAGAAGAGGAGGGTAGCAGGGGCTACATCCCGGGGGCCTGGATGAAGCCTAGGAGGACCGCGCTGGCAAGGACTATGCTATGAGTGGGGCCCGGCCCAGGAAACGGGTCATGGGGTCGTTTGAAGTGAGCGTGGGGGCCCCCCGTTGGTTCTCGGTGCCCCTGCTTACGATTTATACGATATAAGATTACAACTGCGTTTCGAAATGTTGAATGTGTACCTTGCTTAGGATAAAATGCCTATTTGGACACATGGTTCTGAAAAAGTATCAGCGGTGTAATTTTAGAGATGGCCCCTGACGACGATGGCCGTGCTGTAGTAATGGGTTCATCTAATATTTTCGTTAACTGGGTTTCGACTCCCAACGATTCCAAATTAGAACGTTTGCCGCAGGGCTATGCTTACGGTGTAAGCGGCCCTGGGCAAATTAGATTTTAGCGGCCCTTAAACGTACTTTGACATAACACAATGAAAAAAAGATTGACAATGGTTTAGCATTCCAAAATGAAGTTCTTCAATCCGGTCTAAAGCAGGAGCGGTGTGGGCCGCCGGCCAACCGGCCCCCGGGTCAGTGCGCCCTCATGGGCCATAGGACTCGTGCCCTCTGATAATCTAATGTATGCACCCTTTGAGAGAACCCAGTCCGCCCCTGGTCTAAACGCTGTGGGTAAAAATAAAGAGCAGATAATGAAGTTAAATTAAAAATAGGAGATAAAAATTAATTAAATAAAATACGAATCATTATAATTTATTATTACTCTAATTATTATAATTATAACGAATTAATGAAAAGCTAATTCAATGAACAAAGCTGCTTTTATTATACTATTAGAACTTACAAAGTAATTTTTCTAGCTTTTTGTGCAGCCGAGTTTCGGAAACTACGAATATCTGCAGTGGTCATATGGCCACCACAATAAATACGATAACCTATATAGGCTACAGATGCTAAAGCATTTGACTAATAACACAACACGTATGTATTCTGACCACCATTTAGAGGTTGCATTATGGGAAGTATGACGTCACACACACAAAAGGTGAGTTGACCAAATACTCTGTTGAAAGTATATGGAGTCGCTAAAAACTGACTTCTTGGTACTTACACTACACTTTTTCGGCAGCCCTAAATTTTAGCATCCTTATGCGGCTGCCCAGCTCGCACCAACTAAGCTCGGCCCTGCTTGCCGACAAACTATTCTCTGTTGTCCGGGGGTTTGTTTCCTAGATCCTAAGACGTTAGGATTCTCCGGAAAATTGTAGGTCCATACGCAACATGACCTTTTCTATCCTTGAGCCGTAAAACAACTGACGACGGCCCTAAAGGTACATGCATGTGGTTATTAAGCTTGATTTTTTATACAGACCAGTTTTCTACAACTTGTTTTCGTGTTTCTATTAAGTTAAAAGAAGTTTACTTCCATTATTACTAGTAAGAGCTTTGTTCGTGAAGAAATGCGTTTACGAATACTTTAATATTGAGCTGCATTTACACTAATTGTCAATATTTAGCATGTCATATATTATAAAGCCGTGTTTATTGTTTTATACCTTAATCTTTAACACTCTCGTTTCTTTATGTATACGTTAATTACACAGTATCTTTCCAAATCGTTGAATGGATATATGATGGCAAAACCGAACGCCAGCCAATAAATATATTTCAATAAATCTCTGTGTTTTGGTATCAAAAGGCATGTGAACAATTTGGTTAAGTTAGACATTACCATGATGAATGATCCTCTCCTTGGACATTTGGTGCCTGAACGATAGGAAAATAGGAATATTGAACCCTCGTGGTGTTCAGCAGACACTAATACTTGTATGGATGAAAGATGAGTCAGACCGAGCACGGTGAAACCAGTCTTCATTGTCCCCCGTCCCATTGTGGATTTTGGGATGAGAAATAATGCTAGTATCCGGAAGCAAAGACCCTCTGAACTCAGTTGAATTGTCATAAATGTATTACCTAATGGACGGTTGTCCAACGGAATATGACAGTAGATATACAAGTTTGGAGCTATTTAGATTCCGTAAATTATGACACGAGACCTGGAGGTTATAAATTGAATGACGATTTACTCATAATAGAAAGGATTTGTAATTCTAACTCGGCAAGCATTGCACTTTACAGTGTTTTGTCTTCTGCAAAATGTCCGCATTCAAATGTCTGCACTGAAATTGTGTTTACACGGATAGAATTGACAATGTCATATGCTCATAGGGGAATGGTGTAAATTTGAATTGTAATTAATCCAAAACCTCTCTTTTGATCAAATTGAGAATCGCTAGATTGTGAAATATAAAAGTGAAGAGATGTGTATACAAACTTGCTTACTTCTAATATTAATGTGGTTGTATATTCAATAGAACTACAATTTGGCGAGTAAGTTCTTAACACAGGTATTCTCACATAAGCATTCCAGAAAATTTTCGTGTTATAGGAATTCGCGTTGATTGTATAAGACCTAGAACAAAAAGAGAAATAGGTGCCAACCAGAAGAAATATTTCGCTTAATAGAAATGCAGTAGCCATAGAATTTTCTCTTTTAACGCGATAGTTGCTACCCAAGATGATCTACCCTCAGCAAAACTGGCTTCAGTTCTCAATCCCAACAGTTCCTCCACCCCCTTCCTATCTCCATGCTGGAGATGGAATTGCGTTATAGCAAATTTTTCGCCAAAAATTCCCCACTAGTTCGCGTTTTACGGATGCTTTTCTGCTAATAATAAATTGCATTGAAGCAAATATTTCGCTAAAATTTGTTCTAACTTGTAAGTTAGTTTCCTACGAATAGTGTTCCCGCATTTGTAAATCGCGTAATAACACGCATAATATAATCGCATATACAAATCCACGTTATAGGAGAACTACCTGTATTCGTAAGTTTCTCACGACACTGCATAAAGGTAAACTAATATATTTTGGCCATGGATTTTCGATGATTCTTGAGTATTTTAGTTCGTTTCAATGTCGCTCATAAGGAGATAAAATTTTCATATCGAGCATAACCAAAATGGCCACAATTTCGGATATTGGGTACTTCATGGTTTATAGAAAGTAAAAAATTGGATGTACCTTGTAATAATTACGTCTTGGCGTTTATTTCAATTCTCTGTTTGAAACGTTTTATCGTTAGGGATTTTAAGGTATTCATTTTATAGAAGACGGCTTTTTTAAAAAATCGAAACGACGTTTTAATATTCAGTCATATTTTTGACATTAAACTATTTTCAGCTCATTGTTTAGGTGCCGTACTATTTAACTATCACGTCGTATCTTTTGTAAATTGTGTTACATTTACCAGAATAATCTCTAATTAATAATTATAATTAATTAAAATGGAAGTGTTTCGGGCCTAAGGAAACCTTTAACTTGTTTCATGGTCGCATCTGCAGATACGTTAACATGCGATATTTTATCTTCTGAAATTTTATTTTATATCGATAATTTTATATTGGCATTATATTTGGGCCTTTCTGGAACATTTGGTAAAACTTCTCCCGAACGAGATAATAAAATTACAAAAGCAAGAGTAAGCGGCTTTGCCATGGTACTCAGAGTTGGAAATCATAACAAACTAAACAATGTTTTATGATTATATAGTACTTAATATATATTGTAAGAAACGCATCTCTTTGATTTGATTCATTTATTGTTTGATTGGTGTTCAGAAATTGACGAGAAAACGAAAAACGAGAAAAAGAAAAGAATTGACGAGAAACTAAATCTTCGCTTAAGGTCTGGATCTGAAACTCAAGCGATATAACCAAAATCAAGGATGAACTGGTAAATGGTTTGGAAATTAGCGTCTCGGAAATTTTAATTAAATGCGCAGATATGTTTAAAGACTTGGAGAAAAAAACTTTCAAATTTAGAGGGATCTTTCCACAAACTAGAATTCGAGTTTGAAAGACAGCAACGATAAAATAGAAGATCATGCTTGATCATTTATGGTTTACAGGAGCAGGAAGGTGAACATGTATTGACAAACGTTGTTAATGTATTGAACGAACATTTTAAGTCAACTCTACTATCTACTAATCTCATTGCTGCTCACAGACTCGGAGGTCCCCGTGGCGCTACGTCGTGTCGTAATAGACCTGTGATAGTAAAGTTTATTCGCATGACTCAATGGGATTTCATAAATGGAAACAAGAAATTGCTAAAAGGAACTGGCTTAGTCATTGTGGAGAGCCTAACACCGGTAAGAAACCAATTTTATGATGACTTACGCACAAACGGTATTCGTTGTTGGACTACAATGGGAAATATAAATGTAATTTTCGAATTTAATGTGAAACATACAATTAAATCTATTTCTGACATTGCTCGTTTTCGTCGAACGAATGAGCTTTGATAAATAAGTTAATTATTATATTGCATTTCTTATGTATATGTATCGCATATTTTAACCATCCTTGTTAATTTTATTTTTGGTGCCCTAGCTATATTTTTTAAGCCAAAACTTTTACACCCTCCGTGGCATTTTATTTTTTATCCTTTTTATCATAAATTCATATTTAACCATTTATCCAATTTTTGTTTTTCCGTCGTACGATTATATTTGTGTGATATTTCGAGTGAAAAAAAATTTATTATTTGGTAAATGTTAATTTTTTATACCGCATTTTTATGTATCTGTGCCACATATTTTAACCGTCCTTATGAATTTTATTTCGGGTTCTTAGCCATTTTTGGGGGTGCCAAAGGTTCTTCACCTTCTATTAAATTTTTATTTCTTCATTTTTATTATAAACCAAATTTTAACTATTTATCCAATTTTAGCTTTTCCAATCATACAATTATAATTCTTTATACGATGTTGGGAGGAACGAATTGGCTTTGATAAATATTTTAATTTCTATGTTACATTTTTATGTATGTGTGTCACATATTTTAACCAATTTAATTTTAATTAATTTTATTTAATTTTATTTCTGGTTTTCTAACTATGATTTTTAGGTTAAAATTTTTCACCCTCTGTGTGTTATTTCATTTTATCCTTTTATTATAAACTCTTATTTAACTATTTATCCGATTTTAGCTTTTCCCATCACGCATATTTTCTCTACCCTCATTTCAATTTATTTAATGTTTATTTTCATACGATTTAGCCATTCCAGCATTCATACATAATCTCACCATGTTTGGTTTGTTGTAACATCCACTACCCTTGCTCCATAATTGATCATTTACCAACCAACTGATGAAATGTTTGGTTCTAAATCATAGAAAAACTCGTATTACTATATATTTGGTGCTTATGCCATTACACAAGTAGAACTTCATAAACGGACAGCTGTAAAATAATACATTTATACGAGTTGGTATACAGCGTCACCCACCACCCTTGGTTACATGATATATATTCTCCCAACCAGCCAATGGAGTGAATAGATTTTATTAACGAAATAACTCACATTACTATATACGGGGTACACTTATTAACCTATATGTAACTGTACATATGTAATAATTCGTATTTATATGTTGACAAGGAAATAGTTCTATTACGCAATCATATTGCACTTGAAATAAATGAGATGTATTACACAATTTAATTTTTGATCAGTCTTTATAAACTGATTCGGTATTCAGAGCTTTTTAAGGGGTGAGGTCACATCTGGACAAAGAATATACTCTGATTCCCATCATTCTCGTACCTTTAATCATACAACCAACCAATCAATCATCAATATTGTTAGTTCCTGGTATTGCAGTATTTTGTACTACTATATTGTCAATGAAATAATTCCAATATGCAATAATTTAATACGGGAAGCTACTGTTGTTTAGTTTTTGAGATTACGCCCTGACACCTACCCTATATTTACGTAGTATATTATTGCTGGTACACATCAATATATATTATGTTATAGTACTATGGTATTATTGGTAGTATTCATGGTTTATATTTGGTGGTGTTTTATTATGTGATATGTTAATACCGATAAATGTTATATTATTTTTTTACTTTCTGAAGTTTCAAGCGTTTACTGTTCCTGAATTTAACGTCAGCAGTTTTGTTTTGTTTTTCCTGGTCTTCTGACAGTCACTCCGTTTTAGATAAACAATTGTAATTCTTTTTTCAGCAACTGGTTGTGTTTTGCCATGGAAAATAAATTCCACTACCTCTCTATTTGCTCATATTTGCAGTTTATTCTCCCTTGGCCCTCTTTTTGAGCGAATGCGTTATTTATAGAAAGGCGTTTACGAGGTAGCTATATTCGAAACGCCCTGTATTCTATTTTCGCCAAAATTAAATGGGTGCTGAAAGGAAAAACGGGCGATCGATCGTCGTCTTTCTATACCATCCTTTCAGAGGATGCATATTGACACACACGTTGAAGGCGTTCATTTATTTTCTCTTTGTAACGCCAGCGGTGGAGCATCTTATGAATAGCGGTTTACAAATCCTGTCAAAACAGTTAACGCTGTAACTAAATTTTGTGAAGTATCGTAATACGAATTTGTATAATTTATAGTTCGGCGTAAACTGGCGCTGTTCGAGTGATGATGGATATTCCACTGTTGAAACAGATTATTTAGTACAAATTTATGTCACGTGATAAAAACACACGTATGTATTAAATAGCGAGACCGTAGTCAGGGTTTAATTTCGGGGGGATTTAAATTTTTTACAAAATAATTAATAAAGTTGTGTCACCTTTATCCTAAAGAAATGTAAATGTATTAGTGGTTTAGGAAAGGAAGGGGTTCAGGGGTGCTGAAATACCCCCATTGGATATAAAAAAAACCATTATTTTCTTCAAGACCGCATCACATAATCTTCTTTGAAGCCACTTGAGCCGCCCATAGCCACTTTGAGTCCCATAAATTGCTTCGCTATTGAAATAGACCGTACATAAATAAATGAGAAAATACTAATTCTGCCTTCAGATATAATTGTAAATGTTTACTTGCAATTTTGCCATCAAAATTTTATTTTCTATGATGTCTCTTTTAACCCTTTGACGGCCGCAGCGTATATATACGTTTCTCCAAAGCACTCGAAGAACGGCCGAAGCGCATATATACGCCATTTTGAAATTTTAGTAATTCGATTCCTCTTCAAATTTTAAGTTTTTATTATTTTAAGTATAAAAAGCTTGCTAAGCTGCTTCCGCTTTCTTTTTGCGTAAATGATGTATGGGATGGTTTTAGTAAATAGTTTCTTTATTTGCAGAGGATCAACGTTCTGTGATCTTCTAGCGTTTGGATATTTATTATGAAATGCAATACATTTACAGCTAGTTCGTTTCTAAAGGCGTCTTTTACTTTGTAGAGAAATAGTATAACAGCAGCAACGTTATACGTTTACATGAAAAATATAGCTAATCGAACTAAAAGATGATCCAGGGGCGTTGCGATTTAAAAATTATGGATAATTCAACTAGCTTTGAAAAATCACATGATTCGGCGTTAAAGAGAGAAACGAATACCTTGGCACAAAATGGGGGAGGGGAATGAGCCCCTCTAACAGTGGTACAATCCATTAATTTTTAGGGAAGGTTTATACTCATGCGGCCCATGCGGTGGCGCAGTGTGGTAACGCGTTCGCCTAGTGCGCCGTTAATCCGGGTTCGACTCCCAACAGTGTACAAAGAACGCTTACTCAGAGATCTCATAAAAAGATCGCACTGCTCACTGTAGTCCGGGGTTTGGTTCCCTAGGCCATAAGAGGTTCGGATTCCTCGGAAAACAGTAGGTCCCGGCGCAGCATGACCATTGTAGTCTTTGAGCCGTAAAACCACAAAACAAACAAACTTATACTCATGGCCGTGTTTCAATGGATCGGCTGAAGATCAGTGGCGACATAATGATACATTTTTAGACAAATATTAAATTGCACAAGTAATAGCTAATTTAACAAATATATGTCGTACCCTCGCTTTAGAAATGACACAACTCTAAATTTCTGAAATTTCAGCTAAAAACGCTATTAAGATAAATAACATCATATTTACCTTCAGAAGAAACGAAACTTTCCAATAATTTTCAGGAGACCTACGAGAAACCTAAAAACCGGTTGCTTCACAACAATTCAGTTAATCTCATGTAATTCAGAATTTACTCAAAAGGCAAATTGTCAGATTTTGACGCCACTTCTGAAACGGGGTACGATATGATGGTATCTTGTTTGTAATCGCGCAGTCCAAAAGCTTGGTCCTCTATGGCTTGGAGATTTGTGAACGAGAAATGTAAAACTTCATCACGCGATTATAACCACTATAATTATAGAATACGGAAGCTAGTTCTGCACAATTTCCCACTCTAGAAAAATTCTTGTGGAGTCCTTTAAAATTTAAAACTTTTCTGAGCGAATCGCAAGTTTTGAAATCTCCTTCATTCATAATTTCCATAAGAATTCTTCATTAATTTTTCACAGAATTTAAAGTATTTTATTTTTAGAGTAAACAAGGCAACTTTTTTTGTAATTAATGCATTCCCAAAAGTGCATATACAAAACTTTGTTCCGACGAATTCTTCTGTAGCGCAAAATAATTCATTGTAAAATATTTTAAATTTTATGAACTCTAATTTACTGACATTTTGTACGTTAAACCACTTTGAAAGAAAGGTAGAGTTTAGAGCTACCAATACAACATTATTCTCGTGTTCGTCTCAAAGAGACAAGCTTTATTCATAACGTTAAATGAAAAAGGAGCATAACTACTTTATTTAAATTTTACACTGTACAGAATCATGACTTGTCCAAGCGTGTGTGAAGTCATTAAAACTTCACGTCTAAGAATTTATAAGGACTTCTTTCTGAAAACAAGAAATTAAAAATTCATATTAAAAATGTAAAAGAAATGCGCCTAAAAGAGCATTTTCTAAACGAGAGTAGTTTATCTTCTATTTGACGTTGAAATATTTGCATCCGAAACATGTTTTGCGAATGACAAAAATATTTGAAATAGACAACGGTGCAAAATAAGTACCGTGATCACACGTAGCATTTCGTTTTGAGAATGTTTCTTTCGGTTTAGGTTTTCCCTCCATATATCATACTTTGAAACTCAGAAATATTTAGCAACTAAATATTGTGACACACTGTTACATCATCTTTGTTTTTCTGAACTTGGCCGAAACTGCCATCTATACATGCCCATTTCGAGCTGCTCAATATTGAATAATTGGAATAATTGACAAACAGGCTAAGAAGGATCAATCATGGTGAAAAGATGACTAGAAGATGGTGAATGAAAATAAGCAAAAGGTTGAATAATTTAGGCACGTTGGGGTAGCTTCTCATGGAGGTATACCTTCGTAACAATGTATTGCTAATAACTGAACGTGATGGTGAGGTAAGTTATTTTAGTTTCATGGAAAAAACAATTAAAAAAAACATTTCCCAAGCAATAATCGGTTCGATTAGGAAAATAAAGTATCACGTTGAATTGTAAATGCGTGTATTAAATTATGCTTCTGCAGCGCACGCGAATTATTTTCGCTTTGTTTTTCCAGCAGCGAATACTATCAAATCCATAAAAAAACTATACTTCAAAACGCAAAACAAGGGATTGTTTGCTTTTGCTTCCTATTATAATTATGATATTCGGTCGTACTGGAGATAAAAACGATTCTGGCTTAATTATGTTTTTTTTCAGAGAAGGCTTTTAACGGCCCTTTCGACATGTTTATGTTAATTGACTGTAATATGCTCTTATTTTATGAAACAGCAAAATTATTTTCTTTCTGCATCGGTTTCCCGATTACATCTTTTTTATTGGAATTAAAATTCACCCGAGAGGTAAGCTTCAAATGAAATGGAAAATGGAAGTACATACTTAAGGCGGACCTTTTCGTGTTTGCTAGCAAACAGTTCGTTAATTAATGTCTTTTCGTCAATTTTAAATAACATTTTTTTACAATTCGGTATGGATTGGCAATTACAGTACCCAATACTTTTGCTGTTTCCATTACAATGTGTAATCTGTACTATTCAAAAATACCCATTACCAGGTAAGCTTTTTATATTAAGCTGCGATTAATTAATGTCAACAAGGAAATGCAATTACTTTCGAACAAATAGTTAATCGGTTTAATGATATCATAGCGGAGATTGGATCCGATCAGAAAAATTAAATCTTTAATATCCATAACGTAAAGCAATCGTTTCCAAAAAATGATCATAAACAAATAACCACCGCGAAGTGAAAAGTAATAATAGATAATGAAAATACGAAAACATACTAATTTTACCAATATTTCATAGCAAAATTAAGAAAACAAAACTTCAATTAAAGTAGAACACAGGGAAAATATTTAAGAAGGAAATGTTATTTAAAATTTTAGCATAAGAACGAAACTCGCACCTCAAATATTAGAAAATCACACTTTTTAGATTTGGTGTTACTCACTTACCTTCTACAGATTTTAAGGTTATAAAGCAATACTGTCCTCCATTTGAAATTTTTGTGACGATACTGTTGTAAGCGATTGTTTATATGAAAAGCAAACGATTGTTTATACAAAGAGCAAGCGATTATTTATATGAAGAGCGAGTGATTGTTTATACGAAGAGTAAACGATTGTTTATACGACGAGCAAGCGATTGTTTATACGAACTGTTGATTAGATTGTTTATATTTTACGAGGTAAGGACAGCCAAATTCGTACCGAAACGAGGCCAACAATTTTCTAATGTGTGTGACGCATGGAGGTTTCGAGAGTGTTATTTGAACGTAAGGCACTTGTGGATAATCTTTCTGTTCCTAAGCGGAAAGCCCTGAAGCAGAGACAGTGAAGAGGTTGTGGTCTTACCGGCAGATAAGGGTCGTACTACTGTTGTGATGGATAGGTCGGTTTACGATGATAAAGTAATGTCACTTTTAAATGATGGCGATACCTATTCCGTTGTAGATAAAGACCCTACTGGTTGTATTGAGAGGCAGATGAATGGTTGCCTGCTAAAACTTCACAAAGAGTCGAAACTGGATGAGAAACTTTACTCGCGACTCCGTTGTTCATCTTGAAGAATACCATTGTTCTATGGACTCCCAAAAGTCCATAAACACGATATTCTTCTTAGACCTATTGTGAGTTTTTGTAGTTCGCCAACATATGCACTTTCTAAATATCTTGCAGGTATACTATCTCCTCTTGTTGGATCCTCTGAACGGTTAGTGTCTACCTCTGAGGAGTTTATTTCTTCTATCAGAAACGTAAAAATCGCTCCCGATGATGCTATGGTGCCTTTTAGTGTTGTTTCACTTTTCACCTGTATTCCAACTAATTTGGCGGTATCAGCAGCATTGGAGCGACTGAGGCATGATGGAAGCCTGGAAAAGATATGTAGTCTGTTAGAGTTCTGCTTGAATTCCACGGTTTTCGGCTTCAAGGGTAGATTTTACCGACAGAAGAGGTGTACGGCGATGGGGTCACCTGCTTCGAGTGTGGTGGCAAATTTGTGTATGGAGGCATTTGAAAACAGTGCTTTAGATGAGTGAATTTACTGTGTCAAGGTGTGGAAGCAATACGTCGATGATACTTTCGTTATCCTACCAAGGTCTTCAGTTACTGATTTTCATCTCTATTTGAACAGCTTGAACCCTCATATTCAATTTACATTAGAAGAAGAAGATAGAGGTTCATTACCCTTCTTAGATGTTCGGATAAATAGAGATGTGGATGGGCGACTGTTGACTACGGTGTTTAGGAAACCAACACATACTGATAGGTATCTTGACTTTCGTTCTCATCACCCGGCATCACACAAAGCATCTGTCATTAGAGCCTTGCACCGACGAGCCTTTACACATTGTTGTAATGATGACCTTCGCAATGTTGAATTACGACGCAACAAAAGCGTGTTGAAAAAGAACGGTTACCCGACTAAATTTATCGCTCGTAACCAATGTGGTGTTAGTGGTGGAAACAGGAATGTAGAGGATGAGACTAGGAAGACATCAGTGGTTTTGCCATATGTGGCGGGTGTCTCAGAAAAGCTGTCTCGAATTCTCGGTCGCGTGAATGTTAAGACCTACTACAAACCTGTCTACACCCTGCGTGATCTATTACTAACACTAGAACCGCGGCTGCGGTCATTTTGACCGCCCGTGAATATTCTTTAAAAAACTATAAATAAATACAATTTTGTTTTTATTTCAACGTTACTAACGTATTTAGGCTAAATCCTAATAATATTTGCTTAATATTTTCAATAATTAGGTTAATTTTTACAATTAAATAAAATTTTTACCATATTTTTTTTTCACGAAAAACTATTATTTACGGAAAAAAAAATCTTTAATATCATAACGTCAACTAAATATAATCTTACATCAGTTGCGGATCCAAGGGAGCGATGGAGTGATCGTTCCCTGAGCCTGGATTATATGATGAAAAATTAAAGGATTTTTAAATTTATAGTCATAAAATTGCAAAAAAGGAAAAAAAAAATGTAGAAGTAAAATTTAAACTGTTATCAATTTTTAGTTACGTAAACTGGGACAGAAATTAAAATGAATGGCAAAAATGATAAGCAAACAAAAGCTATGTACAATTTTTCAAGGTTGTTATTTGACATCGATTAAAACTAACGCTTCTCATCCGTTGCAATTATTTCACACGTTGTTTATATTTGGTCGCACGGAAGGCAAGTGTTTTGCAAGGCCGTCTGTTTTATTTTACGTTCCTCTCGATTTCACGAATTGATAGAATAACGATAATATTTTATTAATAATGTTAATAATTAATTAATTAACATTAATAATTGATTAATAATGTTTCTAATGTATCTAATTCATTCATACATGTAAATAAACTGATTGATTGATTGGTTGATTGATTGATTGACAACCAAGCTAAATATTATCTCGTTTCACATACTGAAATTCAATCAGCAAAACAATTTATGAATAATTCCGCGTTGTTCGCATAATTCTTATACATTATATATATAAAATCATATTTTTCATTACTTTATACATCATATTATTCTTGTTAATTGATTATTATAATAATTATTTACACAAAAAACGACAACGCGATGAAATTGATCGCTTCCGCGGTTCTAGGTCCATATGCTTATAACTACGGTTCTCTGTAATGTATTTTTTTAAAACTTTATATATGCTATTAGGAACATATTTTAGGAAAAGTCAAGAATTTCTAGCTTTCAAACACGAAAGGTTTAAAAGATATTTGAGTTTAAACTTCACAAGCGGTCAATTTGACCTCAGCCGCGATTCTGGTGTTAACGTTAAGGATCGCGTCCCTGAGGAGGAAAAATCTGGTGCTATTTACCAAATACCGTGTGGAAACTGTTACAAGGTGTATGTATGTTGGACAGACGGGATTACACGTCTACGAGGGACGTCTACGAGGGAAGGAGCATATGATTGCGGTAGCTAGGGGAGACGATTCAAATCAGTTGGCTGAACATGTTTTCAGGGAGGATCACGAACCACATTGGCATTCGATTAATTATTACATCAGAATATGACGAATCTGGGGAGTAGATATTTTCTGGAATCATGGGAAACTTATGGTTTGAGGAGTCGTACAATAAACATCGCAAAACCTCTAACAGAATCTTACAGGATTTTTGCCAAACCTCGAGTTTGGGATGATCATCTGACATCGTCGGATGCGGAGGTTTCCCAGTTTGGGGTTTCCCCAGACGGAATTGCCCCACACCAGATGACTTCAGACGAGAATTTCTAACATACGGGTATATAAACTTAGGACTTTCACTCTTCATTCTGCCTTCACTTGACAAAGGGAGCAGTTGGCTCTCGAAACGTCGTGTTTTTAAATCTTACACAAGTGTCGAAATAACTGTTTGTTAATTCTTACATCTGTTGCCTAAAGAACCAAACTTCGTCAACGGTGGACAGCAAAAACGGAAATGAAGCGAGGGTTCCTGCAAGCCTGTATTTGTCACACTGCTTTAACGTGGTATTTGTAAGACTGGCTTTAAAAAGTACAGTAGCAATATCCATGAAGTAAAATTATATTTCAAATAAATATTACGGAATTTACCACAGTTTTTAAAAAGAGGTATGATTGGTTTCATGAAATGAACTATTCATACAGTAAAATTCCATTTCATGTAAATATTTGTGCATTTATTGCACATCTAACAAAGAACGAAAAAAAATTAAAATTGAAATTTATCTTAGATATTTGAAAATAATGCTTTCTTTTTTCTTTAGTCTCATAAAACTAGCTCTGCCTCTTTGCATATTGGATTCTGGACAGTAGGAATACTTTTATTCCTGCCTGTTTACCGCATGATATTTTAAGTATGTTTGCAATGAATGGCGTTACAAGGAGGGATAAAATAAGGAATAACCTAATTAGAGGTACGGTCAATACCCATAAGAAGAAAAATACAGGAACATAGGTTAGCATGGCATGTACATAGGGTCAGTATGCCGAATATGAGACCCCTGCCTAATATGAGACTCCAGTCTGGAGGATGTACGAAGTACTGCCATCTGGCAATTGGTGTGTAAAACAGTAGTCTATTGCACAATTCGTAATCGGTGAGTCAGTCGAGTATTTGCAAGCGCACGCAAAGGTTCAGCATTTTGTCTCCCGAATTCGTGCTTGTCGACTTCTTTGCATCACCATTTTCATTGACTGTTTTCACCTTCAAGGTAAGACTCTTTTCAAAACTCGTAGTATCAGATGGGTAGCTATAAATGTTGAGTGTAAACATGCTAGTTTGTTTTTAAGCTAACGTCCACACTAATCTAAAAATTTCATTGGCGTGTGTAACAACATGGTTGTGCCCAATATGAGACACCAAAAGGTGCCTAATAGGAGATAGGGTCTCGTATTACGCATTTTAGTTTTCATCCTTTCATGTTTGAAGCATGTTTGCATTGTCTTTTCTTTTTCTTTTTTAGGTTTCCCCCGAAACGAAACGCAAGAAATGGGATGCTGTATCTAATGACTGTGCGAGCTGTCAAAGCTGTAAGGAGTCATGAAATGGGCTACAAAAAAGCTACAAAATATTTTGAAGTTCCAGAAGGAACGCTGGAGCGTTACGTTAAGGTTTCAGAAAAAAACAGCTGAATCATTAGTAAATGTTCGTTCGGGAAGAGGGCCTACTTTATCACAACATTTTGAAGATTTGCTAGTAAAATACTGCGTTGAGATGGATTCAAGATTTTGTGGTTTAAGAAGGAGGAATATTAAAAAATGGCGTTTCAGCTTGCTATGAAAAATGGTTTAAACCATTAGTTTTCATGTACACAACAGTGTGCTGGTAACAAATAGTTAGCTGCAAAATACTTAAAAAACTCTGTTGTTTCCTATAAGAAAAAACAAAGGAGGAGACGTAAAAGATAAGAAATCAAAGGATAAACCAGGAAAAGGGGATCAAGATAAAAAAGAGAGAAGTATGAAGGGATAATAAAGGAAAAAGCAAAAGGATCCCGACAGGAAAAGGGAAATTAAAGATGGATGAAAATACAACATTAGTTGAAAAATAGCGAACGGGTAAGACTAATTATAGCGATGATGATCTCAGCTTAATTGAAGATGATCAAAGACTTTCTCCCCATGTCAGCAGTGATGATAGCATTGATGAAAACGACGCTGGATGCCTTTTTTATGGTTGTTTATGTTAAGACAACAGGGGAGAGCAGTGGAGTCAGTGTAGAAGGTGTTTAGGTGGGCTCATGAGATTGTGATTTGACAAACTTTTTATTTGTAAAAAAGGTGAAAAGTTTGAACCTAAAAAAAAAACGTAAAAACAACCTGCAGTGTGACCAACTATTTTCTTTGAAATGTCACTTTTCTTTTTTACATATTAGTGTATGTCGGTAACTATTATTTAATTATTCTGTACAGTTTGTTTTCGGCGAACTTTTCAGCAATTATAATTCAGTTTTAAAGCTGTAGATTGGGGGTGCTATATTAGGACTACTTTTTTCAGACCCCAAAAATGTAACACTTGTATTTATAATTTCATACAAGGAAAATTGCGAATTTGTTTTCATTTTCTGTCGTTGTTGTGCGTAGTAAAATATATGTATTAAAAGGATATCACATTGGTACTACAATTCCTTACTTATTTTCCTAGTTATACATGGAAACGAAAAGGGGTTTCATATTCGGCATACTGATTATATGGAGTGGAGAAATGAGGAATAGGTGGGAAAGGTATTGGATAAGCTGGTGGTAAGGGGAAAACGGAGGACCACGGCTGAGATGAAAGGATACAGTGATGGAAGATCTAAAAGAGTAAGGATGGAGTAGAGAAGAATACTTGGATAGAGGACAGTGGAAAGGAGGAATAAAAGAGCACAACACCGATCCAATATAAACCTGAGAAAATGGGAAAGATAAAGAAGAAGATTTTAAGTATGTTTGCTCTTTCAGTAATGAGTCCATGACGTTTTCGATGTGTGCTCGAATTTAACGTTCTGGAGTGTTCGTTGTCTTTTCCCGAATTTGTCTTTTTATCACTAATACCGTCCACAAGGTGAATTCCCATAATAAAAAACGTAAGATTTCTTGTGGGTTTTAAGGCGCAAAGTCAGCAAGGATCACACTAGCCAGAACTAAGTTTTCTGAGGGCTCCGAACATTTTAAGACCTAGGAAACAAATCCATGACCACAATGAACAGTTAATCGGTAAGCGTCCTTATTTTGGAAGCTTTGGGAGTCGAACCCGAGATAACGGGACATTATCTAACCGTGTTACTACTACACCTTCCGCAAGGACACTAGAAAGTTGAGTGGAATCTAGCCCATAGGAACGCTTTATAATTTTCTAATAAAATTTGATTGTTTTCGAGCAAATTTTGTAATAAATAGAACACAGTTTTCTTTTATTTAAAGAACAGACAAATTCAGCTGTCATTCAATCAAGGTATCGCACTTGCATTTTTTAAATTCTAACCTTCGCATGCGCGTGACCCTATGTGGCGTATGAGATAAGACATTCGTTTATCTTGCCGTCAACTCAGGTTCGAACCCCAGAGTTATACCGTAGAGTGGGTGCCATTTTTTCTGACCATCATAGAGTTTGGAGTCCTAGGAAAGAGTTTCTGATTCCTTAGAGAATTGCAGATGAAGATCTCGGTCTTAGCTATTATTGAGCTATGAAACAAATGATGGCAGAAGCGGGTAGAAATTAAAAAAAAATGTTCGGTTGGTTTCCCATACCACTTCTTGGACAAATTGTTATCAATGGCTCTAACATACGTCTGTGTCAGGCTTATTACTGTTCGAAAGGGTCTTAATCTGCCGTCAAATTTTAAAGTGTCGGGATTTCTCTTCAGTGACAGCTCTTTGCTTTCATAATGATAATTTCAAACTGGGAATGGTTTAACTTTACGAAACATCTTTTTCAATAAATTAAGAGGAATCTCAAACATAGTAAGTCTTTAAACACAAAAATGATTCTTAAACGTTTATTTTATATTAATTCCATGACGAAAGTTTTGATACTCATTAGAATTCGGCGATAGTCTGCAGAAAAATATGGTTTTATGTGTGTATGCTTAGTTTTTCCTCTACAAATATCCTTTTTAATTCCAAATTCCAGTAGTGACCTGTGGTGAAGGACCAAAGGAGGAAACGAATCATCAATATCTCTCGCCAACATTTCATAAACATGTCATTAGTTGGCTTTGATTTGCAAGCACCTCTACCCACAGAAAAGAGCCCTTTCCAAAACGCAGCCTTAAAAGCTCACGTACTAAAATGCGCCAAATTATAAAAATCTTGGTAAACTGAATATCTCACTAATCTGAATTAATTAACCGGAGTTCAGATTGGCAGAGTTCTGATGTATAGAAAAGGATAGGATGCTAATCCTATCATAGGCTTCCGCTATTTCCGCGGGCTTTAAAGTTGGTTCTATACGATGGTGCCATAGGAGTAGCCGGGGGGTGGGAGTTTTGTGGGTTGTAACACACCCATTGCAAGGAAATTTTAATTATTTAACATAGGAATATATGAGTCGTAGCTCTGTAACCCCCCTTATGAACTTTCTGCCTACTCCTCTGGACGGCGCACGCTGAAATCACAGAAAACCAAATTAATCTTTCTACATCTTCAAGAAGACGGGTCCCGCTATTTCACCGTGAATTTGAAAATCGTATTAGGGTTTTATTTCACGTTATTTTTTCTATATTTGATGGGGCGTCAGTGGTATTTCGCGGGGTTTAAATTACAATGCTGAGTGCATTACTCAATTACAGCGCGTTGTTGCTTTGTGTTAGATTTCTCCAACAAGCATGTGAGCTTGTCCATAGTTCACAATACTCTTCAAATTATAAAAGAATTTCAAAGCTAATGATGAATGCATTACTAGTAACATATACAGTTACAGGAAGTGTTGAAAAAGGATCCGACGTATTTTACGATCGAATATCTAAAACGACCTCTCGTCAGAAAGTTAAACATATATCCAGCTAAGTAAATTACTATAATGGGTGTTCATTTAAAAACAACCCGACTTATTAATTTTGGATCTAATGTAGGCACGATTTTGAAAAAAGACAGGTCAATTTTTATTTCCATGGGAAGCCCAAAATTAATACCAACAAATTTTTTTGTTCAACCTTCCGACACCCAGGATAATTTTTTAATTTTCAAATGGCATCCCTATCTTGTGATATATCATTATAAACAGCTTAAAAATGCAATATTTCGGCGTAAAAAAAGAATTGGTTCATGTATTCGGGAGAAATAGCTAAAAATAAAATCGTTATTTTGCGTAATCCGCACTGATGTCGTGATAGTAATAACGAACGCCGACTTCAATATTTGTAGCAATCTGATACTAGTATCACTGTGCATGACCAACACGCAAAAAAACAACAACAAAAAACTTCACTTTCTGCGCAGACCGCGTGTAAATTCATACACACATTACTTGATTCAATCCAAAGATAGGTCAAAGCGCTCTCTCTCCCCCTCTCTCTCTAATACTGTTTAAAATGGCCAAAATAACTATTTAATCTTTAACTCTTTCTTTCGAATGCATGAAGCAATTTTATTTTTTGCGCAGAAATATTGCAGTTTTTACTCTGCATACAATGATATATCACAAGATGGCGGGTGACATTTGAAAATTCGAAGTTATGGGTCTGGAGGGCGGCAGGGGGTTGAACAACAACAAAAAAA
>QLNU02015360.1:32464782-32476268 GCA_006491805.2 Dysdera silvatica
GGGGAGAAGCGTGTAGGTACCGGCCCCCCTTGAAGAGATAGAGAGGATTGCCTCATTGGAGGAATTTTTAGGAGATTGGCTCGTATTTACATTACAGACTGAGAAAATCAGGAAAACTCACAAGTAACCCCTCCCCCACTTCCTCGGAGCTCACATGCCGAATCTAACGAATTTAATTGAGCTTAATGCAGATATATTAAAATCCTTAATGTATGAAAATTAGCAGCTATATTCCCATGGAAATCGAGAAATTAAATGTTAAAAGGTAGTTAAAATAGCGCCAATTGCAACCCTTTTGGCAACACGTGGCGGGATAACTAGCTGGTCGAAAAATGTGAAAAAGCGAACGCGGGATGTATTCTAAAAGTTTACAATACGCTCAGTAATACAGAGCTGGCGTTAACTTGTTAAATTTAAACGTATTAGATTTTGAAGTAGCTGTAAAGTTATTTTTTTCTCTATTTGTTAAATTGAAGTTCTATATTCTTTTTATTTTATTTCTGAAAGTCATAGCAGAAAACAAATTACTTTAATTTTTATAATCACATTGCAAGTTGCAATTCAGTTTGTGCATAAGAGAAGCATTCATTTTATTTTGAATCCCGCGCGTGAATGTTTTCGCGAAATAATGTCAGCCAAACTGGATTGCTTTCTTCAGAAAATTGCATTTAAAAGTTTAGTGAGCTTTCTTGGCTAATACTACAGATTACACCTTTATTACAATTAGCCCTGTCTAATTTATTATATGCGTAATCAGTTTCTAGCAAAAATATGAAATCATTCCGTTCAGTCTATTCTGTGTTGAATAGTCATAAAACCAATAATTAAACTTATTTTCTTGGAACGAAATACTGCCGTAATAAATCTTATACTAATTTGGCTCTACAAGTCAAAATATCTCGCCAAGTGGGCGTGTAATCTTGAAAAGAAGGTTGGCCTCCCCTAACCCATGATTGGCTGAATCAGCAAATATGGTCCGCTCGAAAAAATTAAAAAAACAAAAAAATATAAAATTCCATTTTCCGATCCAACAATGATTTGCAAATGGGCTTATAATAACATAAGGATTTCAAAAATGTATCGGAGGTGCGGAGGATTAAACTCAGCCTGTATAGAATATACGCATAGAACATCAGACTATTTCCAAAAATCAGTTGATAACGCAATTTAAACGTGCATATATTTTATGATATTTTTCACTATCAATACGCAAATAATCGTGCTTAGGGATAAGTGTTGTACAGTTTATTTGCACCTTTACACTAAAACATTAATTTCTGAATTATCCAAAATAAGGCCTGCCCTCTTTATTTCGGACAATCAGAGTTCAGCTGCATTAATACTAGCTAAATATTGATATGCATTCTTGTACCCACACCCTTTCTCTTCAGCTTAAATTTATTCGTTGTTCTCTCCCGTCCATAATTTGTACACGATCCTTTTTTTCCCACTTTCCCCACACAATCCTTCTCTCTCCATTTTCCCTATACAATTCCCTTTTCCACACAAAATCTTTTTTTTTTTTTTCAAATCGCCCCATTTTTCGTATAGAGTCTTTTGCTTCAGATCATTTTGTTTTCGGTTACTCGTTTTCCAATAAATTTGCACAGTTTGTAATCAAGTATATAAATTTTGAAAAGGATAACCTTTACCCTATACGCAAATATATGTCTTTTCCAAATGTTAATGACGAACTAATTACATATATGTATTTTTAAGCAAACTTACGTACTTCGGACTCAAAAATGACCTTTTGTGTGCTCTTGAAAATCAAAAAACAGTTACATTATAGATTGGACCATAAAATCTGCTTAATATTTATTAGTTCAAAAACAGCATATTTTTTGTAATGTACCATATAATCTCTTCTATTTTAGGCTAAGTTAATTCGCAAATGTTTCTAAAAAAGCATAGTACTTTTACTTTTTGTCACACAAAATATTTGATGTTTATTTTAAAAAAAGTTCAGAGAAAGAAAACCGAAATCACACCAGTTTACATAATAACGTCACATACATAAAAACATTTAAAGCAAATAAAAATAGAAAGTCCATTCGCGAGCACCGATTCATCAGAATCGTTGAATTGTCGATTTCAAAGGCTGCAAACGTGCAAGTTTTTACTAAAATGTTTCGGCTCAAATTGTCAAAATAGGAAAGAAAATATCTACAGGCATGCTACTTAAAAAAAGGGGGACATTTTTCAAAGAAATACACCTCGTTTTTTTATAAATAAAAAAAACTAAACTCAATATTTTTGAGTATTTTTAGGGCAATGCGATAAAAAAACCTTCTCAGCGTAGCAAAAAAAAATTTTTATCTTTCTGACTTTTCGATTTTTTATTGTAAGTACTGTTCTTTCGAAAGTTAGGTTTTTTTGCAAGTGTATCGAAAACGAATTTTTAAAAAATAGCTATCTTTACAAGTTAAGAACTAGGTCTGCTCTGTGAATGCCAAACACTCTACAATATATTATTTAACATACATCATTTAAGGTGTGTAGAAGTACGAAACGGATCGTAATACAGGATCGTATCAATAGGGTCTCTTTTTCGCTTTTAAAACTCAATATTTTCTCCCCAGTTTCAAGCAATTATCATGAAAAACGTTTGTGAAACAAATTAATTATACGCCGTCGTTGTCGATTTCCACTCTGTGTTTGCTAACTCATTGCCAATTTCTGGCTCAACGTCAACCATTGTATTTGCAGGATGTTCGATGGCAATATATCAAAGTCTTGTTTTTCCGTTTATCCACGTAGTCTTTCCCGATATTCCACTTTTGTGTCTCTCTGTTTAAGAGTACAGTTAATTGGTTGACGGCTTGAACTTTTATAGCATGAGAAGCTCAAGTGTTATTTTGCATCCTACCGTTAATTACATTTACAGGAGAATTATTTTATTCCCGAGATGTTTACTAAATTTTGTTTTCAAATCAGTTTGCTTGCTAATTACTTTGAACTTGTATATTATACCCTTTCCTACTCATAAACAAAATAACTGAATGTTGTATATGTATACAGCTTTTTCTATTGCGTATATCCCATTTGCATACACCCTTTCCTTTTTTAACAGTTTTTAATTTCAATTCCACCCTTCGATTAGATAATTTAATATAATATAGTATAATTAGTATAAAATAATTTAATACAATAATTAGCAAAAATGTGAACAAAATTTCGTGAAATGTATTTTATTTCATGAAGTTATGTAACCATAAATTGTGGATTAATTGTTGAATTATGCTCTTTATTTAAAAATGAGAAAAATTAAACTGTGTACATCTCAGGAATGTCGTAAAAGTGATACAGTACAAAAAAAGAAAAGAGTGAAGCAAAGCAATTGATCACAGTGGGCACATTTTAAGAATGACAGATTTTTGCAATTATCTCGGCTGAAATTTTTGTATTCAATTTCAAAAGAAATTTCCTCAACATTTTTGAATTTTCCGGGATCATGATCGCTATAACAGCACCTAAACCAAGCATATTGTAATATAGGGCGATATTTTTTAGACTGTAATTGATTGTGAACCAAAGAATGCATTTTTGTTATCTCATTTCGATGTCTATGTCAATATCCATTTCATCGATTGCTATTCTATTGGTTATTTTTCTTACAAATTTTTTATATTGTCGAAAGAAATAAACATCCAGCGATTGTATGAGGGATGTTGCTTTGGGGGGTATTTGCAAGGATATACAATTTTCCGGAAAATCTTAATAAGTGTTTGGGTCTGTACTACCTGTCCATTAGCTTAGTAAAACACAGGAAGGAGGAGACATGATGGGTTTCATACAACATTCTACCCACTTTCTCATTTTGATTTTGTCCATTTTTCCCGACTTGGAGCATGTAATATATAAGTTTGGAGGTTGAAATAAATTCTTTTTGACAGTCAGGCCGAATCGTCCCGCAGCTTCTCTTAAAGTAACATTTTCCCTGTCAGTTCCCCATTCATTGGTATTATTGTCATTATTGTATATGAATGTGTTCTACCAAAATCAGACCCTATTAAAGAAAATGTCTGTTTTTCACCTTTATGCGATAGCTGCCTTTAATTTGGAAGAAAATAATTAAAACCACTTTGATCAGAGTTAAAAATTTGTTGGGGGATAATATTAGCAGTAACATTTCCCGTATGCAAAATAAATTCTATGGCACTATCTTCTATATTACCCATATTCTGGGTGTATATTTGAGTGATATATTTTGTTACTTTCCACTGAACTGTTTTGTTTCGGCTCTTAAAATTATATATAAAATTATCGGAACATTTAAAATCCTCAAATCCTAACTCTTGGGATTTCAGGATCGCCCATCTTTTCAAATCTATATCATGAACAGGTAAATAATTTTCCCTAGCTTTTGTAAATCTGGCTAACATTTCATTTTTTATTATTTTATACTTTTCTATATTTGTGCCCATATTTGATATATATTTTCTAAACCTCGAAATATAAGTAGGGTATTTTACTGTTGGATATCTCCTGTTTGTTTTCTGGAATTTATTTTTTTGACAACTGTCAAAATACTGAACAATTGTTTGCATATTTTCTAAACTGAATTCATTTGCCAATTGATCGCCCTTTACAGTACAGTTATAATATTCGTCACCGACTATACTAATATCACTTTCTTCGTCGATACGGAAATCACAATTGTCTTCAAAATCTAAACTGATACTTTCACTGACATTGTTATTAAAAATTATGTTTTCGATTTTCGACAATACTTCCCGACTTTCCTTAAGTTCTTGGTCAGTTATTAACGACGGAAGCGTGTCGTATTTATTAACGACCAAATTCAAAACGGATTGAATTATGTTCACTATATTTTTCATTTTCTCACAATCGGAAACTCGTACAACTATATTAACGTTACATTTGCGGACGAGTTTATATAGCTAGTGGAATGCGAAACTTAAATGTCCCGCCAACTCTTCAAAATTGTCGTCAAATTCGCCAAATATCTATGCTAAAAGTTCATTTTTCATATTAATTTTTTTATACTGTTTAAATTAGCTGAGACATAATTTTTTATTTTTATCCGTTAAATACGATGATCCTTCATAATCTTACCGACTTCAAACCTGTTTTTGCTCACATACAGTGCGATTAAAAAATATCAAACCTGGCGAAAAAAGTGTCATTTTTGGACTTCAAATATTCATAAAAAATTGTCATGTCATTTTAGCAGACAAATGATTACATATTCGTGATCAGAAAGTCAAGCACTATCATCTCCCATAGGTCTGATATCAAAGTGCAGTGAACAGCGAAAGGGGTTCCCTTGTAAGTAAATTTCATGTTTGTGCGCCATGGGTCTCAGAATATCGATTTTAAAAAAAGTGAGGCATGTAACCCGGATTTACCCTATATAAACAAAGAAATTGATGAAATTACTCTCATCTGACTTGAAGCACGCATTGTTAATTCTATTCAAAGAATTCTGCTCTAAGCCATTGTTTTCTTATATGCCGTTTGCAAGTTCTGTATGTATGTTCACGTTCTTCAGTGTTTATAGTCTTTTCACGTATTCCTTTCATTAAACCGGTTGTTTATGGAAGTAATTCCCTCTCTCCTTAGAATTGTCCCTATTATGTATAATATATTTAAAGTTATTTTCCTCATTTTATTTATAATCCACGTCACATCTTATGAGAAGAATTATTTACGATTTTCTTGATAAAACATAACGACGCATCATGCTTTGAATTAACACTTTTAAACGCAAATGGAAGGTATGTGCTTTATTAATTAAAGCAAACAAAGCTATTAGATTCAGAGTAAAGTATGTCGAGTTTAAAACCTAAGGGTATAGATTACAAATAAGTATAAATACACAATAATTATAAATATATAAATAATTATCTGTAGATTATAAATAATAAAATCGGTGGTTTACAAAAAATCAACACTTTGAACATTTTAAATGATTCAGAGCGCTTATAAGCCTTTTTTTAAATGCGTTTAGATCCACTTTCAAGTTTTAACAACCTAGTAACATTTCGTAAAAATTATCCTTAAAGATATTTCCAAAAACCACCTTCAGGTAAAAACCAGGTTTGAAGGCAATATTATTGATTTTGAAATAAACAATTCAAAAAACTATCGAGGAAGTATTTATGGAACTCAATGGTAAAGTAAAAGACCCTTGAATATAAGCCAGCGAGTTGGGGTTTTTCCAAGAAGAATGGATCCAAGAGAGGCAAAAAAAATTCTCAAATATACTACAGACGATTATCAAAAGTCGAAAAAAAATCCACAAACAAAATGGGTGAAATATGGAAATTGGAGTAAAACGTAAAGACGAATCGATTCAACTATATAGGGATGAAGGGCATTTAGAGAGAGATTCAAAGCACGGTGTACAGATAATGGTGAAATAGGCGTGTTTAAAAAAAAAATAAGAAAAGCGTTTCTTATTATTTTGTTCTTCATCAGCTCTGATCTTCTAAGGAAGAGGAACTTCCGAATATTAAATATATTTATAAAACTTTCTCCCAAGAACTCTTTTTTCCGAACAAAATTATTTTCAGATATATCGTTATTGACATTATGTGATCTGTTTCCGATGATTTATGTCGAGGAGGCTACCCTTATACATGTTTATTCAAGATTTGTGTCATTAAGAATGCTTAGAGAAAAAAGAGAGATATTTTTGAGCTACCAATAAATCTTTGAAAGCATCGAGTGAAAATTGTATTAAAAAAAAAAGAGATGGAAAACGTTTAAGAAAAAGGAGAAGAAGAAACATTGGTAAAATGATTAATATGTGATTTAAATTTCTTTTACTACTGCAAAAAATGCCCCAAGCATAATGCGGTGTGAATTTCAAATCTGATATCGAAACTAGTTTGCATGGTTGAAGTTGATTCAAGATAATATGCTTCAATTACTGGAAAAAATTAAATTTCCTGTTTTTTATATTAAAAAAGGAGCATATTTCACACGCACCTGGAAATATAAAAAACTACCGGATGCCAGAAAAAAAAACCAGATTACATAAATAACCCACCGCAAGGAAGGTAAGAAACAGACGAATCTTACACACTCATACACACACACACACAAAGTTTACAAATAAAAAATAATAAATCTCAGAAAAAATACTTATGAGACAGTCGCCATATTCAATTTTCATGGGTAAAAACGCTTTAGGAAATTGTTAAAATAAGAGTTTCTTAAATAGGAAGAAGTTTCTTAGACCTCAAGAGGCCTAAGAAATTTTACAACCAAGAGCTGTGACAAAGTAAAAACAGCTGTGGAGAAGACATGTTTTCATTTTTTGCCTTCTTGGAAATATTTCCCAATCTTAGGTTTCCATTCTAAATATGACGGTTGGAAGAACTAAATTGAAACAAATTCTGCACAATGAATCAATCATTCAAAAATTTTCAAAATTTTTTAATTCTTCAATTAAAATACAACGAATGAATATATTTTTAACTAACAATAATCAAGGTTAATAATTATATTGTAAAGCGTATTTATCACTTAGGATAATAGGCAATGCAAAATTGCTAAACAAATCAGCCAAGGGTAGAAAAAAGAATATACCAGATGCTTAAAGAAAAGATATATGTTTTAAGGAAAAGAATATATGCGGAAACAAACTAGTAGTCTTTATAGCTAAAAATAGGCATGTGTGATTACATACAGTGTTTAGTTGGCGTGGTGTGCAAAATGGCAGTTTTTGTGTTATTACAGCGTCGGGAACTACAGTTTTCCGGGAAACCCGAACCTCCTAAAGAACCAACCTCTAAACTACAATTAACAGTTAGTCGGTAAGCGTCATTTTTAGCAAGGTTGGCAGTCCAACACGAATTAACAGCATAACGGGTCAACAGGTTACCACTACAGAACCGTAAGGCAAAAATGCCAGTTTCCAAGGGAAATTTTCTTAAAGTAATTGGCTACTTTTTTGTCTGGTTCTTTAATTTTGTATTTGTATCTTCATCCATGAGAAGAGAAAGATTGACGTTAAATCTGATAGCTTTCAGCTAACTGTTTCAAGCGTTCGAAAATAAATACTTATACATTCTTCTTTTGGGTATTCCAAACATTCATCCTGCTTTCGACGAACAGACGGCCTTCATCAATATTCAACTATTGCTCCTATCATTAGTCATTCTGCTGTGTTACTTCATGGAAATTTTCTTCCGTTTAATAAATGCATCATGCCGGGTAGAGTCAGACAAGTGAGCTATCTATTTTGATTAAATTTTCGTAAATCCAGACCCGCACGTTATATCGTTTTATCAGACGTTGTTGTGCCGAAATTAGCCTTTCTGGATGTCATCTTTTATGTGAACCTTGACTAAAAAAGTGTCATAGAGTCGGTTCTTCACGGTTTTTTATACATGTCTCTGTCCAAAGACTTACATTTCCGTACTATCCCCATCTGTTTTCTAATTTTAGTTTGTCTGATTACGTTTATTTTGTATTCAGTTAAGAACTTCCCTTATTAATCGTTGACTAATCCTCCTAGCAATGAGAAAAATCTATTGTTATTTGAAATGTGTATAGATGCGCATGTTTATGGATTATTAATATACTTATCATGCTTAGTACTACGTATAAGTGCATTAGAAATCTGGGAATGAAAAAATATTAAAAGGAATTGCAATATTTATTTTACAATATTTAAAACTCTTTCCCCTATGTTATAGAGGAAGAGATTTAAAAACTTTAAATATTTAAAAGTTTTAGTTAGCTTTAATTAGTTCTTGAAATTAATTAGTTTTAAATATTTTTTGAAATTAATTAGTTTTGATTATTAACAATTTTACCAACTTTTTTCATAAAGCTAGTGATTTTGATATATATTTTACCATACACTCTGTTATAACACATTGTTATTTCTACATAACAGAGATTGCTATATATGCATTTTCTTCTTATCAATGATGACTATCACTCTTATTCGAAGATTCGTTGCTAAATTTAATAATAAGGAAAAATAATTGCCCTTTAACTTTGCGTTTCTAGTCTCCCGTAATCGAATTTACGATTGCTGTAAAATGAAGTAAGTCGCGATTTATTGGAAATATTTTCTCCAATAGACTCAATGATATTTGAACAAATCTATTGAAAAATAATCTACTTTTTAAACCGGCAAGAAATGACCTCAATGATTATGTGTTCCATTTCTAATGACCTCACTAAAAGGCTCCAAAATCTAGCTCTTCAGTACTAAATTTTTTATAAATATTTAGGAGATCAGAGATGAAGAAACGTAAACTGGAACTTTTTATCTCTCTCGAATGCTCAGTCTCTGTTTTTGTAATAATCATGAAGTACCTAACTCTCAACAAATTTTAATATTCCTTTATCTGAAAACCAATATAAGGTTATGGGCAAAATCTTTACAAACACATTTGCAGTAGTAGTAGATTCAAGTCATGTCATTTCATGTGGATCGGTTACCTCTCATTTCTTTTAAAATTATTCCTCGAGGTCCTCATAAGAATCTACTCCCTCGCACACAAAATTTCTTTATCATCCTATGCAATACTAAACGTTTTACTAGCTTATCCACGCATGTGCTATGTGTATTTATAATTATCCTACGGCACCGAGTTGCCAAGTGTTTACATTCGAGGTTCTTCGTTTTATCTTTACATTTTTTTTAAGAACATGACTTCAGTTCTTGGGTAATGATTCAGTTACTGAAGCGTTCCATCGCCTAAGGCAAGTCGTAATGAATAAATACCAGTTGAACTCCTTTTGAATAAAATCAGAATTTCCTTCTGCAGTCTTAGCATATTAATTAGAACCATATGTTTTATTTGGATATTAGTTCGAGATGTTTGTATTCGGAAAGAAAGAAGCTATTTTGTGTATTTACTTTCAGGCAAAAACGCCCAAAATTGTTCTAAGTGTATAATTAAGACAAATGTGAGATTTTATAATTGATATACGTACATATATTTAAAAAAGGCACGTTTACAGATTTCTTTAGCATGCAAGCAATCGTACCTCTACTTTCGATAGGTCAGTTCGGGAAAGCACGAGTTATTAAATTAGATGTGTTCTGGATTTTGCGTAGATTGTATCTGTATTTCGCCATATTGGTTCATACCCTGGAGAAATCAAAGTACATGCGGATCGATATAATATACTTAGAGATAGTGTTGCCTATATGGATAAGTTTATGGATATGTGTAGCTTTGTCAGTTATTCCGAATTTTGGCACTCTTGCCTATGAATAGTTAGCTATAAATGATTTTTCTCACCGCCATATAATGTTTTGGCATTTTTATTGCTGAAACACATTCACCTTCATCTTGTTTTAAAGGACAATGCCCACATTTCATGCTGATCATTTCGAGGTTAACCGGTTTCCATCAATTTAGATCTTAATTTGAAGGATCATTAGCTTTAGGTCATTTATATTTCTAGGTAAAGAAAAAGTGAGGAAAATTCTTTCAAAGAGTAAAAATGCGCAAACAGTTCATAATAAGAACATCACGTTAAGAAAAAGTCCGCAGAAAATGATGGGTGTTAGAAAAGCTCATTAAACTCCATTCACGACACTGCCTAAATTTAGCACATAAACAAAAAATTAGTCGTTGATATAACATTAATATCATATTCATATATTTCTTATTTAATTAATACTTTTTTTTTAAATACATACGCAAAGCAATTACTTTTCTCTGCGTCGACATTACGCCATAATCAATTAAGAAAACGTTTCGCTCCAATCCGACGTTTTGAAATTGCGTTGGAATTGACACTTGACTCATGCAAACACTTTGACCATATTTAATTACTTTCATAATAAAAATTCCTTATTTGTGTATAGTGTGCATTCAAAAATATAATCAAGGTTTTGTTTTTTCGCATGTATTTTCTGCGGTAACGAGAATCCAAGAACTTTTGTACTTTATTCCTTAATACAAATGAAAAGTGTGACAGAAGATGGTTATAATACAGGGCGTCCACGAAGCTTCAACATTTTAAAACATAATTAAAAGAAAGGCAATATACACAAACTTATCTTTTCTGAAATTCAGCTCCAAAAGCTATAAGGTATCCTTGAAGAATTGTTAATACATTCCGATATGTGCACCACTGATTTACGATATATGCACCATTGCAATACACCCAGCCGATAGTTGGTCGGTTGGGTGGTTGTATTTTTGTGGCGCAAGGGTCACTCTGCGCCAAACAAGGTGAGAACATACACACAGTTTTAAACCCAGCCGATAGTTAATTTTGCACCAGGTCCTTACAAGCAGTGCATAGTTGACAGTTGGGATAGCAGCCGTGATTCTAATCATCATTTTTTCGGCGTCGCGAAGCGGCAATTCTTAAAAAATATTCTTTATCTACCCACCGTTTAAAAAATATTCAGTGGCGCTACATCGGGAGATTGTGGTGGCCATGTCATTGGACGGTCCCGCTGTTCTAGCGTCTGAGGAAGCCCCTGAAGCCACCAAAGTGAAAAAGAGCAAGTACGTAGCTCCATGTTTTGTGGC
>QLNU02015360.1:32489369-32503215 GCA_006491805.2 Dysdera silvatica
TTAAATGTTTGTTGCCTATTTTTCAACTAAGGCCGTAGCCAAGATTTAATTTCGGGGGTTCATAAATTTTTACAGCATGTATCGATACAATTACAGCATGCAAGTCCGTAGCCAAGTCCCATTAAAAATTTAGTTTCGGGGGGAACCGGTCCCTAAGATCCCCCCCCCCATCTGGATACAGGCATATTTTCAACCACTATATTTATGTAAACGAAGGTTAGTCCATGCCAAAAGTTATCGTGTGAATATATTATTCTTATTTCTATATCCTCAGATAACGATAAATCCAGTCTATTTTCATATATAAAGTGGGCCTAATAGTTCAAGTGTGAAATCTCAAACGTTATCCATTTCTTATAGTTCTCTTGTTTTATTAATGAAGAAAAGTCCCTACGCTACATTTCGATGTTAAAAATTCTGTGTCAGTCACTATTCCTAAAGGTAACTTGTGAACAATTACAATGTAATTTTTGGAGAAAGTATCACATGAAATTTTTTTGTATTTTTTATAAAATTCATAACTTGAATAAAACGCGATACTTTGCAGCACTGAATTTATTTTGCAGATTCTATATTAATTGGGGCGACGTATATATGGGTTTTTAAATTGTGCGCTATCCAAAGTTTCTAAACTTACGTGGTGTGTTTAAAAAAATATTTTCTACAAAATTCACAATGGGGCTCTGATAACTAAAGTTTGTTTATTTTAAAAAGGTTCGGTTGTGTAATAATCATATGTATAACGAAACTCATTGCATGTTAAAGTAATACAAAAACAGATATAAAACAATAAGATAAGGTGACAACGGATTTACAATTAAAACACATTTATTCTAGATCTAGCACATAGTTACTAGTATTTCCTAATTTAACCTTGACTCTCGCTGCTAAACCTTTCCTCGGAAGAACCCTCGGCTTAATTCTTTCCGAGAATTTACCCTAACTTAACATGGCATTTCGATCTGATTATATATTAGTATCTAGTTTTGCATGACAAATGACGGAAGACAATCAAAGGGACTTACGGCTTGCGGAAATGTGTGTCGTCCAGGCTAGTCCGAAACATACCACCAGACTGTCGGCGTAGGGAGGATGATTGTAGAAGAATGTTGACGTTCGTAGTCAGATGCAGACACTCTTACAACAAATAATAGTTATAATTAGAATGATAATTATAACATCAAAACTTATGTCGGCGAATTATGAGAAGACAGCAGAGGCCTCGATTCTAGATCTTGCATCGGATCATCCTCATCCGCGCAAAAACTGCTAGCTTCTTTCTCACAAGACACTCAGAGGTCGACCGCTTGCACTCACGGCAAAGTTCCAACTCCAACTCTAGCTCAACCAGAGTCAGCACCTCTCCCGGCTCTTGCAAGGTACCGACTCTCTCTTTATCCTCAAGAACGTTCTGGAGAAAGTTTTATCTTCCCGACCATTTCCAGAACTATCTAATGGCCCTTTTTGGGTGGTCGCTCGTTATGTATTCAGCTGCGAAATCCTCTCTCCTTTCTTATGGCCGGACGCAGATTTTCAGCATCTTTTGTGTCATGATCGTTCCGTTCCGCGGCAAAATCTTGGATGTGTATTCCTCACGGGTTACGTATGGCCGATACCGCCGTCAGCGTGTTGCCGAGGTCAAATCTCTTCGTGGGAAGTCAAAATGGTACTTCGTCTTTGTCTACATATTTCCATCGAAAAATCTAGAAATGATAATGTTATGGAACCGTAGTTCGCGGTGATCATAACAGTTGCTATGCAAATCTAACGAGAACGGTAACTGGCTGGAATATTAAAACGGTACTGGATGTATTGCACATTCATATTTGTTGTTAGGCAGAAAAATTATTTCTACTTCTTACTGAAAAGCTTCAGCCAAAATTAAGGTTCGGAAAAACTTGCAGGATATAAAATATTTAATATGTATTTTTGAGGTTAAGATAAGTATGTCTAAAACTTTATGTACAAATCATTACTAGGTCACTTTGAACTTTGTGGATTTGAGCAGTGGTGTTAGTTTATGCCTAATGGCTATGTTTTAAGTAGGATGCGAATTACAAGCTTCTTTAAATTCAAAAATTCTTCCAATAAACATAAGACAACTTCAACAAGATAGAAAGTAAACTCGTGTGGTCATGAATTGTGTCTTTAAAACCGGTCTCACTCTGTCTGGACCATAATGACATTTCTTGTCCTTGCGCCATAAAAATTTAACCAGCCTACCATTGTTGCGTCCATTATTCTGTTCTACCTTTTCAATTGCTAAATATAATAAAATATTCTTTAAAAAAAATTTCAATATCTTATTTGCCATTTTAGATTCTAATTGAATTAGTCATTTTCTGATAGCAAGTTGGTAGTCAATTAAAAATTTTGATGTTCACTGTTTAATAAATTCTTGTACTCTACTTGCAAATTATAAAAATGTATGTAATGATTCTATGTAAAAATAAAAACCATTTATCATCTAATTCCAAATACCCACCTTTATGATACGGGTATATATGATACTTTAAAGAAATTTGCATTGACCAAAGGGGAATTCTTTAAATTCTTTATTATGTAAAATATACAATATACATAAATATACACGGTGATCGAACTTAAACAGGAGTTGTTTAGACCTCTCTGTGGGGAAAACTACTTGGCCAATTTCACCCAAATTTCGTACACATGCTCTCCAGAGTATGCGGTTTTGATTTCTGAAAGAAAAAATTGCGTTTATATTTCGGGTACTAGGGGAGGATATGGCTCTGGGAACAGGCAATTTATTAATATTAACAACGAAAAAGTGTTTTAACAATTGCAATCGTGATTGCAATTGTTAAAACAATTGTGATTGCAATAACCTTTATTGCAATCACATGAAATTAACTACAAATTACAGTATACCGTAGGACAGTAGGTATGACTAAAAAAAGATTTGTGCAATAACTTTATTGCTATCATATGTGGAACCACACTATCATCACAGATACGGCTCGATATGTCCTCCGTCTCTTTGCTCTAGAAATTGCATTCGATGCACAACACATTCCACGGCAGAACGTAACTCATTCGCTTGGAGGTGGGATACATGTTGCGAAATTCTGTCTTTTAAGACTACTAAGTTCGGAACATTGCCTTTACAAACGCAGCTCTTTAAATATCCCCACAGCCAAAAGTCACAAGGGTTAAGATCGGGTGACCGAGGCGGCCAAGATGTTGAAAATGACCTGCTAATCACTCTGTCATCCGAAAAGTTTTGCCGTAATAATGTTTGAACAGGCAACGCGATGTGCGGGGGTGCACCATCTTGCATGAAAATTGTAGCGTCAAGCCAATTTATCTGTCGAAGCTATGGAATGACAAAGTTCCAGAGCATAAATGCATACCTAGAGCCAGTAACAGAACATGTCATTGGCCCCGAGGCCGTATTTTCTTCAAAGAAGTAAGGACCAATGACGAAAGATGAGGTGAAGCCACACCACACTGTCACTTTTGGAGCATGCAACGGAATTTGTTGATGAACGTGGGGATTTGTGTCAGACCAAATACGGCAGTTACATGTGTTTACAGCGCCATTCAAGTGGAAATGGGCCTCATCACTCCACAGTATCTGCCAAGGCCATTCATCATCCACTGTCATCCGAGCAATGAACATCAAAGCAAATGTTTTCCGCACGTCATTATCACCAGAAAGCAATTGCTGAGTGTGGGCTATCTTATATGGATAAAACTTCAGGACATTTCTCATAACTCTCCACACTGTCGTATATGGCATGTCCAATTCCCGTGATATCGTACGTGCACTACTGCTACCATGTGCACTTGCTGCTCCTTGCTCCACTGCTGCAGTTGCAACTTCTTCAATTTGCTGCACTCGAGTTGGTTTGCGGCCTCGTCCTGATTTAATGGCGAATGTTCCAGTCTCCTCAAAATACAAGACCATTTTTCGAAGATTTGTAATTGTGAGAGTGCGTCTGCGTAAACCTTTTACCTGCCGAAATGCTTTAAGTGCAGCAGAAGCATTGCTATTTCGTTGATAAAAGAGCTTAACAAGTAACGCGCGATCTGGTAAAGTAAGTTTCATGACGGAGTCCTCGTATGGTGGAAAAATGCTTCACGACTCCTTATATAGGCAGAGGATGTTGCGCATGTTAAGTAATATGTAAATTGCCTGCTCTGCAGCGCCATTTCCTCCTCTAGCGGCCGAAATATGAACTCAATTTTTTCTTTCAGAAATCGAAACCGCATACTCAGGGGAGCATGTGTATGAAATTTGGGTGAAATTGATCAAATAGTTTTCTCTACAGAGAGGTCTAAACACCTCCTGTTTAATTTGGATCACCCGGTACAATAAATATACAATAAACATAAAAATATTATATAAAATAAAGGCGGATGTGGGGAGAGATAATTGAAATACGATTCAATTTTTGATGCTCCACGTTTACATGGTTCGTACTGAAAGCTAAGATTTAGATAGAGAAAAAAAAATATACTTGGCGTGTGTTTTTTCTCTCTCAACCTGCAACGCAGGTTCTAGTAAGAGTTATATGTATGTGGATTGTCAAATGCTCAGTCGTAATTGAATTATTCTTTTGCACCTTCCTTTATTCCTTAAAGAGTCCCCCCCTTTGGTGAACACACATTTATGACAGACTGGCAGGATACGTTTTTGATCTGTAGCCCAGCGGTCAAAGCATTGGGAATGCAATCCACAGGTCGCCTGTTAAAATCCAACCGTGACGTGGAGCGCTTTTTCGCTTCCCTTCCTCTACCTAAAACAGTTTCTAGTACGGACCATAAAAACGTGGAGATTCAAAATTAGCATTAACTGATTAAACGCAATTTCTTATCACTATTACCTTTAATATATATTTTTTTTTTGTCTCTAAATGGATTATAAACGGTTAGAAAAATTATCTATTTTAGATTTTGCATGTGTTAATAATATATTAAATTCTCAACAATTTTCAACTCAATTACACGTGAAATATTGCCGCGTCCTATAATATTTTTGGTACACTTATTATTGCTGTGGCCCGATTTCGTTCATTCTTCTTTATTTCGAAGTATTTCGTTCCTTTTCCGTCACAAGGTATAGTTCATTCACTAATAGTAATTTGAGGGTACCGTTAGAATTAACGGGAGCTGACGTCACAAACGGCCTAGCCGATTACAGCAGAGGGGAGGACGTCATTTCAGAACTGGTTTTTAGCGAATGTTTGTCTGCGCCAAAAACCAGTTCTGAAATGACGTCCTCCCCTCTGCTGTAATCGGCTAGGCCGTTTGTGATGTCAGTTCCCGTTATTTCTAACGGTACCATCGAACTACTTTTCGTGAACGAACTATATATATCGCATGTGTATAGACGGAAAGAAAGCTGGCCCTGCCGTGCAGTGCTAACACGTTCGGCTAGCGTACCCTTATCCCGGGTTCGACTCCCAGCTGCGTTAAAACAAGGCCGCTTACAGACAAACTGTTCACTGCATTCCGGGGGTTTGTTCCCTAGGCCTGAAAGGGTGCGGAACCCTAGGAAAACTGTAAAACCCGACGCAGCGTAACCCTTTCTATCCCTGCTGCCTAAAACTTGCGAGAAAGGAAAGATATAAATATGCAAAATTAACAAATAGTGGAGGGTGCGTACAATAGATTATTTTATGAAAATTTTTCAAGTTTAAGAATTAATACAATATACACTTAATATAAGCTGCAGTCCGGACAATAGTTTTCATATTTAAATATGCAATAAATGTTATTCGCGCGCATTAATCTTCGTTTGGATTTGAAATATGTTGCTCTATCCCTTTCGTCTTTTAAATGCAGAAGTGCTGTCAAGAATATTTAAATTTTCATTTAATACTCCGGGGATAAATTAGGTAAGACATTTTCAGAAGATCTCATCCTTTACTCTTATTAGTACTCCAGGGAATAGGTGACAACCACAAATCGTTAATGGGACACAGGGACAGAAATTCATCAAATTATGCAAGGAATTCCGTATATTTCCGGGCTGTTTAGTATTTTTAAGTATGACCATGCTTGTTTAGCATGACAACAAAATTCTACTGCAAGTCAATTTCAAAAATAGATGGTCAATTCAACAAGAAACCGTTGCATCGACCTTGCCGAAAACATTGCGTTCTGAATATTTTTACTCCAACATTGCTTTCCGAGAACATTTCGGAAACAAGAATTGACATCTGGGGCCAGTTGAATACTTTCCCTATCGTTTTCCGATATCTTATTTAATTTCACCAGCCAAAAAAAATGTAAGTTACAAAGACTTATCGATTTCTACGAAAGTTGTCATATAGAAACAGACAAGAGGAAACACTAAATTTAAATTTTCATATACATAGATTCATGATTTTTAGGACGTACCATATCCCCTAGCTAGTAATGTTTTCCTTTTAAAATAGCTGATGAAATGGAAATAAAGCAACTCACTGTGCTGAATATATCACAGATCTTGGTAAAAAAACACAATGGGCACAGTTTTTAGAAATGTATGTTTTGATACAGCTTTAAAACGTTTCTTTGAAAGCTTTCAGCCCTCTTCAAAGAAGCTTATATAAAAATAGAACTATTGAATTCGGAATAATAATAAACTGAATTTTTAAACCTTGTCACGTTATTTAAATTCACGTGAAATTGACTAAAACCAAATGAGTTTAGTAAAATTATTAAAATGTTTTAGATAACGTGAAAGGATTTGAAAATTCAGTTTATTATTATTCCAAACTCAATAGTTCCATTATTATGTAAGCTTCTTTGAGGAGGGCTAAAAGCCTTCGAAAAAAAGTTTTAAAGCTGTATTACAACATATACTGCTAAAAACTGTTTGTTTTTTGTTTTTTTACCAAGATTTGTGGAACTCATGAAATATCAATAAGACTCTACTCCCTGAAACTGCCATATATCTAACGCCGTTCCTGAGACGTTGAATATTAAACGTTAAGTGATTGACTGTTATATCAATTTGTACCATGGATTTTGGCGGAACGCTGGACGGTAAATACCGAATCTCATCATATCACCAGTCGCAGCATATAGAATACTTAATGCATTGTTTATCAGATGAAAAACGTTGAAAATTTTCCGGTCTGTCATCTAACTGATTGTGACTCGGTTTGTCCTTATTTATTAAGTTAAGAATATCTGAAAACATGGTCGAAACCCGGTGAATTAGTTTAACTATAGAACAATACGGTGACACTTTTAAGACATAAACCACACAGTGGGGTCACAACTGGCCCATTTTTTAGAAAATTGAGGAAACTGGTTGCATTCCTTTTTTTTTTTATTTTCCAATTATTTCACTTCTTACTGATCCAGAGAACTGTATTAATATTCTTTTCGCTAAACTATGCATTTGTATAAACTTAATTTGTATAATACAATAACTGGTGTTTCGTTAGATATTACAGGCCTGCACAAAAGTTTAGACACAACACAAATTTGAGTATAACAAAATACTATTAAAACTGAAGAAGTAGGAACTTTAATATTACGAAGTATGAACACATGTAATATGCAAATTAAAAATTTGAGAACAGAAATCACATCAGTAGCGAACTTGCTGCAATATATAACTTAAAATAAGTAAAATATGTGGCACAAAAGTTTAGGCACAAACATAAATTTTAGCACTTGCATAAGGAAATGAACAATTTTAATAATCAATGTAGCCACCATTACTTCGTATTAGATTAAATACGCGGTCGTTCATTGAAAGCACAAGATTTTGAAAGGTTTCTGGTTCAAAATTAAACCACGCTTCTTCTATAGCCTTTTTAAGTTCTAAAACGGACGGATATTGCTTTCCATTGGCATACACAACATTCGTTAGTATGCCCCATACATTTTCGATGGGATTACAGTCAGGACTAAGAGCAGGCCAATCGAGAACTGTAATATTTTTAGCGCTCATCCATTCTTTTGTTGACCTGGATGTGTGGATGGACGCATTATCTTGTTGGAAAACCCAGTTTCGTCCACATAAAAGTTCGCCAAAAGGTAATAGGTGACTTTCAAGAGTTGCCTGGTATGCCTTGGAATCTTGTTTTCCATTCAAAAACGCCAAAGAAGTCTGTCCATTGAAGCTAAAGGCTCCCCAAACCATGACTGAACCTCCTCCTTGACGTCTGCTGAACCGACTTAAGGGGCGTTTTCGAAGATCGTGCCAGTAGTGCGAAAGGCCATCGGGACCATCTAAGTTCCACTTTTTTTCATCACTAAATAACACCTGCAGCCATTCGTCACTGTATGATATGTGCTGCCTTGCCCATTGTAGTCGTGCTTGTTTATGATGTAATTGCAAGCAGGGCTTGCGGCGCATTTTTGCATATCTCAAATGCCTGCATTCTACAATCCTTCTACGTATGGTTTCTCTTGACACTCGCATTGCTAACGTGTTTTTTATTTGATTTGCAGACAGGCTTTCATTTGAAGCCAATCTTCGTATTTGTCTATCATCCCGAATGCTGGTCACTCGAGGCCTCCCAGATCGTGATTTTGGTTGATACTGATCACCCCGGGATAACACTCGATAAATGCCTCGCTTTGAACGGTTCAATGCAACAGAAATTTGAGTAACAGATTTACCTTTAGTTTTCAGCCTCCAAATCTTCAAAATCTCGTCATTCGTAAATTGCTTTGACTTCGGCATCGTTCTAAGCATTCTAAATTATTTCAGGCCTTATATAACAACTCTGGGAAACGCCCCTTCGATCACTTGGGAACTTCGCGCCGTTAATTTGCATAAATCTGACATATGTGCCTAAACATTTGTGGCATGCAGATTCCAATATTACGGTGTTGGGATATTTTGTTTCAGTACTTTTGGTAATCTTTTAAGTTGCACAATTTATTATTGGTTCTAGGATTATTTAGATACAATATCGGCGAAGTTCAATGCAAATTCTCGCTTTTATTTATAATTTGCCTCTGTGTCTAAACTTTTGTGCAGGCCTGTATAACCATTTAATGAATGCATAATGTCGTAATAACTATTTAGTGAATACATACTGACCTAATACCTATTTAATGAATACATACTGACATAAAACTAATTAGTGAATATATACTTCGAAGCTTAGGTTAGTTAATAACTTTTATACATACATATTAGCCAATTCACACTATTGTTTATGACAGTCCTCCGGTAAAAGTCTAGATTGTGTTGTCTTTGCACTCACTGCAAATTCCATGATCGTGCTCGGCACACAGGCTGAGAGAACAGATCACACATATTGTTTATCCTTTCCTGTCGTTGTTTCTAAGGCAAAAAGCACATCATCCAAGTCTACCAGATACCACTCCCATTTCATTTGTAGGTTCTTCACATCCAAGAACACACCAAATGAGACTTTGAAGTTCCTTGGGAATTCTTTGAGACAGGCACATTTTCATGTTCTTCTGACAAAGAAAATGCCAAACTTTTCAAGAATGTGATTCTTTTTAATATTAATCCAGATGAATTATTCAGGCTGTAGATGACAAATGAGTTTACTCCTGATGTATCCAACACGCATCTTGTCTTCCTAGAAACTGTCTTGAAATGACACAACTGATCAAATGTGTCTCTCCACTCCATCCTTAGTGGAATTATAAAATAATATCATTTCAGGTTTCTTTGTTTCATCAACAACATCAAGCTGAGAATGCATTGTCTACAGTAGAATAACAGCTTTGTTTCGTTTTGGAAAAAATTATACTATTGTTGACGTTTCATCAAAGAAAAACCCTGATGATAAAACTGATTTTCCCTTCGTTTGAATGAAATGTGAGGAATGTCAGTATTTTTTCGCATTGTCCCTACGAGGGTAAGATTTACCTTAGTTAGTTCATTAGCTACTTCGTATGAAGGGAACCAATTGTTCATCGTCACATTCCTATTGGTTCCTTGAATCCCCTCCGTTAGGCGTAAAACATACGTTGTTGGGATGGCCAGGCTAGAGTCATGGTTCTCTTTACCAATATATAGTATACCATAACACATGTAATATGTTTTCGAATCACACATCATTACAATTTTTAGTCCGCATTTGTCCGGTTTGCTGGGTTTATACATTTTAAATTGACATCTTCCCCTAAAATTCAGCAGTTTTTCATCAACAGTTACATGCTCAAAAGGTGTGTAGTTATTTTTACATTCATTCATAGAAATATCCCATATTTCTCTTATTGGAGCAAATTTATCAGTTGCACGTCTCTACTGCCTCACAGATTTGTTATCAAATCTTCAACAATTCAAAAGAAATTCAAATCTGTTTTTGCTCATTATAGCTCTAAAGGATCCTAATTTCTCAGACCACATCTCTTCAGTACTCAATCCAGAATTTTTCAAAACGCCGTTTAGGTGAAGGATACCTATAAGCGCTTTTAACTCATGCACATTTGTTGGGTGAAGGTAACTTCGTTCTGCAGTAAAATTTGATTTATGCAACTCAATTTCTGTATTTGTCTAAAGGCAAATTATATCGAGTATTTCAATGGCAAGAAACAAGCTAAAAATATCCTTTTCATTTATGACATTACATGTTTCATTTTTGGCTCCTGGATAGTGGTGTACCAAATTTTTCTTACTTGTTCCACTATTTTTTGAATGGAAAGGCTTAATGAACCACTTATGGCCATTTTTCGCATAAAGAGTTTTCCTAGGGACATCATCATCTTCAGACTCTCCTTCAAATTCGTCCTCTGAATGGTATTCTTCAATTGTCGCATCTTCATCATCATCATCATCACTTTCATCGACGAATTTCTCATCATCACTGGCATTTACTTCATCATTCAGTATTTTCGAAATTTCATTGACCGAAAGACATCGGCTTGAACACGCCATACATATTAAACAGTCCAGCACTGTTTTATTTACAAAATATTTTTAAAAAAGTAAATAATGTATCCTAATATTTTAAACGGTCATTGAACAACTAAATATGAAATATATGATAAGAAAAAAACAAAGCGTCTTGAACAAAATATTGTTACACAAACAACACTGTGGGGTCGTATGTGACCCTAACGAATAAATCAGTCACAATAAACTAAGGAAAACGCTTCACCGATGCAGCGACTTCAACTGTCGCTCAAATACTGAAAGTAGACGAAATGACAGCATGCTAACGCCATTTGGCGAATACGCAGACGAGATCTTAATATATCCGAGTCGTGAGAAACTGCACAGTGTTGTTCTGGGGTTAATATATCGCACCCCCGCTTCAGAAGTTACACAACTCAAAAATTTGCGAATTCCAGCTGAAAACGTTATTAAGGTAAATGATGTCATATCTATCTGCAGAAAAAACGGTACATCTAACCTTGTAATAGTTTCCGCGAAAAATGTAAGAACGCAGGTTGCTTCACCGTAGTTTATCCAGTGTTACATAATTTAAAATTGCTCAAAACGCAAATCTACAAATTTTGAGTTGTCACTTCTGAAGCGGGAGTGCAGTATGGTGTTAACGAAATTTAGATTAGTTATTCTACAAGAAATTTTCGTCGGCTATGGTGCTGAAAGTTACTTGTTTTCATATTTTAATCTGTAGGCAGCACGTGCACCCACATTTTTAAAATGCAGACTTATCCTTGATGTCCTTGCGCCATAGAAACTCAACCAACTTTAATTAGTATGATCTTTTGTAATGTACAGGAAGGTGTTAACTTTTGTAAAATTTCTTTAAAATATTAACGTGAAAGAATATGAAAGAACACCTTACGGTGTTCGATGGTGATTATCGTACGTTGAGCCTAATTATTTGGAGGTCTCGTTGGTAAACGTTGTACTCATATCCGTAAAGCCTGATGGTAGTCAAATTTATCAGACATCACCAGATTCATGGCCTGCTATGCTTATGCAATACTTGACATTGCATTCCATGATGATGTAAATCCGTAAAGCCTGATGGTAGTCAAATTTATCAGACATCACCAGATTCATGGCCTGCTATGCGTATACAATACTTGACACTGCATTCCATGGTGATGTAATCAACAGGCGAATTAAATTTTTAGAATTCTTCTTTGGGTATATTGTTTAAATTCACAGTTAAGGCGACCTACTTCTGAAAATTTCAGACTTTGTCGAAAAATGTCATTTTCTAAAAATTTGTTAAAGAATTAAAGTCACTTCCTTTACTTTTTGTTGAAAAAGAATATTGAAATCTGTCCATTTTTAAAGCTTCCAGAACATGATATAATTTTAGTACATGTAATTTAATTATGGTAATATTCAAAAGGTTTTGCGGGTTTTCTCAGAATGCATTTAACTAAAATGCCTTACAACGGGAAATGCTCCTTGCGACACAGTTTTCATCCAATTTTCATAAAAATTTTACATCTTGTCAACATAATATAAATAAACTGGTATTAGGATTTTGATATCATCATATATTTTAATCATTTCTACCATTTTTGACTTCCGAAAATGCAAAAAGAATTCTATAGTTCATGACACAGCAAATTTTTTATGTATTTATATAAGATATAATAAAGATATATACTAATCCTCACAAGGTCTTATTACCAATATCAAAATCTCACTAATAAAACTTTTTTGAAATTTTTAATGAAAAAAATGCATCGCATGAAAACAATTTTAGCAAATGATGATATCAGTAATTAAAGTAAAAACAAAAATTAATATTGGAATAAATAATAACGCTATCAGTTTTAAATTTGGTGCCATATTTCGCTATATAGAAATATATTTTGTATAAAAATTTCAGCAAGTTCTATGAAAACTGAAGAAGTTGAAATTTTCACTAGTATGTAGCCTTAAGACAGGCTTCGGTAACATTTCCGCGCAAACCAGATAAAACAGGTTTTACCTTTTCTATGGCTATAGTTAGAATCCCTAGAATTCTAGACCAAAGCATCAGCCGTCATTTTGTTGTACATTTCCGGTTTCATTTACCTTGGCGATAAAGGTTTTACGCATTGGCGCAATGATCGCTATTTTGGCATAAAAATAATCAAAAATCCGCGATTATCCGACGAATGTAAACATTGGCGCAACTTTTAAAATGTCGCCAATAAATACAATTTGCAACCACGATCACGTGATACAATGGCAACAAAATGGCGGATATGCGCCTGCTCCCTTTTTTAGGAGCTTTAGCTAAGGTACTTCAAATATGGACTCGGTGACGTATGCAAGGCGTCATAATTTTAGGTAAATCGACGTTATTAGTTGCATATGTACCTTGAACATGGAGACATTGAAATTGGTAGGTTTTTCTAGCTTCGTAAATGCCACCATCTCTCATAAAAAATAATTAGAAATACGCGTATTGGAGAAGTATAATATATGTAATACTTACATTTAAATATTCTAATACTAATATTTTCTCATTATTTTCGAGCAATTAGCACTTATGCCGAATTAACTTTGTCGTTCCGATAATGACTGACCAAGCAGAAGCTCTATAAACTTTCGCTAGCCAAGAGCGGTATGCCAATTAAACTAGATGGTGCGGCACAAACGTACTGTCTCGGGCATCTCGTTTTCCACGTTTTTATTTGTCTCGAGTACGACTGACGTGCAAACGTGTAATTAGTGGATTGTAATTAGGCAATATTTATGTCAAAGGAGTTCTTTGTAATTAGAAGTTTGGGGTTAATCCAATCAAATCGATTTCCTTAAGATATTGGTTAGAGTGCGGCCTGAGGCAAGCAAATCTTTTTTTTTTTAAACGTCATCAATCAAGGAAGAAGAAAGATCAAATTTGAATCGATATCGTGACTGTGTCTCAATAAATGGATTAAGTTCAACCCCCCTCACAATATTATTTTTTAATGAAGAAACTTCTATCGACGAACATAAGGACAGAACCATGCATAACTATCCTTAATC
>QLNU02015360.1:32503315-32523166 GCA_006491805.2 Dysdera silvatica
GTGTTGCTTTCATATATCAAGGAAATTGGCGGCTTGGAATTATAAAAGACATTTCTATTTCTAAACAAGATTTTAAAATAAGTATCTTTCATCCTTCAGGACCAAGTGTACCAGTTTCAAAATTTGTAAAAATGACTGCATATGGGTAGAACTGAAAAATATTTTAAGAATCTTGTGTCCTTTGGATTTATCAACACCCACAGGACAAGTGCATGACATAAAGCCAGAAATGAGTGATGCAATTTCTGAACTTTTTTTCCAAAAAGACTCTAAAATAAAGAGAATGAAACATGAAAAAACTAAGCCATAAGAGACAGAAGTGAACCTTTCAAGAACTTGGAAAATAGCCTTTATCTCTTTTCTTGTTTGTTTGTGGTTTTACGGCTCAAGGTCTGCAATGGTCATGCTGTGCCGGGACCTACTGTTTTTCGAGGAATCCGAACCTATGAACCTTCAATTTTCCGAGGAATCCGAACCTCATAAGGCCTAGGGAACCAAACCCCGGAATATAGTAAGCAAATTTCCCCCCCCCAAATCCCCACCACCACCCCCGATCCTTTTCAAGTCAATTTTCCGGTTCTCCAGTTTGAAGGTGGCTGTATCTCATAAACAAATTCGAATAACAGAATGAAATTTTCAGGTTATAAACATCATTCTGAGTGGTGATTCCTTGCAAATTTCAAACAGACAACTGCTCCCCTTTTGAGTTGTGAGTCGCCTAAAATTCCTGTTTTTGCAAATTTCAAACTCTTGTGTGTTAAAAAGGGATGGAAATAACAACTCTATTTTTTTTCGGATGACACTCTGAGACCGAGTACTAATATATAAAAAATACATAACATTGATATCTGTTGCCCTTCAGGAGGAAATCGTTTTCAAAAAATGACGATTTTACCGATATTTCGGTCATTATCACATTACTCGGAATCTTTTTTAAAAATACCCTAAAACTTTAAAACTTACGTGATGTAGGTAAACAAACAACGTAAATTTTAAATCTTTTTGAATATTTGATTTATCTTTGCTGCTTAATAAAATACATGCGATTTTGTAAGTACTTGATTTTCGCAAAACCGCACGAAATCTTGTTTTTCCGATGCCTGTTGCCAAAATAAAAAAAAAAAATTTCAATTGGTTTTTGATTTTCTTTGCATATATGTTTCAGCATACAAAGTATGAAAGAAATCAAAAATGTTCCAGCAACCAAAAAAATAAATAAAATTTGTCGAAATCCTGTGGAATGAACCAAAATAAAAAATAGAATAAGAAAACATAGAATTAAAAATATGAAATAGGAAATAGAAGATAAACAATAGAATAGGAAATAGAAAATAAACAATAGGATAGGAAATAAAAAATAAACAATAGAATAGGAAATAGAAAATAAACAATAGAATAGGAAATAAAAAATAAACAATAGAATAGGAAATAGCAAATAAACAATAGAATAGGAAATGAGAAATAAACAATAGAATAGGAAATAGCAAATAAACAATAGAATAGAAAATAGAATATAAACAATATAATAGAAAATAGAATATAAACAACAGAATAGAAAAGAAAAAATAAACAATAGAATAGAGGTATATGTTAAAACAGAATAACATCTAGCTGAATTCAAACCAGTGGGTCCCAGAAGCGTTATTCTGCAGTGTCTTGGACCTACTAGATGAACGAGGACAAGACAAACGCTGTTTTCTCGTCTTCGTCTTCCAGATTGCCCTCTGCTACAATTGAATTATTTCAGCCAGAGTTTGCGCCCCTTTCTTTGGCCTTCCACGCCACCCCTGCAGCTATGACCCTGATTTAATGAAAATCATTACACAAAAGTATTTCATAGAGAAATTCCCATTTAATCAACTGCATAGAAGTCGAATTATGAATCCAATAAAATGGTTTAAAATGAATGAATTTTTTTATTGATTATTTTGTTAATTTTAGAACCACAATAGAAGGCCATTGATATTTTAAAGCATTTTAGGCATATTATATATTTTATTTATATATTTTATTTATATATTTTATTTACAGTATACATTTTATTTATGCTAATATAAAGTTTATTAACATTTTAAACTTTTCGTTACTATTCACCAACTCTCAATATTCATTTGATATTACAGAAAACGTTCATCACGAATTTACCAGTAATACGTAAAAATCTCATAGGCTGCATATAAGTCGTCCGTGGTGTACTTTCACTCAACCAATTCCAGATAAGTTAAACTGAGTTCAATCCCTAATAAGCATGTACGTTCTAAATATAACATGTACGATAGTAATATAAAGTCATTTTTCACTCCTCAAAAACTACTTTTCGATAAGTATTCGAACTTAAATTTCTTACATAACCAAAGACTACATAATGTATTGCACTTCGAAAAGCAACTAAGAGGAAGCGTGTGTTGCTTTATACATTTGTTTAAGGTCTTTAAGCAGACGCCTGTTCCTCTAATTGGCTAAGCTTGGAAGAAATTGTCTGTAGCCATCTTATATTCAAATATAATTTTTACATGCTTCTTGCGCAATTTCAATGCGGTGTTCTGGATTTTGAAAACGTGTGTTCTTATCGAGAAGAGCAGTCAAATGTCGCCAAAATTGCACCGAAAATTAAGATTAACGAGTGTTATTAGTGTTCTGGATGGCCAATCAGGGTCATCACAAGAGGACTAAGTAGGTGTAATTTAATATCTACAATGAGTTGTGGGACCGCATTAATCAACATACGAACCATTCTATCAGTCTCCGGTCGTAATTACTATCGAATGAGAAATTAATGCAAAATCTAGTGCAAAATAATATTGCGTGTTTTCGGTAGCGTTGATCGAATGCGTGAGTTAGAGACAAGGAGCTGTCCCAGATGTCATTTCAGTCCCTAATTAAGTACAGTGGCTTATTTTTTATATCTATTTCCCCTTATTGGCCAAAGATAACTACCTAAAATGCTTAAAATGAAACAGACACGTTTTACACTATGAAGATATAATGCAACAGGAATAACCTACAAGCATGATTCAAACAATGATCTAATAATAAGTTATATAAGAACATTGTTCTAAGATTAAATCATTTAATTACTACCAAATAATTTCAAATCTCCTGCGATGGCAACGCATTTAACGGCGTACCGTGAGTCCGTGTTCGACTCGCAGCGGTGCTGAAATAGAACGCTTATCTACTGACTGCTCATTGTAGTCCAGTAGTTAGTTTCCTAGGCCCTAAGAGATTCGGATTCCTCGGAAAATGGCGGTTTTTGTGGCAGCACGAATTTTGCTGTCTTTCTTATTCTGTAAAACACGAACAAAAATTTCGATCTGTTTGTTTTTATTCCCTTCTCATCTCCTTAAGTTTAATAAGACGTGATATGAGTTGTTTAGACATTAACCCTACGATGGCACAGAGGTGTCGTATTCCTTTATTGTACCGTGAACTCGGTCCCTAGTTTAACCCTCCGTAGACCGAGGTTTATTTTCTTAGGCAACGAAGATTCTAATTTCTCGAAAAAAAAAATAATAGTTTATTCCTTGTTTTGCACAGTGGGAGATTTTAAAAACAATGTAGTTTAAAAATGGGAAGAGTTCAGTAGCGATGCTAGTAACGGGGCTCTCTTTCCGGTAGAAAAAGCAAGGGATTTTTTGTATCCTGTAAGACGAACAAATGATATTTAATCGGTGCTTAAAAATTAGTATTAATAGAAAATGTTTCGCACACAACTGGGATATTGCATAACAGAGTTTATGAGAATAGTCTAGATGTAAAGACACCACGATGGAGAAGACTTAAAAATGGCACAAAGATGGAGTCTTTCGGAACTGCAGTACGAGAGTGTTTTTTCTTGTTAGCAGAAATCGAGGGACGAAGGAAACGAAAAGAATAAATACTGTAGACAAATTTCGGTTATCCACATCTTGTGGAGGATAAAAAAGAGAAAAAGCAGATAAGATAAAAACGAGAGAAAGATGGAAAAAATAGAAAGAGCAGAGAGACGGGGCCGAACGCTAAAGGGAGAGAGAGAGAGAGAGAGAGAGAGAGATAGGGAGGGCTGGCAGAAGAAGCAGGCTGAGCAGACCTGGTTAACGTACCAGTCAATGTTCCGGCGCAGACTGACCCTAGGTGCTTTTGTGCCTCAAAATACAAACAGCGTGATATTCAGTGGTAGAGGGCTAAATTAGAAGCATAAACGGACGGTAATAAGGTATGAGGATTAGATTGGTGCGACAAAAATTCAGAGGAGTGTTTCTAGAATATTTTTAAAACATTCAATGATATACGAGAAATATATTACAAAATTATGGCCAAATATTTCAGCTGGCTCTCTTAATTCCTCAGACATCATTTGAGGAAAGTAAAAATTGCTGAATACAGTAGAAGTTTCATGGACGGAAATTATATTATATTCTCTATTTGGAGGTTGTCAATAAAAGTTTCAATCCTTTCACACCAAAGTTTTGTATTAATTATAACAAGTAACTTTTCCTGCAAGTCCATTCATCTGCACATATTGCGAAGGAAAAAATTCCAATAGAATCTGCGGTGGTAACGTGTTAACCTAGGTATCACGGGTTCGACTCCTAACGGTTTTGAAACAGAGAACGCTTCCCGGCTAACTATTTACTGTAGACCAGGGTTGGTTTTCTAGACCTGAAGAGGTTCAGATTTCTCCAAAAACTGTAGGTCCCGGGGCAACATGGACCTTGCGCCATAAAGCTACCAAACAACTAAAAATTCCAATATGCTCATTATTTTACACAAACACTGTCCAAGCTTTCCCTTGTAATACACTGTAGCTATCTAACGGTTTTATATCTTTCTATCGCTTTTTGTTTTCCATTGGGCAAATATTTTGCCGAATTTTCGAAAGTTCTTTTCTTTAAATTGCTATTCAAAAACATTTGATGCAAATGAAAAATCTGTAAGTTATACATTTCGGCGACTTCTAGGAAACTAATGTGATCAAAAAAGTTAGGATTAGATATATACATACATATACAGGGTGTTCGTAAATGGGTTGAACAAAATAAGAGGGGTCATAGTATCCATCAAGATAAAAAATATCTGCAATAGAACCTCGGGTCGCATTTCTCTCAGAGTGCCAGGGAAAGAAACTTCAAAACAAGTCCAGCATTCACAATTATTTATTATCGGCGCATGAAATGCATAATATACAAATAGGGTCAGCTTATCTAGTATGTAGACGATTAAGACATCACATTTTGTGCTTCTCATGTACTGATTGTAAATATTTGTCCAGGCTGGACCAGACGCGGTTTCAGAATTTTTTTATGGGTGGGCCTTCATTGGGGTAACTGGGGAAGCGGGGTTCTTCCCAGTGGCGTGCCAAAAGGGGGATCTGTCCGCAGTGGGTGCCACGGAAGAGGTGGGGGGCGGCATTTTCGTACATTAGCTTTAACAAATATAAAATAAAACTTCCATTAACGGATACCTTTTTAGAACGAAAAGCTGAGAATAACGAACCTATCTCTGGGACAATGTAGAAACACTCCGATAGAAAACGTATGTTATTTTAACATGCATAATAGTTTTCGGTATTTATATTACATAAACAAATACTTAAATACATATTTGAATTACACCATATATCTCATGGTTATACTCCGAATTATATTTTGCAATACCTAATTAAAAAAAATGATAACACTCTTCAGAATAAACTTGTGTTTTAATAGTTTAGCAAAGCTAATTTGGGCTCTGAAATAATGAAAAAACGAATATTTATAATTAATACTTTCTCATATTTCTTCGCAATTTTATCTCTATTTCTGTTTTTTCTTCAATCTCTACTATCTAATTACCTTGCTATGTTCTACTATTTATTATCCTCTTTATCTCCATTTTCGCTATTTCTTTCAACATATTCTTTCATTTAATGAATATTTACAACGAAAACTGACGTCGTTATCCCTTTCGAGGTGCAAATTTGTCAATTACTGTGTCAGGATTAATCATGAGGGCATTGCTGAAATGACGCTCAATGGATATAACGGCTAAGTTACGAAGGCATTTCCCAGTCATGCTTGTTCGTAGGTATGTTTTAATACGCGTCATGTGGGAAAAATTCCGTTCAGCTAAGGCTAAAATAAACATATATTATATATAGCCCTTATATTGATTTACACAGGTTTAACTGCATTCTGAATACATTAACCTAAGCATTTGCACGATCCATGTGAATATTTATGTTCATGTCTGTATCTTTCTCGCGTATTTTCTTCATTATAGAAAGAAGTAAATTTAAAAAAATGAATTTACGGCAAAAAAATAGAACGTTTAAAAATAAAAGTGTACTTTACATGTAAAAGGTTAAACACTGGTAAAATAGCAATGAAAAAGATCACTCAAGCTTTCGGACGCATCAGCAGCAGTCCTTCATCAGGAGTAATGATCACTTCCCGATGAAGGACTACTACTGCTGACGCGTCTGAAAGCTTAGGTGATCTTTTTCATTTGCTATTTTACCAGTGTTTAACCTTTTGTGTATAAACTTCGTCCTTGATACCTTGTATCTTTTTTCTAAAATGAAAGTGTATATCATACAATTTGGATAATCATGGTAAGCGGAAAAAATGGGTTGGATAAAATAGACAATGGCAAAATAGTTATGGAAACAGAAGTATGGTAATGGTCTTTAATTTCCTAATTGAGGAAATGCATAATTATTAAATGAAATTTCTTAATAAATAGCTATAGAAATTAGTTGGTACATCAAAGGAAATCATCCTTATCAAACCCACTCGATTTGCATATTGCTATCATGAAAATATAACTACACAAATCAGTAAGATTTGATACAGAAATGTACATGGAATTTAGTAGACGTGGCTTCAATAGCAGCCGAGAGAAATAATAAAGGGCTGCGGCACCCCTCGATATGCTCCTGATTGGTTGTCGTATTAAAGGCACTCATGTGCACTCTGTCTATGAAATTTGGTAAATGTGGCTTCAAAGAAGCCGAGATAAAGGAACTCCTCGACGCATCCCTGGTGATAATCGTTTTAAGAGGGTTGCAGCTGTGAACATTGCAGTTATTTCAATTGCAATTAAAATTATGAAATTTGTGGAAGCCCCCTTTTTCTATGATCGGCCATTCTTTCCTCGGACATTTTTTCCATCAGCCCCTTTTTTTCCAAGCCATTTTTTCCGTGCCCTTCGTTCCATCGGCCCTTTTTTCCCTACATTCCTTTCCAGTCTAAGTACTTATTTACTAATAGTATATATATATTTTGGTAAACGAGAAATGGCGGCAAACGTAAAACAAAATACAGTCCCGTTCTTAACAAAGCACTCAATCCATGCACAGGTATGCTTTTCATGCCAGGTACTGTGAAATGACCTATACTTATCACCCATTTGTCGGCGGGAAAAGTCAAGTTTGGCTGTGTTGGCACTTTATCACAATTTTCACTTAAATCCAGAGTTATTTTTTTCAACTTAGTCCAGCTTGTATTTGCGTTAAGATGAAATCTGATAGCGTTTCAATCTATATATACCCTTTTAATTGTTCCCACACTTTTGAAATATCCTCGTGAAGGAATAAACGTTTTACAAATTACATATTCTGACCCTTATATACAATAAATACACACTTACCCCGTATAAAAATTGTATCTAAAAACAGCTCTATTGCAATTATATTAAAAAAAAACCCACCTATTCGCATGTTGATAAAAGTTCAAATTTTTTACCTTTCGCAACAAAAATGACCAAATATTTGGGTGGGCCAAGGCCTACTCGGCCCACCCACTAAAACCGCCATTGTGCTGGACCTTTTTCGACCATGCTGTTTTCTGGCACTACGAGTGAAGTGCGATCCTGGACTCCATTATAAATATTGTTCGCCTTCATGGCCACAGCCATCCCTCTTATTTTTTTGAAACAGTTTATGAACACCCTGTATATAATAACTTCAATGCAAGGTATTTTGCCTTAATGTGCTCACCTTTGTTGTAATGTTTTTTTGGGTTTTTTTTTCCAGTACGAGCGATTCATCGCTTTGCGAAATGTTTTCTATTTCCCGTCACAAAACATGGCGCGAGGTGGCGCAGCGCGATGTTTTTTCTGATATGTTCTATTATTTAATATACAGGGCGCTCGAGGAGTTTATTTTGACTTAAAAAATTATAAAGGAAAGGTAATAGATAGGAACTTAGCCCTGCGGTGGTGCAGTTGTGACGCGTTCACCATCGTGATGTTAGCCCGTGTTTGACTCCGAACCGTGCGGAACAAAGTAAAAGATATAGACTCCCTGCTCACTGTGGTCCGGGGGTTGATTCCCTAGGTCTTAAACGGTTTAGATACCTTGGAAAGCTGTGTGTCCTGGAGTAGTATGACCTTTGCTGTCCTTGCGCCACAAAACATGGAGCTACGTACTTGCTCTTTTTCACTTTGGTGGCTTCAGGGGCTTCCTCAGACGCTAGAACAGCGGGACCGTCCAATGACATGGCCACCACAATCTCCCGATGTAGCGCCACTGAATATTTTTTAAACGGTGGGTAGATAAAGAATATTTTTTAAGAATTGCCGCTTCGCGACGCCGAAAAAATGATGATTAGAATCACGGCTGCTATCCCAACTGTCAACTATGCACTGCTTGTAAGGACCTGGTGCAAAATTAACTATCGGCTGGGTTTAAAACTGTGTGTATGTTCTCACCTTGTTTGGCGCAGAGTGACCCTTGCGCCACAAAAATACAACCACCCAACCGACCAACTATCGGCTGGGTGTATTGCAATGGTGCATATATCGTAAATCAGTGGTGCACATATCGGAATGTATTAACAATTCTTCAAGGATACCTTATAGCTTTTGGAGCTGAATTTCAGAAAAGATAAGTTTGTGTATATTGCCTTTCTTTTAATTATGTTTTAAAATGTTGAAGCTTCGTGGACGCCCTGTATTATAACCATCTTCTGTCACACTTTTCATTTGTATTAAGGAATAAAGTACAAAAGTTCTTGGATTCTCGTTACCGCAGAAAATACATGCGAAAAAACAAAACCTTGATTATATTTTTGAATGCACACTATACACAAATAAGGAATTTTTATTATGAAAGTAATTAAATATGGTCAAAGTGTTTGCATGAGTCAAGTGTCAATTCCAACGCAATTTCAAAACGTCGGATTGGAGCGAAACGTTTTCTTAATTGATTATGGCGTAATGTCGACGCAGAGAAAAGTAATTGCTTTGCGTATGTATTTAAAAAAAAAGTATTAATTAAATAAGAAATATATGAATATGATATATTAATGTTATATCAACGAGTAATTTTTGTTTATAAGCAATTATAGGTGTCGAATGGAGTTTAATGAGCTTTTCTAACACCCATCATTTTCTGCGGACTTTTTCTTAACGTGATGTTCTTATTATGAACTGTTTGCGCATTTTTACTCTTTGAAAGAATTTTCCTCACTTTTTCTTTACCTAGAAATATAAATGACCTAAAGCTAATGATCCTTCAAATTAAGATCTAAATTGATGGAAACCGGTTAACCTCGAAATGATCAGCATGAAATGTGGGCATTGTCCTTTAAAACAAGATGAAGGTGAATGTGTTTCAGCAATAAAAATGCCAAAACATTATATGGCGGTGAGAAAAATCATTTATAGCTAACTATTCATAGGCAAGAGTGCCAAAATTCGGAATAACTGACAAAGCTACACATATCCATAAACTTATCCATATAGGCAACACTATCTCTAAGTATATTATATCGATCCGCATGTACTTTGATTTCTCCAGGGTATGAACCAATATGGCGAAATACAGATACAATCTACGCAAAATCCAGAACACATCTAATTTAATAACTCGTGCTTTCCCGAACTGACCTATCGAAAGTAGAGGTACGATTGCTTGCATGCTAAAGAAATCTGTAAACGTGCCTTTTTTAAATATATGTACGTATATCAATTATAAAATCTCACATTTGTCTTAATTATACACTTAGAACAATTTTGGGCGTTTTTGCCTGAAAGTAAATACACAAAATAGCTTCTTTCTTTCCGAATACAAACATCTCGAACTAATATCCAAATAAAACATATGGTTCTAATTAATATGCTAAGACTGCAGAAGGAAATTCTGATTTTATTCAAAAGCAATACGTAACTGAAATCTTTAAAGTAATACCGATTACGCATTAGTTGTACGGACAGGAATTTCGTCTATTTCTGACATACTGATAAAATTAATACTGCGTAAAACAAATGACGCGGTAAAAGACGATGGCGAAACAGAGATTCTCTGCGAAAATGATTTGCTGTAAGAAAAAGCAAACATATAAAAAAGAAGAAGGATTCTAGAGAAGACAACAGAATGATTGTTAGCCGGTACCTACATAAATGAAAGGATGCGCAAGACAGCAATACGTAACTGAACGAAGCAATACCGGAGTTACGTATTACAAAACTAGAGCTATTTTGCTTGGGGAAAAGGAGGTACCGTCCTCACTGATCAACCAGAATGCCCGCGAGGGCCTTGCCAGACTTGACCTACTAGACAAACGAGGGCCAAGAACAAGAGCACTTTTCTGTATATTAGGATGTAAGATAATATTACACTTCACAGAATAACGCAATTTCCAAATAAATGGTCATTATATGGTTTCCATGTGGCTGTTTGTGAGTTTATCGTGTTAGGGAATTTATTATATAATAATTCTCTTTTTCTACAAATGCAAAAAAGCTATATAAACGTAGTGGCAAAAATTATTGTATCATAAATTCCCCACGACAAAACTCACAAAAATCTCGCCCCGGAGGCTTTTCTGTGTTGACCATTATTTGGCAATTGTGTTATCCCTGAGAAGGGTAATAATATCATACATCCTTATATACGGAGAAAGAGAGCGTTGTTCCCGTCCTCTTTTGTCTATCGGTCAAGGCACTCCAGGAAAACGGAGGGACCCTGGTTCGAGTCCAGGATGAGGACGGCGTCTCCTTTTCTCCAAAATCAAAAAAGATCCATCTTGAGCTATTTCTGTATGGGTGTTGAAAATTATTGTATGAAGACACGATGCTGTTTAAGTTTCGGACACCAATTTTGGCAACACATGTATAATTAAACGTCTTGAACCATTTTTAGTATGGATTAAACATGTAAAACACTATAAAAAAAAAACGAAAGAAGGAAAGAGAAGAAAAAGTTTTTTGGGCTTCCATTTCTACTAAAAAATATCTTGAACAGTACACGTACGTTTATTTTAGGCCTTTATATGAATTTTTATACCCCATCACCAACTAACGTAAGTTAAACATTGCTTTCTTAAAGGTGGCTTTAGTTGCAACTTATTGATAGGTAACTTAAGCCACCATGTTTTTTTCTTCTTTTTGTCTTTAACATACATGTTGTAGAAGACTTTCATACATCTGAACATAGAGTGTAACTGTAGACCCAAGTTTTATAATAACTAGTTAATCTCTAAAGTAAATGATGTTGAATTCGCAGATGTTTTAAATTGAAAAGTGGCTTAAGTAACCCCGAGATACGATAAGAAGCATTAATCAAAAAATGTTTAGGAGTTCGGAGCAGGGCCGTAGGCAGACGATCTTGTGCTCTTGACAAAACTGTCCGAATTGCATCCATAGTCAAGTATAAAGTGAAATCTTCTTTCCGTCTCTACTTCATCCTTTTCGCCCACCTCATCTCTATTGCATTCCTCAACTTGTAATGAATTCTTTCACAAGGAAAATCCAATACTGAATTTATTATATAAAAGGTTTCAGCAAAGAAAATAATTTTTGATGCGAGTTGTCAAATTTTTGACGTAATTCAGTTGTAAAACGATGCACAGATGGGCTTAAATGATATATAGAAATCATACAAAAAATATCATACTGATTCCTTTCACAATGATAACTTTACATTTTAATACTATATTATATAAAATGCTATTGTTTTCACAATGTCTGTATATGTTTTCCATTTCTCCCGTTCCGTTTGTTTCCTTTGTTGTATTTACTGTTCTAATCAGATTAATTTTAGATATTGTAATGATTTATTATGCATTTTTATTTGTTCAAACAAAAAAAATTGTAGAAATCTATTTTAGACAATTTTTATGCGGCAATAATTGACTATTTTATTTATAAACATATCTTCTAGATATTTTCTAATGCGAGTTATTTCAGCCAATTTTACGTCCCCTCGGCTCTGGGAAGGTTTTCCATACCATTCCTATCTATAACACTTATTGAGAAACCTTTATTTAAAAGGATTACTCTTTTCAAAGATTTAAATATATGATAAAGAGCGGAAGGACGTGCCTCGGTAGCGCAGTAGGCAGCGCGTCAGTCTCATAATCCGCATGAAAGGAGAAATCTGAAGGTCGTGAGTTCGATCCTCACCCGGGGCATGAAAATTTTTTTAAGCGTCTTTTTAGTTGATAAATTCATGTGCAAAGGGGAAAATCAAAACAGTACATGATTATGCTATTGCCTATGTAAATTTCGCGGTTTTGGTACGTGAGTGGTTTGAAAAATTCGACTGCGTTCATAAACTAGAAGTGTGGAATTTACGATGATTGTTGTTTCTTTATGGTGAAAGAACAGTTATGACTATGCTGTTACCAATGTAAATTTCGCGGTTTTCGTATGTGATTGGTTTGAAAAATTCTGCTTTACCGTTCATAAATTTGAAGTTGTGAATGTACTATTTGATGATTGGTTGCATTTTTATGGCACAAGGACATTCTGCGACGAAGACGAGGCCACCGCAGCATTAACCCGGTACCTTCCAATTACTAGTCAAATGCTTTACTAACTGAACGATGGTCTATTTACCATTCTAAATATCATCATATTTAACTTGCAGATGTAAAGGGGGGGGGGAGGAAATAAGAACATCCCAACTGCATTTTTTTATTGGGTTAGAATTTATTTAATGGGAACCAGGCCCACTAGTTGCAATTCTTAGTTATAATTCTAACTTAAATGGCATAAAATGAATTGGTGTAGCTAGCTTCGATGTCAGAGTGGGTGAGGCCTACAGCCGCAACCAAGGTCCTGAACAAGAGAGATGTTCAGGGGTTCAACCCCTCCATTTCAGCAATATCATCACAAATTCCTTAAAAAAAAGGTTGATCCCCCCCCCCAATTTTCGGCAAACCCCCTTCCTAAAATTCTGTCAACAGGCCTACCTTTTACTTATAATTTTCGTTTTTCTGGGGGGAAGGGCTACATTATTTTTGAGGTGGGGGTGGGGATAAGCTCCTCACAGTTATGCTAATAATAAAACAATGTTGCACAGAAAGAGAGGGGGTCATGTATGGCTTCATATAGGATACATATATTTTTGCCTTACAGCTTTTAAAGAGGGAAATTCTATTCGTATGGTGAGGCTGAGATGATGTGTTTGAACAGCATACAGAAAACATGGAATTGAATCCAGGTGGTATCGAGCACTCTTTGTTTCACTAAAGGTCTATGTTCTGAGGTTCCACTCCCTAGGCGATAGATGTTCAGTCCCAAAAAACTATAGATGCTGGTGCAGTATGATCTTGGCTGTGCTTGATTCATAACACACAAATTTTATATGCAACAACTCAAGTAAATAACAACGAGTGTGACAAGAAATAATTTATTATAAAAATAAATAAAATATAAAATTGCATTCAATTTATTGCTCATAAATACACGACTCACAATATATAACTAACAAAAGCATCCAGATTTCTTCTCTCTTATTACTATATAATTATATAAACAAAAATACATAAGCACTTAAAATCAATTAATAAATTAAAAAATTCAATTGCACAATGAAAATTTGTTATTTACAATTGAGTCAAATCAAGGCCGCGCACAGGGATAAAGGGGTAGTCAAACCTCCCCATGTGCACAGTTTTATTGGCTGTAAGATTAAAATCCTCCATGAGAGAAAAAAAATTCTATCAAAACATCCCGTTTTCACCACCTCACGATTTCTTAAACCTGTGCACAGGCCCGATTCAAACCATTATTCTGAAATTGGGTAAATACTATAATTACTATAATATCACAGATATTCATAAATCCTTTCAACAGAATTATAGCATTTTGTTACTGGCCATAGTTCTAACCAAAATATGAATGTGCGCTAAGGGAAAAAAAATTCAACACCACAATATAAAATCGATGACTAGCCTTCATATGCATTGATGTTTAGAATTAAAAAAGAATCAACAACGCCACATATAATTAATATCACAAATAATTCACAATATATGGAAGAAAATATGGGGCTGATAAAAAAGTTTGTTCGCTTTTTTCGGATGTACAATACAATAACAATTTGGCCACGTCAACTCCATTTTAAACTCAAATAGCTTATATTGTTTTGATTGTTGATGTTCTAAAGTATCTCTTAATCAAAAAATCACAGTCGCTTTGCAGTTTAAATTAAAAATAATAAATTTTTAAAATCGGTAGCAAGTTAAATTTTCCTTTGACATAGCTAGCCTCGTGGTTAGAAGCTTACAAATATCACCCAAATCCTCTGCGTATAGCATCAATTTGCAATTTTCACTTCTCTAGAAGGGAGGGAGGGGCAGTTTTTTTCAGGGGATTAAACTCCACTAGCGCCCTCTCTCAAGTTTTTACATTAACTCATTAACATTTTTAACATTGTGTTGCATCAGCAATGGTTAAATGAAGAAAGGTTTGTAGTACTTGTGAAGAATCCGTTGTTGGTGTACAGATAGTTCGAATGGGATTTTCGAAAGTTTATGTCATAGATCCAGCCCTTGGAAAGTGCATCAAGATCTCGAACGTTTCTTGGAACTTCTAACAAGAAAACTGGGTTGTTAATTAAGAAGAACTGACATCAAATTAGGTCATTCATTTGCATTTTAAGGTGTAAGGATAGCTTGTATCAAGGAGGTAGAAAAGTCACTCTTCTTAAGGCAGAAGTGGGGAGAAATGAACGATAACACATGATCTTTTATATATTCACAATTATACTTTACACTGAACTACATCAATGATGCTAAATATTCATGATAGATCAGCGCAGCAGGATTTGGGGAGTCTTTATTTAGTTAAATCTCATCAATATTTTATAATATACTCCGTCAAATGCAAGACGATCGTTTTCCCTTCGTGGTTATGTATAATGATATTAAATGGCATTACAGAACTATAAATGGAGCATTTTGTTTTAGCCTTCCTTCTACTATATAACTCATGCAGGCTTCGCATACTATATAACTCATGCAAGCTTCGGACTACTGATCATACAGTGGAACCTTGATTTATCGTTTTGAATGGGGGCCCCGGAGAAAGGACGATGACTGATTGTTGTGTTATAGCTCAAGGCCTACAATGGTCATGCTGCGCCCGGACCTACTGTTTTCCGAGGAATCTGAACCTCTTATGGTCTAGGGAACCAAACCCTGGACCACAGTGAGCAGTGTGATCTTTATGAGATCTCTGAGTAAGCATTCTTTGCACTGTTGGGAGTCAAACCTGGATTAATGGTACACTAAGTACACATGACACCACACTGCGCCGCCACAAAGGCCCAAAGGATGATGAACGCTGTAATACGATGAAAGAGGGCTATCATAGAATAAGGGTAATAATTCTGGAACATACCAGAAACAAACTGATGATTTATACATATTTACTAAGCTAATAACAAATGTTTATATATACATATATATATATATAGCAAATGGAAGATGTACTTTAGTTTTTATTATACAAAGGAAGTACATTTATTCATTTAATAAAATCAGTAATTTTGATATAAATAAATGATTGATGAAGTGCACAATAGGATATATTTAAATCTAAATTAACACAAGTGCAATTTATGTAAAGATTGCACATCATTTATACATACAAATGTTTCAATAAAGATACATTCGTAGTCAGAGAAAGCTCCCAGGGCCAGTTGCCACGTGTCGTTAAATAATTGTAATATAATGAATTTATGTAGAGGTGGAGAAAAAGACATTTGAGAACACCAATCATACACGAATACCTCATACTTCACCAATTCACACCTATGGAAATGTACATGTGTTGCTATTTGTTATGTTTTTCCTATCTTAAAAATTGGAGCAGTTCAGAGACAATGCTAACACATCAGATGCTTTCTTTAAACAAGTCATGGCCTTCAATAAGGGAAAAAAATGTAACGATATATACGGCAATAATGAAAATTCGAAAAAAACCCAACGATGTGATTTTTTTATGTTATTTAAATAGAGTTTTTGCAGGGATCATAGGAATTAATTGATGAATGAGGAGGAAACAACAGATCTATAAACGATGAATTGAGCTTACATTGTACTCCACTTGAATTTCTGAATCTGTGCAATGGTATTTTTTTTATCGGTAATATTCAGTTAGTCGTGCAGTGAATTAATGTTTGATTTGGCATGTTCTTCTTTAACTTTGAGTTCCAATGTCAGTTGCAAAATCTAGGATTCAATTTCCAAAAATTTCTTGTGGTAAGGCACCTCGCCAACCATCCTTCAACCACCTAAACAAATGTCTTACTGTATTATTGTATTCTTTGTTATGAGCTAGGTTGTTTAATTCCATAGGATCCGCTGTTTCGTCATACAGCTCATGGTCTTCCAGAAACTTTCTTGACCAGTACGGAAAGTAATCAGAATTATTAAACTGAACCCACCTAGTATACCTGAAATAGGCATTCCTCAAAGAGTATCCCATGATCTTGATATCTTTAAGTTCTGGTTGGTCGCTATTATTTTGAGGAACAACGGAGGGTCGTGGGTACTGAGAAAATACACCAAGCTTCCACTCAAATTTTGAAACGGCTGACGTGTGACTGCGAATCACAAGATAGAAGCTGACACCTTCTGAACAGAATGTCATGTTGTTATAATGCACTGGACAAAGAGAGGGAACGGGAATATTGGCTATTTCCGATAATGTGGGGAACAAATCGACAAGTTCCACAAATTCGTTAGCAGTGTAACTTGCTACCCCAGGGGTATAAGCTTCACGTTTCGTTTCCATAACAGAAATATGCTTGAAAGGAGAATGAGTCTCTTCTGTTAAATGAGGAACATAGATAAGAAGTGGAACCTTCACTGCAACTTCGAAGTTACTGTACTTTGCCCATTCGCCATGTTCCCCCAAAGACCAGCCTAAACGATAAAAAAACTTCAATATTTAATTGAAAAGAAAAAAAAAAAAATCACTGAAATTTTAATGATGGTTAACTGTGCAAGAAACCAGTATGGTGTCAGGACAAGAAAATTATTGATCTGCATTTCTTTTTCTCAGTTTCACATATGAAATTTAGATACAAAGTGCATATACACTGTGATCACTGAATTATGATCTCCATCTGCACAAATTGGATATTACCTGCCAACCACATGATTTATGAGACTGTATTTAGCCATATATGTAAGGCATCCATGGTTCAGCAAACCAGTGGTGTGCAAATCATGGGTTGCGACTCCAAGAGAGATTGCAAGAAAATTTTTGTGGGTCACCAAATTTAAAGAAATTTATTTGACAATAAAAAATATAAGGCTTTTCTTCAACGGTGGTCACTATGCATGACACTTTCGTCCCTACCAGTTCTCTCTTATAAAATGTGGTCAATGTACCAAGGTGGTCGCTTTACCAGGTTCCATTGTACTTATAATTAATATATAATTCTATATTTAATGTGTTTTCTTTACTTTGTTAAAAATGCTTTTATTATGCAAATGTGTCGGCGGCGGACAGAGGGGTCGCAGATCTTTTGGTTACTATAAAGGGGGTCGCGGATTACTTGGTTACTATAAAAGTGGGTCGCGGATTACTTGGCTACTATAAAAGGGGGGGGTCACGGCTTGAAAAAAGTTGTGAACCACTGCAGGAAGCAATAAAAATCTGAAAGCGAAAGGAAAGTCTGAAACGATAGAATGGAGGATATATTGAACTTTGAAAAAGGCCATATCATGGGTGTGCAAAGAGCTGGTAATTCCACTAAAGTAGGTGGGAGGGGGTGATGGGAGTCATAATCTCCTATTATAATACAATTTTGTATACTTCTGCGTATGTCAATGGGTTATTCAATTTCAAAAATGACTCAATTGGTGAATTGTTTGAGAGCTGCCATAGGTAAAGTTAATCATAACTGGCACAAAAATGGTACAACAATAAATCGATAGCACAAAAATGGTACAACAATAAATCGATAGCACAACTGCAAAGGACAGCAAAAGATTAATGCCAGAGATAAGTGACTCGTACAGGCAAACAGATTCATCAATGTTCAACATTTGGCTATTTAACACTTCCGTGTATACACAGCCACTAACATATTTTTATGTTTTACGTTTATAAGTCGGAAGTCTATTTTTAATAGTAATATTTTTATACTGAACATAGGGTCCAAGTTAGAAATAGTCACAAATGACATACTTTGTCATTATATTATATAATGTTTCTCAAACATACAATATTATGCAAAAATAAATGTGAGCATCTCCTGACTTACACAAAACTATAGCAGCCCCAAATGTGTTACCACAATATTGGCCAACCAAGAACAACATCTAGTATAACTATGTGCTGAACAATGGTGCACATAGCTTATACCAGCAAAAGAGGAGGAGGATTGTGCAAGGGTTTCATTGGGAAGGGTGGCCGCCGGGGGCGGCGCTGTAATCCCAGACAGGACGCTTGAACAGCGTAATCAGCCGCCGAGGCGGCTGAGGGGGAGATGGATTGCCGATCAACACGGCATTCAATTCATAGATGCACGTTCACGTAAAGTCGTCATTCAACGCACACCGAAACCAGCAGCCGTTGGAACCGTCACGGGGAACGGCCACGGCCCAGGCAGCAGGACCGGAGACACCCCCATGGGCCAGCCGAGTAACCTACAGGAACCGGCCAAGACCGGAAAGGAAGGTGTTTAGCACAGCCACGGAGGCAGCGCGAAGGCGGGGGGATCCGGTGGGATCCAGGAGGTCGGACAGACCTGGTGGCGAGGCGAGGCCTAAACGGCGGCGGGCGAGAAGGAGCTCCTCCCTGAGGTAGCCGTAGGCCGGACACCGCAAGAGAATGTGTTCCAGTGTTTCGTCAGCACCTTCCTGACACTGGAGACACACAGGCGACGGGAGTTGCCTAATGCGGTGGAGGTACTTGTTGGTGAATGCACAGCCAATTCTGAAACGATGCAGCCTGGTCTGTGCCCCCCTTGGGAGACAATCGGAAAGAAAGTATGGCGACTTTCGCACCTCGAACAATGATTGGAAGTGCCCCGTAATGTCTCTTATCAAGAGGTTCACCATGTCACTTCGATAGGTGTCCTTCAGACTCCTGATACGGCAGGAAAGGGAGGGGTTGTGCGGGGAGGGTCTGTTACTGCAGGAACCGTTTACGTCCTCTAGGGCTCGACGCGCCCAAGTGTCCGCAATTTCGTTACCACGATTACCGGTGTGGCCAGGAAACCAACAGTACGTCACAGACCTCCCCTCATCCGCACATCTAGCCGCCGCGACCACAATGTCCTGGACAATGGGGCAGACCGGCCAAACAGCAGGATCGGCCTGGAGGCCAAGCAAAGCAGCCTGAGAGTCACAGAAAACGGTAGCATCGGAGCTACCGTGGTGAAGGACCCAGTTGGTGGCTTCCCACAGACCGACAAGCTCCGCTTCCGTGGAGGAGGAGCACAGCGGTAAGTGGAAGCATATGGCCAGACCGATTTTCGGGATCGCAAGCGAGGCACCCCACTTCCTGGAGACTGCACAGAAGGACCCATCTGTAAAAATTTGGAAGGGAGGCAAGGCCAGATTGGCGATGGAATCACGGACCAGGTCGCGCAGGACTTCGGCGTCCACTGACTCAATGCTCAGCACTCCATGGAGGGAGGGG
>QLNU02015360.1:32533856-32552583 GCA_006491805.2 Dysdera silvatica
ATGTCGCTTAAAAATAAGGTTTTAGTATTTCTTTCTATTTCTAGGTTTGAGTGATTATTATTTTGATCGCTCGTGAATTGGTTTACAATGTTAATAAAAAATCCATTCATTTCATCTTCCACTTCTTTATCTTCTGTTATATTTTTATTATTGGTTAATAAATTTAGTTTGTTTTGTTGTTGATCTTTTGATTTTTTACCCAGTATTTCATTTATTATTTTCCATTTCTTTTTTGGATCTTTTTCTTTAAATTTTTCATTATAATATGATCTTTTTTCATTAATTATCAGTTTCTTTGTCTCATTTCTGATTTTTATAAATTTATTTCACTGTTGTTGATTTTTTGTTATTAAATATTTTTTATGTCTTATTTCTTTCCTTTATTTTTTTTCTTATTTTATCATTAAACCGGTTATTTTCTATCTTATGTTTTATTTTTATTGTCTTTTCTGGAAAAAATTCATTAAATTTATCTTTTAAAATATTAATAAAATATTCATATTTATTTTCCATATTTGCTGGTATTGTTTCAAATATCTGGTTCCAATTTAATAACTGTAGATTTTCTTTTAAGTTATTAATCTGCTTATCACTTTGTATTCTTACTTTTTTATAAATATTTTTTCATAGTTTTCTTTAATTGATATTATTATAGGTCTATGAATGGTAAAATATGATGTTAGTACTTCTGCCCTTGTATCATTTGAGTTTGTAAAGAAGAGAACTATTGTGGATTCCGTATTTTTTTCTATTCTTGTTGGCTCATTTATTATATTCATTAATCCTTTACTCTCCATTAGGTTTAGCATTCTGTTACTATTTATACTTTTTTGTTTATATCTATATTCATGTCGCCTAGTATATTTATTTTTAATTTTGTATTTTGTATATCTTCTATAATATTTTCCAGGTGTATAAAGAAGTTATTTATATTATTATTAGGCGGTCTATATATTGCCGGATATATATTTTCCTTGGTTTTTACACATAATGTTTCAATATCATCTGTTATATAGGTAAATTGTTCCATTACTGTTATCTCAGGACCATCTTCTGCACCATACTCTGCATCTTCCATTTTATTTTCCCCTTGGCCAAGCTTCAGCCTGAATTTTTACCATTATCTTCTTCTTTTTCCATCTTTCCGTTATTGTTATTATTTGCGGATAATTGTTCTCTTGTATTAGAATCTAAATTTGGTCCATTTTGTTTCTTAAACTTCTAGAACTTAACAGAAGTACCTCTGTCTTGTTTATTTTCTGCTAACATATCTTTGTTTGGGACACATCTTGTATTCTTGTTCGTTTTAAATGTTTATTTTTATTGCTGTTTCTTATTTCTGTCCTTGAAATATTTATTTTTCATGATAGGTTTAATAAGTTTTCTTTATGTTTTATTTGTATTATTCTGATGGTTTCATCTTTTCTAATGTTTATGGTTCCCTAATTTGTTCTCCCATATCTCCAGTTATTGTCTCTTTTGAATTGAAGTGTTTCATTTAAGATTTGTTTATTGTATGCTGTTAGGTTTTCGTTTATAAATATTTTTTCATCACGTGTCTCAATGCCCTTTGCTATATTCTCATTTTTTCTACTTTTCCAAATTTCTTGTTTTGTTTCTATATTTCTAAATCTCACTAATATGTTTGACTTATTTATATTTCTTCCCATTTATGAACGATTGCAATATCATTGTTCACTACACTTCCGATATTATTAAACATTTTCTTTATTATTTCCTTACAGTTTTCTTCTTCCTTTTCCTTTATTCAATTTATAACAAGATCTAGTCTTCTACAGTATTGGTCTAAGTTGTTCAGTTTTTCATGCAGGAAGTCCATATGTTCATGTATCGTATCATCTCTATCTTTTATCCAATTTATTTCTTCTGCATTTTTATTTTTGATTTCATCTAATTCTTTTTTTAATTTTATATTCTCCTCTTTGAGGGACTTTATTTCATCTATAAAGTTTTTTTATTCATCTCTCATAGTTTGTATGGTATTTGTGAGCATTGCATAGTCGCTTGATATTTCCATATAATTTATATTCTCTCTTTCTCTCGTCAGTTTGTACCCCAACTCATTTATTTCTTTTAAGAGTATTGTATTTGATACATCAATTGGTGTTTCATCATTTTCTTCACGTTCGTCACTCATTTCTTCCCTATATTCCTCATATTCCTCCAGGTTTTCCATGAAATCCCTTAGTCTATGCTTTTGTTTTTTTGCTTCTTTTAGTGATTTTGCCAGTTTTAGACATTTTACCTATTTCCAGCTTTTTTTCTTGATTTTTCTAGCTATCTTTTATAGTATTATGCTATATTTCATCGATTGGCAACACATAATTTATAGCTGTTTTATTCTAGTAACACTGTCAATCATTTGCATTTCTTGTTTATAGCTATATTTTCATAATTTTTTCGTTATTTTTATACTTTCTGGTGTCTAATTATTTGGTTAGGTTTCCGATTTATGATTTTCTACTTATTTTGCAAGATTAATGATATCTTACCTTGATTAGGACTCTCTTTTGGAGCAGCGTGTTTTGTTTACGTTTGCTATTTACTATTGCAGTTAGTTACTTATCACTTCACTGTGAAGGCCTCCCTTGATAATCTTTTCACATATGCTTCCAAAAGACTTTTTCATTAACAGTCTCTCATCCTTTATCAACTCGATTCGCTTAGATTTAAATTAATTAGACTTCGATCCACATTTGTTTTCTGAATTAATCCAAGATGATTTTCTGTTGCTCCATGCGATGGTGTTTTATAGCAGAAATACTCATTACCCCACGTGGTCTTTGATGTCTCTGCTATGGTATGTTATCAATTTTTATAGACATCATTAGAGACCGGAAGTTTAGGCATTAAAATTGGCATAAAGAGGCAGGCAAAAAGGCACTTAAAAAGTTTAAAGTAGGAATTAAAAACAGGTATTTAAAATTATGGAATAAGACATTTAAATCAATAAACAAAAATATGGAAAAAGACATTTAAATCAATAAACAAAAATATGGAAAAAGACATTTAAATCAATGAAAAGGGGCAATTAAATAAATTTAAGTTCTAAAGGCTGGCTACAGAAATCTAACGCGCACATTTCCACTATTTCCTTAAAAATGCAATAAAAGAAGTTGGTATTATTTCAAAAAAATTAATATTGCACATTTTTTAATATTTGAAATGGAAAATTTTTACTTACGAGAGAATTTTAGATTAGTTTGTTCAAACGACCTTTCTCCTCTTATTACACATTACAACGATATGCTTTTTTAAATTTTCAATCCTAAAATTTTGAAATCTATCAGTCGGTAGCATTTTATATTGTGAAAAAGAACTCTCCACTTAAACCTAGGTTATATGCGCATATCTAAAGCAGCATTCCATAGTAGAAGACATGGACAATTCTATTGAACATCATCACTTAGAACTTTTTCTGCATTCTTAATTGATTCAAAGTCTTGATTTGCAGAAATCACGTTTTTGCATTTCTTCTTGGTGACTTCACCAATCATACCAGGGACAGGCATAAGGTCTTCTAAAGTATTGCGTATAACTTCTAATGACTTTAACAAAGGGATATTTTCTTTTTTCCAGACATTCAATAGATTCTGGAAGTTTTTGAAAATACAGTAGAATCTCTTTAATCCGGCACGTTCGGGACCACGGCCTTGCCGGATTATCGAACGTCAATATGGTTTTAACGGGAATACCAAAGAAAAATTAATATAGTACAATGATATTTAAAAGAAGTTGTAATAAGCTGCTGTATGGAGACAAAAAATACACATCAGCGTTACTGTTTAAAAAGTCTGTGATATCACGTTGTCTCCTGATTCGTACCTTTTCTTCGAAAAAACGTTGTAGATTATACACAACTTTATGAGTTCTGAAGAGTTATAGCTTTTATTGGATTCGGCAAATTTTATAAAGGTATTTAAGGCATCGGAAGCCTGTTTTCACTAGCATCATCTGCCATGTCTTCTTCTTCATCATCCGTCCTGGCGGACAAGATCCACAAACGCCCGAATCCAACCGAAAAAACCGAACGCGAGCAGCTCGATCGATGCCGGATTAAAGAGCTTCTACTGTATGTGGAAATGAATATCGTCATTTTTCACTTCGGAGCTGCAAACTAAAAATTCGCTTCTTTTTATAGCTACTGCTTCTTTATCCGAAAAGCTTTGACAATTGCAGCAGTTTTGTCAAAATGTAAGTAATAGTACGAGACTGCAGATATCTATGTCCCCCATTTTGTGAGAATCAGTTGCGGAGGTAACGAAACTTACAGTACCATTTCTTTAAGAGCTTGAATTTTCAAAGGAGATTTTACGAATATTTTTTTAACGTTGGAAACGAGAATATTTTCAGTTTCAGGATTGGAACCTCTCACTTGTTCTGCAATCCTATGAAATGCATGAGCAAGGAATGTTAGATAAAGCATATGAGGAAACAAAACTTTCAGCGTATTTCCAGCTTTTTTCATACAGGGAACTGCATCTGTCAGAAATAATAAAACTCTTCCATGCTGAATACAATTCGGCCAAAGCAAAGTTAAGGAATTAGTGAATAATTTGGCAATTGTAGTACTGTTTGCCTTTTGTAAGTGTTTAGATGTCAGTAAAAATAGTTTTTGCTCTTCATGTGGGTTCAATTGTACCAACAATAACATTTGCAACGTATCGTTCTGGTGTACCTGTTGTTTGGTCAATGGATATCCATATATTTTTCATTCCAATTTCGTTCCGGATATGATCAAGAACTTCTTTGTAGCATTCATCCAGGTAAGTTTTCCTTAGCGCAGATTCATGGAGAATACTTTGGCTGGTATACTTTTGTAGAAAAGTGAGCATACTTATATTCTCAAGCTTCAAGAGCAGAATGTCAGCATTCACAAACGCCTTGCATAGATCCATTGCAAATACTTGCTTAAATTAAAATTTAAAAATTGCAGGCTAAAAAGTATGTAAAACTACAAAGCAAACAAACTCAAAATACAAAGATAAACAGAAATGGGCATTTATTGCAAAAAGAAGTTCAAAAGGCATTTTACTAAAAAAATAAAATACTCAAAATAATATATATATATATTTGGCATAAATTCTTTTTCTATTCTTCCTTAAAAACAATATTTTTTAATATACTGATATTTTAATAAATCTATATTTACCTTACATATATGTATATATATCATCATGTTCAACCTTACTTACACTTACCTACTGCTGAATGAAAATACCCCAAATACTTTCCACACAAGTCTATCCTGAGCAATTCGCTTCCACGTCACCCCAACCTGTTTTCTTATTTCATCTACCCATCTAGTTTGAGGACGTTTTCTAGGTCTTCGGTGGTCTCTTGGAATCCAGTTCAGAATTTCTGTTGTCCATCGTTGATCAGTTCTTCTTGCAATATGCCCAGCCCATCGCCATTTCAGTCCTTTTACTTTAACAATGATGTCCTCTACTGTCGATTGTCCTCTCATCCAAATGTTTCTATTCTCGATCCCTCCTACATATTACGAGCATGTACCTCTCTATACTGCATTGGGTAGTCTGTGGTTTATGTATTGCTGCATTCCTTAGACTCCATGTCTCTGATCCATAAGAGAGGACTGGCAATACACACTGGTTGAAGACCTTTCTTTTTAGACATAAAGGCAATTTCCCCTTCAGGATAAAACTGTTTCTTCCAAATGCACTCCAGCCAAGTTTAATACGTCTGTTGAGTTCTTTCATAATGTTGCCATCCATTGAGATCAGTTGGCCAAGGTAAATATATGAATCAGCAATTTTTAGCTCAATGTTGTCAACTTGTATTTTTGTTTCCTCTACGAAATTATTGAACATGATCTTAGTTTTTTGTAGGTTCATCTTGAGTCCAACTTCTTTACTTCTAGTTGAGAGCTCCTGTACCATGTCTTGGAGTTCTGATGGGTTCGTTGAAAAAATAACAATGTCATCAGCAAACCGCAAATGATTTAAATATTCACCATTTATTTTTATTCCCTTGTTATTCCAATTTCAATTTATCAGCTGAAAAATCATCTGTAAAGCTGAAGTAAAAAGTTTTGGAGAAATGGTATCTCCCTGCCTCACACCTTTACCAAGTTTGATAGTTTTGGTATCTTTATGTAACCGAAATTTTGCACTTGCATTTTTATACACACGTTTCACCATGTCAATGTACACATCCTCAATGTCTGTTGATCTTAAAGAGTTGATGACTGCTGATGTTTTTATAGAGTCAAAGGCCTTCTCATAGTCAATAAATGCCACACACAATGGAAGTTCATATTCATGTGTTCTTTCAATTAATTCTCTTAATACTTGAATATGGTCCACTGTACTGAATCCACTTCGAAATCCAGCTTGTTCTCTTGGTTGAGCTGCATCTAATTTTTTCTGCAGGCGATGTGTTAGCACTTTTGTGAAGATTTTATAAATAGCAGGTAACAAGCTAATTGGTCGGTAATTTTTCAAATCCCTTTTATTCCCCCTTTTTAAGCATTAAAATTACTATAGAAATAAAATACAGGGTACCAGGGAGGAAATTTACATACAAAAGGTTAAACACTGGTAAAATAGCAATGAAAAAGATCACTCAAGCTTTCGGACGCATCAGCAGCAGTCCTTCATCAGGAGTAATGACGATCATTACTCCTGATGGAATTGCTCGAAGCGTCCAGCTGGAAGTGATCTTCATTGCTATTTTACCAGTGTTTAACCTTTTGTATGTAAGTTAAAATTACTGTTGCAGAATCCCATTGGTTTGGTATGTTACCGCTGTTAAGACATTTGGTAAAGAATTTTGCAAGTATGTCTTCTACATATTCTCCAGCTTCTTTTAGGATATCTAATGTAATACCATCATCACCAGGGGCTCTTCCTTTCTTCATACTTTTTATTGCAAATGAAACTTCTTCTTTTAAGATTTTAGGAGCTGTTCCTTCGACGCATGTTTTTCTGAAACACAAAAATACAATATTTCAAGCAAGAGAATCTCTTTTTACTTTTATTTATTATTTTATACATAAAAATCTTTATATAACATGTTTAATTAGGAACATAAAATCTTTACATCTAATTGCGTAGCTAGTGTATTAGTGAGTCTTAATTAACTTTATTAACTTTTCTAAGTCAATCATCTATCGACCCCAATTGACCCCTTATAATGCCAAATTGTCCCACAGGGATCGATGTCCACCAATTTGGAGATCAGTAATATAAAGTGTTGGTATATTTTCGTGAGTTAAATAAATATTTGCAAAATCCTTTGAGATGTATCGTGCTTAGAATTTTTTTTGTCTTTGTATGTTAATCTAATCTATCTATCCTAGTGATATTCGAAATATTAAATAAGCAGAAGCAAAATATGTTTTTAATTTAAGTAAGATTTTGCACGTTAGATTTTTCATTACATTTTGTAATTCCGACTGTGATTTGCAATCAAAATTTACTTAGAAAACTTATTTGTAAAGTAAATATGCATCATTTCCAAAGATTCGTTGGAAATAAAGAACAAAGACGAAATTTTTGACAAGAAACCATACTTTGAAAATCTTCACAGAAAATAATTTATTTATCGTTTTAAGCAGATATTCATTTCATGAAACAAAATCTGCTTTTTGAAAATTAAAAACCTTTTCCTTTCATTCGTGTTATTTTTCATGAGAAAATGCGGGACTCACTTTCTCGACGCGCATCGATGGTAACCTAATTTAGTCTATATCTCGAATACCGTATTTCGTTAGATCTTGCGAATAAATACTTAATTAATTTCATTGAGGGCGAAACGAATTTTCAGTGAACCATCTAAAGTACGCAAAATAACTTAAGATATTTTTATTCGAACCTCCATTGTTTAAATAGAAATTCACATATCCTAGTTGATTTTATCAAATATAATGTAAATTTCATGCACCATGGATTCATTTCCTTTACTATTAACTTTTACCCATTAAAAGAAAATTAGGACTGCAGGCAGATAGTTAATAAAAGTATTATTATAAGAGGAAATTCTATTGCCTCCCACATAACGGACTTTTATCTTCGAATGGAATCAACATCAATCAACAATCCTACATAAGATTTTTGACTGAGAAAAATCTTATGTAGGATTGGTATATAATTTTCAACGACAGATCTTGTTTTGTCTTTTAGTTTAGAACTCTCTAGGTTTATGGAAAAGTAGTTGAAATATTAATAATTCTTATTTCGAAAATCCTCCGGAAGTCTAACAAAACTTAAACTTCCTCTACAAACTCTGCATCCAGAAAAATACCTTTCTCTTCTGCATTTAACCCTTGACATATTTACATTCCACTCTGATAAACTTTCAATCTTAGTTTAATTTTCATTTTTGAATTGAAAACTTTGCAATCACGATTATTTGGAAGCGTTTTAGAGAAATCTATATTAATATGTTTTTCATTCTTGTAATCTAACAGCCTTCAAACAAACTATCCAAAATATTGTTGGAAATAAATACTCATTTCGTCCTTCATATTTAATGGTTTTGTAAAAATCTTTCTAATCCATTTATTTCCATTTAAGCACTTCTAATATTAAAAATAAGCTTAACTGAAGCTACACTTCTAAGTATATTTTATATGTAAAATTTTTTCTATACACATTTTATAATAATATATACGTATTTTTGCTTCACTCTGAGAGGAAATTTGAACATCCACGTTTTTGGCTAAAACTAGAACGCTGTCTCCCACATGTTACGAAGTTGAATATTATTCCCCTTCTCGGTGTTACACAATTGCCACAAAAGTGGTCGACAGTTAACCACGCCCTAGTATAGTACAACCCACGAATCCGTAGGGAACATGGAGTGTAGCAAATGTCGGAAGGAACACGCCTCATTGGAGTCTCGATCCTCCGACTTCCTAGGTGATATTCTAGCATGCTGCACAGAGACAAAGCTGGTGTGTACTTCCGTTTATCAATTTCAAAATGACTCTTTTGATTTTATAGAGGAGTTTTGCGGAGAAATTAAAAAAATTTACCATTTGCATTTTTAGCTGGGAAGAGCAAAAATATTAATCTTTTCGTTATATATGTCAAAAAACTCTAGTTTTAGTCAAAAAAAAGTGGATGTTAGAACAAAACGTTCTTAGTTAATTCTTCTAAGAACCCCTGCTTTAAAAACAGGGCTGAGTTTAAAACTAAATTATTTGCAAATTTCTTGCAAATATACCTTAATAGTGTTAGCATATCAAAAACAAATATGTATCTGTACTGCTACAGAACTTATATTACTGTAACTGGTTGATTTTTAAAAAATACTTTGAAAGGAAAAAAGAGTTATATGTAAAAAATAATGAAACTGTAATTAAAATTTTTATGACAAAAAATTATTATTAAAATCATAAAACTGTAATTTTCATTTTTATGAGTGATGCATGTATGATAACTTATTAAATAGTTATCTCGAATTGTAGATTTGTACTACAAAACTGTTGAATGATATCCTTACCTATACACTTCATGTCACGTATAGATTACAATTTTAACTTTTAAACGATGGAAACTGTGAAATAACTTTCAATTTTCTGCATGATTTAACGATGACTATGCTAATACTAAAATGATAAATAATGCTGAGAAATGAAGTTCGGGAGGGAAGATGGCATAATAGTCGGGAGGTCCGGCGATCCAATTAAAAAAACTGCGGGCTATATTATTGCCGTCTTAGCTCGACTGACGTTTTTTTTAATTTCTTCTTCCGAGAAGAAGAGAGTTATTCGGATATTCATGACAGGTCCAAAGAGGGAGGAAGAAAGCGTAAAAAATAAATGTGTTTTAAAAACCGGAAGAATCGGAAATGAATTCGAAACACTGAATATTTTTTTATTGTTTGAGAAAAGAAGAGAATCATTTTGGGGAGCAAACGAGGAAATCTTAAAGATAACGATAACCATTTCTCCAAGTTAAAGACGAAGTATGATTCACTGTTAACGGTTTAAAAATAAATAAAAAGGTTCAGCCCTCAAAACTTTTTAAAGGTTTTCCGAAGAGTACTATTCAAAGGAGAGTCAATTGTTTAAACTACCTTAATATTATTTTAAAGAGTTCTTCTGCCAACATTTCTGCTCCTTAGCAAAATAAAAGCATTTTCTTGGTTTCTCCTTCATGCTTGAGATGATTTGAAATAAAAAGTACTTTTCAAAGATATTTATTTTTTAGCGGAGTGCACGTTTTTTTATATTAGTTGTTGATTTTATATTTGCTTTGGATGCTAATAACTAAACTTTAGACTGCTCTCGGCAAGTTAAATTGTGATTTCATTAACCGTGGATAAGGCCTAAATGTAAATATGTTGGTGTTAGGAGGTCAATTGAACCAATCAATCCAATCTTTCATAATTCGCTGGTTAAATTTCGGAGGTAGCACTCATGATACACACAAATATCTTTGCTCTCGACAACATGTTAAACTTTCCGTTCATCCATCAATATATTGAGATATATGTTGCAAGAGGGACGTATAACGCCTCAGTACTCCTAGGATGATATACAGCCCTAACATGGCCGCGAGGCGTAGGTCCGACTCGCAAGCTAAGTTTGGTTGGACGAGAGTAGTATGAGTCGCCAACCATTTTGACCCTACTCCGAACGACTGAGAGATATTCGCCTTTTCCCCTGCAGTAAAAGCTCTTAGATTCCGAAATGGTTAGATAACCAAAAAATGATGGGCGTTGAAAGAGACAGACAGAAAGAGTAGTAAAATTGTAGTCTATGTGTAGTGAGCTGCATAGATTAATTTGGTAGGGCTAGCTCGGTCGACTGAACGCATGTCTGTTGACGTTGAGGTCATGGATTCGACACCTACAAGGTTTTATATAAATTTTGATTTGAAACGTTTGCAAGGCTTCTGGCCTGGGACACACAAACCGTGGATATGATTGAAATTGTTTTATATTCAAAATCCTATTAATTCCTGTGTAAACTACAGAAGATTAGAACACAAATTTGTAGAAAGGGAATTGAATATATGGGAATAAAGCTTTGGAATGAGTTACCAAATAATCTTAAAAATATTAATAATATAAAATTGTTTAAAAAGAGATTAATTGTATACTTATTAAACGGAGTTTGTGCGCCAGCGGATTAATAGGGTCCTCAGCCGGTTAAATTTTATAATTTTTACTGGGGACCCGTCACGGGGAAATGCAAGTTATATTATCTTGACAATACTTTGCAGGCCTATAGCCAGGATGAAGGGGCAACTGGGGCAAGGTAAAGGACATATGGGGCAAGGTAAAGGGCATATGGGGCAAGGTAAAGGGCATATGGGGCACAGGGAACCCGGGATTGTTCTTTATATATATAAATAGCACGATGGGGCAGCTGGGGACACGCTCCTTCTGGCCCCTGCTTTTCTACAGGCCTGATACTTTGTGAAAATTGTTAGTGCATTTATTTTGAATCTCAAGACTGGATGTAACAAGTAACCCTTGTGACAAATAATAATAATTATTATTATTATTATTATTAGAGATTTTCTTGCAAAGAAGGACCTAGCCTTACCAAAAGACAAAATACGTCTTGTGCATTGATATAGCAAAGCCGTGATCTAAATCTAAATTTAAGAAGTAGGTCATAGTTTAGTATGAAGTGGTATACTTTAGGAAAGAATTCACGCAAAGATTATTTATATCTTTATTAAGATTTTACCATAATGAAGAAACAATAACAGGCTTCTAGTTTGCATTTGAATATTACATTACAGTGCAATGTTAATGTGAATGTTTTATGACGAAACAACGAAAACGTAAATAATAGAACTTTTTAAACAAAGTTATATTTGGGCATAAAACGAAAATTTAATTACACAATGCCCATTTCCACCAGGCTTCGCTGGTCTTCTTCAGGAAGTTGTAAACAAAGTCGTGTTGCCATTTTTTGGAAGCGCCGTTACCTGACCGGAGCGTTTGTTGACTTCGATGCTTGAAGAGTGGCCGTCGTAGGCAGTTAGGTGGACCGACTAAAAAACGGCATACTATTTTGGTCATTCACAATGTTAAATTTCAAAGCTTTTATGTGGAAAGCTTCTAAAAACTCATATTTTTAAACGTAATTTGCTTTTTACAATATCGAAGAAAATGCGAATTTTTTCCTTCGTTTTTAAAATCAATGTGAAAAAGCCAACAGCCAATTGCACATTAGTACGCATTAAAATAAAGAAATTTCTGTTGTTAGGATATTTCGGTTAGACTAACTAATCTTGATCACAATTAGATCGGATTAACGAGGTATTAATGCATAATTAGTTGTCGAATTTTTATTGCATTTCTTAATTTATGCAACCTTCTTGCCCAACCTTACTATTTAGAGATCCTATTGCTCTTCTAACAAAATTTAAGTCTTCGGTTATTCATTAATCTATATTTTTTAAATATTTTAAGTGTTATTTATTTTTAACAATATGCCTTGAATTCGCCTGCCCTTCCTTACCCATATGTCCTTTAATTCCCTTTTCAATTTTTCTTATTTCATACACTTTCTATTCCGAGTTGCTGTAACAAATAAGAAATACAAACAACCCTAATTAGCATTGGAGGTAAACATCATTAGGAAAAAACCTAGAGGTAGAGACAGAACAGGATGGGTGAACTAAGGTTTCAGCCAAACCTCAAGTCCAATTTCGAGTGTCTGAGATCGCAATTCTCCATTTCTGGTAGCAGGAATAATTCCTTCTACGAGTATTCCATCCATCCTGTTTTTTCTCTACCTCTAGGTCTCTTCCACATAATGTTTCCCCTCTAGAACTAATTTAGATAATTTCTTTTTCAGTTCTCAAAGCAATGCAGGCCCTGCGATTGTGAACTGGCAATGCATTCACCTATCGCGCGGCTATTCCGGGTTTGATTACCAACTGTGCCAAATAAAACGCATTTACCGACTAACTTCTCACCACATTTCGGGGGTTGGCTTCCTAGGCTTTGAGGTGCTCGTATTCCTTGGAAAACTGTAGGTCCTCGTGCAGCGTGACACTTGTTGTCCTTGCGCCATAAAACTCACACAAAAAAAACCCCCAAAGTAATAAAGGAAAAAGAAAGAACATTCACTATGCGGGACTTTTACAGATAGTGATTCGCAGCATTGTGGGTGTGTAACTAAAACCTAAAAACTTTCGCTCACTATTCATTCTTCTTTAACCCGCGAGCAGGCGCGCGGGATGTTTCACACCCCACAACTTACAATTTGTGAAAAAAAAACGCCCACCCTTGCTTTTGAAACTGACCGAACTCTTTCCTGTTGCCTTCAAAGTCACAATCTTTTGGGGTAGGGTGACAAAGTGAAAATTCCAGTTACTGTTCCCCGTAAAATTGGACGTTTTTAATGAAATAATGCTATATAATCAGATGGGGTGCAAAGCACCCCGCGCGCGTTCTCGCGTTCCTCTAACCGGCGCGCCTTCTCGCGGGTTCACTTGACAAAAAGGAGCAGTAGGCTCCCGAAACGTCGTGTTTGAAAATCTTGCGCCGGTATCGAAATAACAGTTGTTATGCTCATTCACGTTTGCATATTTGGTATGATTGGGTTTTAATTATAATTCGAATGTACATTATCAAGTGATTGAAGTTTCACGTTGGTCTTTGAAATCCCAATTAAATAACAATCGTTATACAGGGTCTCTCAAATCACGAATACATTTCATGCGTGATAGTGTGTTTACTACATCCGCCATCCCGATGCGGTCTTTATTTGAAACATCGTAAACTGTACTTTGAAATATTTATGTTATAACAACCTATGGCTTTTAAACAAAAAACCTTTCTATCGTAACTTAAAACTAAATTATATTTCCCTTAAGATCGTCTCAAGTTTAACTAAACAGTTATACTACAAACAGGAGGCTTTTACTAAAAATTCTCTTTTAAATTTTAATAATAATTTGGCAGTTTTGCTAAATTAATTTTCTTCGAATGTATTGTATATCCAATGCCCCGTTACAGAAAAGATAATATAATTATATAATTCACACTTCAACAAATAAAATACATTCACTCGCTTCTTTGCCATTACTTGTAACAAACAGGGGCGGACTAGGTAGAGGGCCGGTGCGCCCTCATGGGCGATAGGGTTTGCGCCTCTGATTGGACAAAGGTTCGCATCCTCCTCTAATCCAGGGCCCTTTGGGAACCCCCCAGTTCGCTTCTGGTAGCAAATACTTTTAATTACTTGATAAGCGTGTTCTGGACATATCTATGTGCACAGAACCCTGCCATTTTGATTCCTAAAAGTTAAGATATAACAGTATGTTTTAAATATTGAATAAAAATCCTGAACAAACATAAATCCAAACAGTTTCTCGGAAATTTACACGGTTGCCTTGCTGTTGCCATTTTCGGCAATGCGGAACGGTTGAACACCCGATTAATGATGAAGCATGGCTAAGGACCAGCTGTTCCACCGAACTTTACGTTGGTAGATTTCCAGTTCGATGCCAGGGTATCTGTTAATGAATAGTCACACACATATACGGAATTTGAAGAACCTGGTGCTGGTGAAATTTCGGTAAATGTGAGAGCAGTGATTAATAGTGCTGAATAATTTATAAGGTTCTTCTAAATAGCTGTTGCGACGTTTTTCCAAATTACGGCACTTGCTTCAAATTGACGTAGGATCTGTACGCAGAAAGCACGTGTATATTTATTGTACCCCTATGATTTATCATGCACCATTCCGCGGAAATATAGGCACCTATTTTGTGCTTCAATAAAGCATTAGCCATTTTAAATTATATGGTTACAATAAGGAAATGTGTGAAAAATGGGATAATTTGACTGAATGTTAAAATTAAGTTTTACATTGCTGATATGCACTCTATAACAAACAAATCGACGCATCAAGGAGGAGTTGTCCGATTGCGATAAAAATTGGTGGATGTGAAGAACATACATAGAAAAAGAAAGGATTAAAATTTCAGAACAATTGAATGATTTATTGCAGAGTTTGACCGTTACAAAGGGAGGAAGTCAATAAGGCGTTGGTCCACCTCTGGCCTGGATGCAAGCTGTCACCCGGCGTGGCATAGACTGATAAAGATAACACACAGTTATTTCGACACTGGAGTAAAGGTTTAAAAACATGGACACGTGTGTGGGACTCGTCACTAAAGACTATACGTCCCCAGTCAGCGCAGTTCCAAGTTGATCGAGCCCGGCACCACTGTAATCGGACTTGACGGTGTAAAGGCGTGAGAGGTAAGCGGCGTAACGGTCGGCGCGAGCGTAAATTCCGCTCTCTCAGTCGTCTGCAGAGGGTCATGTTGGACACATGTGTGCGGGCCACACGTTGGATAGTTGATAACGACGAATCCGGTGCTGTGACAGCTGCTCTGACAATCGCTCTGTCTTCCCGTTCTGTTGTGGCCCTAGGTCGACCGCTGCCGTCCCGACGCTGACATCTGCCGTTGTTGACCCACTCTTGCCAGCACCGTCCAATCGCCGCATCGCTTCGACCCACATGTCCAGCGATTCTTCGATTCGTCCAACCAGCCTCTTTCAATCCGATAGCACGACCTCTTTCAAACTCTGACATATGCTCGTAATGAGCACGAATCTTTCGGCGAGGCATTGTTACAGTCGACGTAAGATATCCGCAGTCAAAATGCAACAGAAATTTTGACCACATATTGAGAATCGCTCCTTATATACACCTGCTGAATGCGCAGTTCCGATGCGCTGGAGTTCCCGCTATTCATTCATTGGACACCAAATTTTAATCATTTGCATGTTCGGTCAAAATGTCTTTGCATACGAAATTTCATTACAATCGGACAACTCTTTCTTGGTGAGTGGATTTTTTTGTTATAGAGTGTAGTTTGATTATGTTTATGCAAAACAATGTACAACTATAATGTGTAACAGATATCAAGAAATGTAGATTAAAAACTTGCATACATACATATACTTGCTTCTACATACATGACTGAAAAGTTTTGTGAAACTAAAACTGAATATTAGAAAATGTATCATAAAATAATGTATAAGTCGCGCAAAAACACAAGTTATCAACATATTATAATTTAGTTACTATTTAAATCGCACATGCCATCATAAAAATATGTTATTTCGGTCATGGTCACTACAAGATGAAATGCGATTTTTATGGAGTGGAAAATTAATATTGTCGCGTCATCAATGGGTTAACCGGTCACAAGTGGTGAGTTAAACCCGGTTAGCACCAGTGCGGACAAACCACAGATGTTACCTTTTCATTTCTTCATAAAAGGGCGCGCTCTTTACAGTTCAGTGATTCGATTGTTAAATGTCTAGCTGGTCCCTTGTAAATCAAAAATGATTTCACTAATTGTTTGTTTTTTATGGCGCAAGGATAGCAAAAGTCATGCTGTTGCAGGACCTACAGTTTTCCGAATGAATCCGGACTTCAGATTTAAGGAACAAAACCTCAGCCTACAGTGAGCAGTTAGTTGATAATTTTTTTGGCATCGTAGAAAGTCGAATCCATAGGCCCTGCGGTGATGCAGTGGTAACGCAATCGCCTAGCGTGCGGTTATCTTGGGTTCGACTCCCAACTGTGCCAAGAGAAAAAGATGTTTATTGACTAACTGCTTCCTCGAGTTCAGGGGTTAATTTTCTACTGACTAACTATTTATCGTAGTTCCGGGGTTGGTTCCCTAGGCCTTAAAAGATTCGAATTTCTCGGAAAACTATAGGTCCCGACCCAGTATGACCCTTGCTGTCCTTGCGTCGTAAAACTCCCAAACCAAAGCCGAATCCGTATTAACGACGCACTAGGCGAAGGCGTTACCGAAGTACCACCGAAAATCTCTTGTTTGTTTATGGTTTTATGGCTCAAAAACTACGTTGGTCATGCTACGCCAGGACCTACTGTTTTCCGAGGTATCCGAACCTCTGGACCTACGATTTTGCGAGGAATCCGAATCTCTGGACCTACAATTTTCCGACAAATCCGAATCTCTTAAGGTTTAGGGAACCAAACCCCGGACTATAGTGGGTAGTGCGATCTTTATGAAATCTCTGAGTAAGCGTTCTTTGCACTGTTGGGAGTCGAACCCGGGTTAACAGCGTACTAGCCGAGCGCGTTGCCACACTGAACAACAACACACACGCACTAAAAATGTCACTAATGACCGCATAAGCAACGTTTCTATCGTAAAGTTGTTGAACAGTTTGAACTCCGATTTTAAAAACATGGTTTTAAAGTTGTTAGACAGCTGTACTGCTTGGTTATACAGGCCTGCACAAAGGTTTAGACACAGAGGCAAATCATAAATAAAAGCGAAAATCTGCATTGAACTTCGCTGATATTGTAGCCAAATGGTCCTAGAACCAATAATAAATTGTGCAACTCAAAAGATTTCCAAAAGTACAGAAACTATATATCCCAACACCGTAATATTAGAATCTGCATGCCACAAATGTTTAGGCATATGTCAGATTTATACAAATTAACGGCGCGAAGTACTCACGTGATTGAAGGGGCATTTCCCAGAGTTGTTATATAAGGCCTGAAACAGTTTAGAATACTTAGAACGATGCCGACGTCAAAGCAACTTACGAATGATGAGATTTTGAAGATTTGGAGGCTGTAAGTTAAAGGTAAATCTGTTACTCAAATTTCTGTTGCATTAAACCATTCGAAGCGAGGTATTTATCGAGTGTTATCCCGGCATGATCAATATCAACCGAAATCACGATCTGGAAGGCCTCGAGTGAACAGCATTCGTGATGATAGGCAAATACGAAGATTGGCTTCAAATGAAAACCTCTACAAATCAAATGAAAATCCCGTTAGCAACGCGAGTTTCAAGGGAAATCATATGTAGAAGGATTGTAGAATGCAGGCATTTGAGATATGCAAACATTCGCCGCAAACCCTCTTGTAATTACGTCATAAACAAGCACGACTGCAATGGGCAAGGCAGCACATGTGATACAGTGACAAATGGCTCCAGGTGTTATTTAGTGGCGAAAAGAAAATTGAACTTAGATGATCTCGATGGTCTTTAGCACTACCGGCACGATCTTCGAAAACGCCCCTTAAATCAGTTCAGCAGACGTCAAGGAGGAGGTTCATTCATGGTTTGGGGAGCCTTTAGCTTCAACAGACAGATTCCTTTGGCGTTTTTGAATGGAAAACAAGATTCCAAGGCATACCAGGCAACTCTTGAAAGTCACCTATTACCTTTTGGCGAACTTTTAGGTGGACTAAATTGGGTCTTCCAACAAGATGATGCGTCCATCCACACATCCAGGTCAGCAAAAGAATGAATGAGCACTAAAAATATTACAGTTCTCGATTGGCCTTCTCTATGTCCTGACTATATAACCATCGAAAATGTATGGGGCATAATAACGAATGTTGTGTATGCCAATGGAAAACAATATTCGTCCGTTCCAGAACTTAAAGAGGCGATAGAAGAAGCGAGGTTTTTAGCTTTGAACCAGAAACCTTTCAAAATCTTGTGGTTGCAATGAAAGACCGCGTATTTAATCTAATACGAAGTAATGGTGGCTACATCAATTATTAAAATTTTTATTTTTCTTATGTAAGTGCTAAAATTTATGTTTGTGCCTAAATTTTTGTGTTACATATTTTATTCATTTTGAGTTATATATTGCATCAAGTTCGCTACTGATGTGCCTTTCTGTTCTCAAATTTTTATTTTGCATATTATACGTGTGTTCATACTTCGTAATATTAAATTTCCTAATTCTT
>QLNU02015360.1:32564409-32576911 GCA_006491805.2 Dysdera silvatica
TTCTTTAGAAAGTACAGATATGACTCCCGATGACCCACAGTGGATTGGTGCCTGGTGGTTCGGTGTATTCCTTGTAGGTGGAGCTCTTATACTTACAACTTTCCCAATGATGGCTTTTCCAAAGAAACTTCCTAAGCCGCCACACGTATTGGAAAATGCCAGGAGAAAAGCGATAAAAAAACTCACGACTTCTCCAACCAACAATGGTAATGGAGTACTGTGCAAAATGAACCAGTGCCACAGCAGGTCTCTATCGGATTGCCAATCATTAAGGTCAACGTCAAAAAAGCCAATGTTAAAAGGTAAGCTTAATGTGATAAAAACATTGCCCTAGTATTTATACGTATGCACTTTAGTTAAAATTCAAAAGCATTGGTTTGGCAATTCTCAATTTGGTTTATATGAACCTAGAAGCTTAGAAAGTGGGGTTTAAGTATTACGTAAGCAATATTTGGCAAAGTACCTCTCTCCGTACAGCCCGATGCATTAAAACAAAGTTTTACGTAAGCACCTTGGAGTGGGCATGGCCGCCCATATGAGTACTTCTAGTAGAGGGGGGGGAGGGGGTCTGAGAAAAATTATTACCTCCTTCTCAAGGCTGTCAAACATTTTAATGAATGTACAAGATACTAAAATGCTGCAAAAATAATTTATACTGCTTGATAATTAGTAGATGATCTAAAAAGTACCTTATTTTAAAACACTACTGTAAATCTTTTGAAAGTAAATGTATGGCAGAATCGGGCAAATAAAATTTTTAAACGGCTAGGGGGAGCTCGAGACCCCCTACCCACTTATATAGGGGTTGCTGTTGTGCTTATTTTCCTATGTTAGCCAATGTTAAATTTTGCTTTCTGAGGTGGGGGTGAAATGGCCAAAATATTGCTTATGTAATACTTGAACGCCCCCGAATGTGCGGTATACAAAACATGTCTAATATAAACAAACATGTCTGAATATAAGTATTCTGGTATATACAGTGTATCATACTTCATTTACCTGCAAAACGAATGCGCATTAAAGGTAAACGATGCTAAAGAAATTTTTTAAACTGATTTCTCTAATAATCAGTAACCGTGGACATGTAAATTGTAATTTAACAGTGTTTCAGATAATCTACTGAAATTTGAGAAAAATGGCAATAGATTCTGTACAACGGGCTATATATGTATATACACGGTGTTCGGTAACTACCACATAAACTCCTTGGCAGACATTCTATGGTCAATTCTATGACGAAAGTCAAGAGGGACGATTTTTGATTGACGGATTCGTTTATGAATAATAAGCACTTCAAAATTTCTATCTGAGAGCCAATAGTGCTTCAAGAGAGCGTGCTTCTACGTCGTTTCAGCCAATGACGAAAGCTGCACCCCTTGGTTTCCCCGCTTCCAGAATAAAAAGGATTTAACTCGCTATTGTAAAGAATTTCTTGGTCACGTGCTATTTAAATTTAGGGCCCAAATTTTAGTCGGCCCCGCCTTAGAATGAACAGCCTTTTTTATTGGAAGAGTTCAGCTTGAAAGAAAAGTAACGCGTGTGCAAAATGCAGTGATGTAACAGAAAGCGTCGTCAGACGTTTTTAAATATTGCAACCCAATGTAAGATAAATGTAAGATAAACAGTCGCCAAGTATCAGAAGAGAAGGCGAAAGAATTGTCAATTAACTTTGTACAAATGTAGCATTTGAAATCTCATATTTTACTTACAGCGACAGACAGGGTCCTGAGCATTTAATCGGTGTTATAAGAAAAGCATCTTAACATACAGCGGCTCCCAAAATTGAGTATACACCAAACAGATTTTTTTTGGCATCCTAAAAACCTTTATGAAATTATAATCAGAATTTAATTTTGATAGAAATTGTAAATTACACATTAAAATATATTTTAATGCAAAAAATAATTCAGAATTAACAGTAGTACTTTAGAATTACATATTATAATGCTAAACGTATAAGATTAGAAATTTCAAAATCGAGTAGCCTATACGCTTAATAGAAAACCTCTTCACGCCACTATTTCTATACGTCGTGGTGGATGCTTATTAATAATTTACTAATATTATATTATAATTAATTAATAATACTTTATAATTTTACTAACATTTAGTTACGTTATCACAATGTAAGGTTTATTTTCCCAGCATGTAATTAAATTACGAAATGAGTTCACGAATTGAAAGAAGAACTGAAATTCGACGAAATGTTCTTCGAAAATCACAACAAGGAAAATCTTTGCGCGAATTGGGAGCGCATGCGTATGTTACGTCCGAAGCGTACGCGTCATAAACCTTTCTGATAAGTGTATAATTTATTTTTGGCAAAAAGGGTGAGATTGAGCAGTTTTGGCAGTTCAGATTTTCCTTGGATTTTTATTTGAAATTATAATTCCATCATATTTTTTTAAATGCCTAAAGCGTTTTTGTAATACATAAGGTGAATTTTGATTGAAGTTAGTGGCGTTTCAAGGATTTGTGGAGGGCTATACTTTACTACTTTAGATCTTACGTTTGTTTTAGGTTCCAAGAGCTGTCAGTACTATACTGCCAAGGGAAGTTTGTTTGGTGTCAATCGCATCTACACTTGAGACTTAGTACACTTTGTAGTACCCAATGTGCTTATTAAGATTCAGTAATTAAGGCGCCGGAGCCTTAATTTGCCGTGGGTGACAACAATCTTAGCTGCACCATATCTTAGCTACCATATCCACAATAAATGTGGGATTTAAAATATAAGTGTTAATAAGTGCGCCATCGCCAAATTCGGTAGCATAGGTTAACCTTTACGTAGAATGACTTAATTCTAAGGCGAGGCCGACTGAAATTTGAGCGCCAAATTTAAACAGCACGTGACTAAGAAATTCTTTCTCATAGCGAGTTAAATCCTTTTTATTCTGGAGGCAGGGAAACCAAGGAGCGTGGCTTTCGTCATTAGCTGAAATGACGTAGAAGCACGCTCTCTTGAAGCACTATTGGCTCTCAGATAGAAATTTTGAAGTGCTTATTATTCATAAACGAAGCCGTTAATCAAAATTAATTAAACCGACTTACGTCTTTGAATTGACCATAGGGTGCGTGCCAGAGGTTGCATGCGGTGCTGAACACCCTGTATATACACATATACATAAAATAGTAGTAAAGCGTGATTATGGTAAAAAAAAAGGCATTATTTTCGAAAATCTTAATCTAAAATATCCCTTAAATTATAATTTTAAATTAATTTAAAGTAATTTATAGCATTTTATAATTGACCTAGAAAGAAAATTGCTGATTTCCGTCCATAAGACACAAAATTACGGTTTATGAAACATATTAGATCTTTTATTTTCTTTTACGTTGAAAAATTCAGATTATTCAATCACATATATTTCAAATTCTTAGCCTGATTTAGATTGAAATAGATCGGAAATGTTTGCAGCACTAAACTGATTACTTATTCATTATCAGTGTACGATCAAGAATTAATCACATGCAGTGTTATTGGTTTCTTTCGTGGGTTGTCAGAAAAAAGAAATTATGCTGATTTCCTCCGAAGAACGTCAGTTTCTAAATGTAGTTTGTTCAGATAACCAAAACTACGTTTATCATTTTATTTTTGCAATATCGTATTTTGTCTTTTAAGCGTTCAGTTTTGAATGCGGAGCAAAATTTAATGGTGGAAGTGAATTAATTATTTCGCTTTCACAGTTTAATTTAATCTTTGTGAAATATTTTGAAACAAATTTTGATAAAATAATAATATTTGGCTTTTTATCATGTTTCTTTTTAAGTTAATTAAACGTTTAGATATTTTGAAACCTTATCTGTTTAGACGTATTAGCAAACGAAATTTTTCACCTCGATTTTGTAATGTAAAATTGAACATAGATAGAAATAAATTTATTAGATTTTGGCTGATTTAAAAGTGCCCTCTTCATAAATGAAAAAAGGAAATATTAAAAATTATTAATAACATCATATCAAACAACGCCCACTAATTAATGCAGAAAAAAAATGTAATTAAAATCAGTGCCTTACTTAATTAAAAAATTTCATAAAAGTAAACCTTTCCAAGGTAAACGCATTTAATTAAGAGTAATTCGTATAATTGAAATATTATTCTTGTTGCTATATTAGAGTACTGCTTATACTATCAGTGGCAACAACAATTTAGATAATTAAAATCTTAATTACATCATGATTTATTCACTAATTATACTTTTTGGCAAATAGTCGCGGGTGCATTGAAACATGTAACCAAATCAAACTTGTAACCAAAGCGAACGTATTCTGTGATACACATGGATGGCTGCTTAGGATTCAAGGTATGTCTATTTCACTTTTTCAGTTAACACAGATTAATTTAAGATATAATTTTTTTTTCAATATTTACTAATGAAATATCGAAAGCAAATGTAAATATATTCAATAAAATTGTAAACAACTTTCTGTTTATAAATATGTATGGATTAACAGGGCTGTAGCTAGGTGGCGGTGTCGAAGGCCCATATCAGGGGCGCAGGCGAGGAGGGGCTTAAATTTGGCTGAAATGATTCACAGGAGAGAATATGTCCGTGGATAATGGGCGCAAGATCCTCTAGCTATTGTGCTGTAAAGTAAAAATGAATTTTAATAAAAAGCAAACAGGGGATTTTTTTATGAAAAAATATTTTATAATACAATGTAAATTAATATTTGCAACTGGAATACATGACATTCTAAATTTTAAAGGTATTTTTTACTTCATTATAATTTTATAGCTAGATTGTGTTTTTGACCTGGATGGATGTTTTTGAATTGATAATATTTAAGTAAACGGCTATTAATATCATCAGTATTAGAAAGTGGTTGCCAGCAATGCAGAGTTTTCAAAATTATTAGAGGAGCCCAAACACCCGTTATGTACATTTATGCATTACAATATTTGTAAATATTCAATTTATTTGAAACAATTGGAAGGGTTCACACATAATCATCACCATCGTCTCATTCAATCATACCTATCCACTGCTTGACGAAGGCCTCTTCGAATGCTTTCCACAGAAGTCTATCATGGGAGCAATTCGTTCGCATGTCATCCCAACCTAGTTTCTTATTTTATCCACCCACCTAGCTGAAGGATGTTTTCGATACAATTTATTTTGGGCCCTGCGGTGGTGCAGCGGTAACGCGTTCGTCTAGCGCGAGGTTGTCCAACATAAGGCCCGCGGACCATAATCCGTCCCGCCGAAAATTTTTTAGAATAAAACAAGTTTCAAAACAAAAATGTTAAGTTCTTGTTTAGAAATAAGGAAAATCCGGGGGGACAGCATGGGCGATTCCTTTCCATATCACAAGTGAACAAACAAATAACAGGAAGAAACTTAGGGGAGGCTTTTAGTAAGTTAGTTATTTTTTTTTTTTTTTTACGAAACCACTGGCCTGCGAGGTCCGTGAAAAATCTTTAAGTGGCCCGCTCCTCGAAAAGGTAGAACAACCCTGGTCTAGTGCGTAATTATCTCTGGTTCCACTCCTAATTTTTCCAAAACAAAAGAATGCTCACTGACTAACTGCTCACCGTATTCCAGGGGTTGGTTCCCTTGGCCGTAAGAAGTTCGGAAACTAAAGTCCGAAAACTGTACGTCCCGGCGTAACATGACCTTTTCTGTACTTGCACCGTAAAATTCACAAGCAATTTGAATTTTATTCTTTCGCCAAAATAGTGTTTCAAAACGGGCCAAACTAATGTTATCTTTTAAAAGGGATGACATTTGTTTTAATATTCCTAAAGGATTAGAGTGTTTAAGTTACTTTAGATAGGATAGAAAGATTTTTCATTGTTTCATCTCCATCAACCTTAGTTTCAGACTACGAGCTAGTCGGAAACCCTTTTTTTCCGTGTATTTTATGCAGAACGGATTTTACAGAGCCCCTAGAATTCTAGGCCGACGCCTCAGACGCCATTTTGTTGTACAATTCATGTTTCATTTACCTTGGCGATAAAGGTTTTCAGTTTTGGAGCAATGATCGCTATTTTGGCATAAAAATAATCAACACTCCGCGATTATCCGACTATTGTAAACATTGGCGCAACTTTTAAGATGTCGCCAATAAATACAATTTGCAACCAAAATCTTGGCGCGTTCGCCTAGTACGCCGTTAATCCGGGTTCGACTCCCAGCAGTGCAAAAAGAACGCTTACTCAGAGATCTCATAAAAGATCGCACTGCTCACTGTAGTCCGGGGTTTGGTTCCCTAGGCCATAAGAGGTTCGGATTCCTCGGAAAACTGTAGGTCCCGGCGCAGCATGACCACTGTAGTCTTTGAGCCGTAAAACCAAAAAACAAACAAAGCAACCACAATCACGTAATACAATGGCATCAAAATGGCGGATATGCGCCAGCTCCTTTTAGGATCCTTAGGGTTTTACACTCTTGATTCCTTCAACGTGTGACATTAAGTAAAAAAATGATTTGTAAAGCGCAGAATTTTGAGTTCGGGGAAAAAAGCTAGAAATTCTAAATGATGTGAACTATACAAAGTTTAATAACATATAAATTGCTGTAAAATTCGTGATTGCAACGAGTGATGTGGCGATGATGATTTAACAAATCAAACCACCTTGTATAGTTAATCAGTTTCAGCCTGCTAGAAAAAGACCGAGATCTGCTAAAAATGACGGAGTTGAAATAGCGCTGGTGAATTAGATCAGAGAAATTCGAACGTAAAACCTTACGCTCAAGGATGCAATTTTACAAGAAAAGGCCCACTTTTTCGCTGATTCCCTGAATGTGCGTGATTTTAAATGCCCATCTGGATAGCTACAAAGATGCAAGGACAAATATAGAATAATTTGCAAAAAGATTTGGGGTGAGGAAGCTATATGGACATTAAAGGTACGTGTATATTACTAATATTTTTGTGAAATTTGTATATATTATAATAATAATTATAAAATATATATGAGCAATAATTTATAATGTCAAAATGTGCATATTCTGACCAGAGATGGAATAAATGACTTAGTAATTCGATTCCAGGCTTTATGTGTAAAGCGAACTACCGTTAACACGAACGGATTTTCTGTTCACTGCCTCGGTGTTTGCGTTAATGAGATTCGACTATATAGGATAATACAACAGGTTCTCCTGTATTATGATTCTAACTGTGCTCATGCTTGCGATCAAGATGTTATTTCGTAAAACTGTTACATAAATTAACATCCTTAGATTTTCTGTACCCTCATATTTTATGTAACTATTCAGAGTAAATATTTGTTTGTATTCTTATGATCCAAGGAGGTCAAATGGCATGCTGCGGAATACCTATAATTTTCCGGACTCCTAACTTCTTCAGGCCTAGAGAACCAAACCCCCGGACTAAAGTGAGTACTTAATCAATAAGCGCTCTTTTTTGGCACAGTTGGAAATCGAACCAAGAATAACGACAAGCACACCATTACCGCTGTGCCACCGCAGGTCGATTGTTCGTAGCAGAAGGGTGGAAATCGATCACTTTCCAATAAATGAAAATGACAACTGCTTTCGTTAAGAATCGACAAAGCTGTCCTTTCTCAGCCTTTCCGAATTCACGTGGAAAGTGTGTGTCTTCACATACACTAAATATCAACTATTCTCAATCTCATACTGAAGCTGAACAGATAACTGCATATCATTATCAGTAATTAGTGTGTTTGTTTTGTCACCTAAATTCTGAATATATCTTTTGTATACGAAACAGATCAGGAGAATGAGCAGATGTTGCTTTGCAGGTGATTCAATTGCCTTTTAAATAATGTATGATTCATCACGGACCGCACCCAAATGAATAACCAGGGACATCCGCTATGCCAGATTTATTTCGATGAGGATTCATCTGTGAAGGTGTGTCACACGTAGAGACTATCCCTGGTATTAATAATGAAGGCCCAGAAAGCACCCAATACAAATGAAACAATCATACTCACGTATTAAGTGTTTTCAAACAAGTGGAGGAGAGTCTGTAATTAAATTCTAATTGCTTTTAGATTATCGAGATTATATACCTAATGTTTAATTTCTGTTTTGTGAAGTTTGAAACGGATCGAATTCAACATAATTATAGTGTATAAATAAAAATTCGCATCCTTTACCTTAAATAAAACTCGTCTAGAAAAAAAAAGGAATTTAAGCACGTAGGGGTTAAAATCAGTTTTTTTTAAAAAATTTCGGTATTGCAGTTGCGAATTTTTCAACAATAAAATTTCAATAGCCCACAATATGAAAATATTTCAATGTACGTCGCCGTACTAGTTGAAAATTAATTTTCCGTGTTTGATATTATTTCACGTCAATTTCTTCAAAATTCATTACATCAATTTTTCAATATCATCGATTTCTTTTTTTTTTTCGATCACATCAATTTCTCAATGCGCGTGTCATACTTTGTATCTATGAACATTACATTCTTTCCTCGGTAACGTTTCATACCGATAAGCATTAATTCCTTTGTAGCTATATTTGACGGTAGTGAACATTAATTCCAGTTCATTATTGCATCGTGATAAATATTTATTTGTGTGCTCATCACTATTATTTCAGTGTGATGAATATTCATATCCCTATATTATTATAATTTCACATTAATTGAGTTTGTATGCTTCAGTGCAACGTAAGGTGTTTAGTATGCAGGATTGAGGAAAGCTTCACTGCTAGTAACGTTTCGTCAACGTGTGGTTAGCATCATATACTGATTACGCAGTGTGGGCTTCGTGAACTGTTGCCACATAAATTAACAGAAAAATACATCTTTCATGATTATTAATTTTATTGTTATATAATCATTTTAATTGTTTTGATAGGCAATATGGCAGTAATGTATTGTTTAGAGTCAGTAGCATGGAAATTCAAAGCTCATGAGGAGGCTCAAGTGGCTTTAAAGAAGATTGTGTGGTGAGGTCTTACAGAAAACAATGTGTTTTAATATCCAGTGAGGGGGGAGGGGCTTAAGCCCTCCGAAACCCCTCTTTTCCTATACGCTACTGTTTAGAATTAAAACCCTAAGTTCAACGTGTTATTGGTTCTCAAGTGAAGATTTCCTTTAACAAGTGTTACCTTTTCTTTTTGAAATAGGAAACCGGCCATATTGAAGGTAAAGCGCTTATTCATAATGCATAAAATCCAGATTTGTATTCTGCTACTGGTGTGTGTTTGCCGTTTCTTCTGCCACTCAGTATTTTGAGGTTTGATTCTCTAAACCGAATAAGTTCAGATTCCTTAAAAAAATATGGACACGGTATGATCTTGGTGACTTTTAGGCAATATAATACCAATAATAATAAAATACAAACTGAGCACAGTATATAAGAAAGAAGATGATAGTGTGCTTGGAAAAGAAAATAACAAATACAAAAAAACTGATCTCGCGAGATATGATGAGTAAAAGCTAAGTTTAAAGACTTATCTGATTTTATGTTTAATTAATACATTCTGAAAGATTCCAAGCGTAACTAAATAAGGGTGTAGGCATAGCGTCGTTATCTATAATGCTTCGAGTGCTAATGCTTATATAAGAGTTCAACGAAGTCAGCCTATTTGATATTTTAGTTTCATTGACGTTATTGTAACGTTGACCGGAGCATTGTGAGTCAGCTGTTTGTTTGCTTCGTTTTGAAGAAGGTAGCACGTAGCTGCCGAAACACTTTTTAGCAATATTTATGAATTTTAACTGCGATATTATTGTATGTATTACTGCTTGATGATTACTTAGTTTCAAATAATTGGTTTCCTTACAAGAAACGGTAGGTCTTTAAAACTGTACCGAAAAGCGCTTTATTTTTGCCGATTTAGAATTAATTGCTTCTTGAAACAACAGATTCAAGCTTTGTAAAATCGAAATTGTATGCTTGTGGATCATTATGCTGATTGGTGATTGCGCTGACACCAATAGCGTAGCAATTTGAAACTCATGGGTGGGAGGGAGATCAAGTGGCTTTAAAGATGATTATGTGATGCGGCCTTAGAAAAGAAAAGGCATAGTCCGTTCGCGGAAAATTGGCGGGTAGTACCGTTAGAATTCAAGGGAGCTGACATCACAGACGGATTATTTCATTCCAGTAGAGGGTAAGGCGTCTTTCATAACTGGTTTTTCGAGCACGAACGGACAATACATTGATATCCAATGGGTGAGCACCTTGAGCCCCGATTTCCTACGTTACAGACTGATGACACCCACACATTTCCTTTTTTGGGAACTGAATGCATAGTACTTTATTATTGTTGTAGAATTAGTAATTACGTTTATTATATTGATTTTGTTTATCTTTGTTTGGCAAACCCGAGTGCACAAAAGAATTTTTATCGTTTAACAAAATGATATTTTCACATTATCCCTCGCAACATTTCTATGAAAGCAAGGTATTTGAAAACATATCCTTATGTATATAATACAGTGGAACCTGTTTATGTGACTACCTTGGTAAATTGACCACCTGAATACAGTGACCACTTTTTATAAGAAGGAACAGGTAGGGACTTAGTCATGCCTGTACTAAAGTCTGTCGTGTATAGTGACTACTGCAATCCAATCCCAAAGGTGGTCAACTTAGGCAGGTTCTACTCTAAGTCTTATTATTTTTTTTTTAATTTACTTGTGCAGTTCGATATGGTAATTTTTCACTTAGCTGTCCGTTAAGTAGATCTATAGTAAGCTTGTACGATTATTACGGCGACGATGGGGCCCCCACCATCGTTAAAAATGTATAGGGGAGTCTAATCGTTTAGAAAACCGTTACAAAGATATCAAGGGACGTGGAGTGATTTCGTTTCCCAAGCATGTACGTACGAACTGTTCCTATCATAATAATCGAAACAAAATTACACAGTGGATAGGGTCCATCCATACCAGATGCTCTACTTCGAGGCCAGTTGGGCAAAATCCGGATGGGCATGCATGAGAAAGCAAATCAAGGGTGACTCACATCTCCTCTCCCAACGGAAGGTGACTGCAAGCGAACAATTTTTAGCTTATAGCGCTCCAATAAGAAAATTAATATTCACTCCCATTATCAGGAATATAACTGGGAGTACGGGACAACCCAAAGTGTAGAACACAGGGTACGCAGATTTTAAAGAGTATTTTGGCCTACCTCATTTACATGGCGCAGGACGTTGTGATTAAAGAAAGTGTGAACAATACTCTTGAATTTTTGACGGTCCAAGTCTCCACGACTAGTTATCGGAAAATCAATGGATAGCTGAACTAGACCTCCAGCTCACGATATATTTACTTAGAAACAAGCTTAGTGGGGAAGCGAACTCTTCGTAGTGGGCTCAAGTGTTGTAGTCATAGTCAGTGCAGACGACATGGAAAATGGCCACAGATGGCAGGTTATCAATTCATTGCGGAGATTTGTCTGTTCCTATCAGCAATTTAATTAAATAATAAACAAATATAAATTAAAATAATTTCTATTCTAATTTAAAATTTGAAAATCTAGGGTGTGTTCAATAACGATGAAACACTATTGCAGTAGTTTTGGAGATGTGTCGCGAATTTTGCAGAAGAAAAACAAAGGATGAAACTAGATTTTTCTCCAAGTCCCGGTCATATCACCATTTGAGTAATTTCGCACGATTAGAATTTGGACACGTTTCGGGAATTATTTCAAGAGTTTACAAAATTAGCTTGATAGTGGTTTCGTTTGGCCATAATTAAAAGGTTTTGACTGAGCCAGAATAAATTAGTTGTACTAAGGGTGAGCTTAAGCTTTTAAGAGGTGATATATTCTGTCTATAAATACTGTTATTCAGCTGAAGAGCTCAGTTCAACTTGTATTGCTGAGTAGACCATTGCTGAGAATGATCTTCCGTTCTGTTCGCAGTTGACACCATTCATTGGTAGTCTGTACTGATATGGAAAGAATGCTTTTTGAAGGTGTTTTAATCTTTATGTCTTCTTTGTGTCACTTTACAGCTGGAATTAGCATTTTATTTTACATTATTAACAACTATCAGAATCCATCTGCAAAGAAATTTCCTGTATTGGATGAAGAGATTCCAGGAGAATTAAATTTTAATATAATTTTCCCCTCGCCACCATATGAGTACCAAGTTACGCATGGTAGTTATTATATAAATTGTCAGAAAGGGGAAGAAACCACAATGATGATTGGAATGGATCCAGTAATTGTCGATACAATATATTGGCAATTTGTCTTCTAATCTGTCTATTAATAATCGATCTGATAATGGCTGTGTTCATTAGTTAATTTTTTTTGCAAAAATCAGAAGAAAAGCTGTTGTATAATAGTTATTTTTAAAGAAGTTGGAGATCCTTAATGAGCAACAATTTTTTGAATTTTTAGTGAACTTTTTTAATGCGGCAAAAAACTTTTCAATTAGTTTCTCGCTAATACTAATGTTCCGAAATATCACTGAGTTAATTGAATTAAGAATCTTAATCATCATTTAACCGGATTTCAAAATTGGCTTTAGACAAAAACGCATGAATTGGTGCTTAGTTTGAGAACTATTATATTCGTGGTTACTTTAAGTTCAGATACTAA
>QLNU02015360.1:32577011-32587197 GCA_006491805.2 Dysdera silvatica
GTACTCACTTTAGTCCGGGGGTTTGGTTCTCTAGGCCTGAAGAAGTTAGGAGTCCGGAAAATTATAGGTATTCCGCAGCAGCATGCCATTTGACCTCCTTGGATCATAAGAATACAAACAAATATTTACTCTGAATAGTTACATAAAATATGAGGGTACAGAAAATCTAAGGATGTTAATTTATGTAACAGTTTTACGAAATAACATCTTGATCGCAAGCATGAGCACAGTTAGAATCATAATACAGGAGAACCTGTTGTATTATCCTATATAGTCGAATCTCATTAACGCAAACACCGAGGCAGTGAACAGAAAATCCGTTCGTGTTAACGGTAGTTCGCTTTACACATAAAGCCTGGAATCGAATTACTAAGTCATTTATTCCATCTCTGGTCAGAATATGCACATTTTGACATTATAAATTATTGCTCATATATATTTTATAATTATTATTATAATATATACAAATTTCACAAAAATATTAGTAATATACACGTACCTTTAATGTCCATATAGCTTCCTCACCCCAAATCTTTTTGCAAATTATTCTATATTTGTCCTTGCATCTTTGTAGCTATCCAGATGGGCATTTAAAATCACGCACATTCAGGGAATCAGCGAAAAAGTGGGCCTTTTCTTGTAAAATTGCATCCTTGAGCGTAAGGTTTTACGTTCGAATTTCTCTGATCTAATTCACCAGCGCTATTTCAACTCCGTCATTTTTAGCAGATCTCGGTCTTTTTCTAGCAGGCTGAAACTGATTAACTATACAAGGTGGTTTGATTTGTTAAATCATCATCGCCACATCACTCGTTGCAATCACGAATTTTACAGCAATTTATATGTTATTAAACTTTGTATAGTTCACATCATTTAGAATTTCTAGCTTTTTTCCCCGAACTCAAAATTCTGCGCTTTACAAATCATTTTTTTACTTAATGTCACACGTTGAAGGAATCAAGAGTGTAAAACCCTAAGGATCCTAAAAAGGAGCTGGCGCATATCCGCCATTTTGATGCCATTGTATTACGTGATTGTGGTTGCTTTGTTTGTTTTTTGGTTTTACGGCTCAAAGACTACAGTGGTCATGCTGCGCCGGGACCTACTGTTTTCCGAGGAATCCGAACCTCTTAAGGCCTAGGGAACCAAACCCCGGACTACAGTGAGCAGTGCGATCTTTATGAGATCTCTGAGTAAGCGTTCTTTGCACTGCTGGGAGTCGAACCCGGATTAGCGGCGCACTAGGAGAACGCGCCAAGATTTTGGTTGCAAATTGCATTTATTGGCGACATTTTGAAAGTTGCACTACGTTCGTCGGATAATCGCGGATTTTTGATTATTTTTATGCCAAAATAGCGAACATTGCGCCAATGCGTAAAACCTTTATCGCCAAGGTAATTGAAACATGAATTGTACAACAAAATGGCTGCTGGTGCGTCGGCCTAGAATTCTAGGGGCTCTGTAAAATCCGTTCTGCATAAAATACACGGAAAAAAAGGGTTTCCGACTAGCTCGTAGTCTGAAACTAAGGTTGATGGAGATGAAACAATGAAAAATCTTTCTATCCTATCTAAAGTAACTTAAACACTCTAATCCTTTAGGAATATTAAAACAAATGTCATCCCTTTTAAAAGATAACATTAGTTTGGCCCGTTTTGAAACACTATTTTGGCGAAAGAATAAAATTCAAATTGCTTGTGAATTTTACGGTGCAAGTACAGAAAAGGTCATGTTACGCCGGGACGTACAGTTTTCGGACTTTAGTTTCCGAACTTCTTACGGCCAAGGGAACCAACCCCTGGAATACGGTGAGCAGTTAGTCAGTGAGCATTCTTTTGTTTTGGAAAAATTAGGAGTGGAACCAGAGATAATTACGCACTAGACCAGGGTTGTTCTACCTTTTCGAGGAGCGGGCCACTTAAAGATTTTTTACGGATCTCGCAGGCCAGCGGTTTCGTAAAAAAAAAAAAAAAATAACTAACTTACTAAAAGCCTCCCCTAAGTTTCTTCCTGTTATTTGTTTGTTCACTTGTGATATGGAAAGGAATCGCCCATGCTGTCCCCCCGGATTTTCCTTATTTCTAAACAAGAACTTAACATTTTTGTTTTGAAACTTGTTTTATTCTAAAAAATTTTCGGCGGGGGACGGATTATGGTCCGCGGGCCTTATGTTGGACAACCTCGCGCTAGACGAACGCGTTACCGCTGCACCACCGCAGGGCCCAAAATAAATTGTATCGAAAACATCCTTCAGCTAGGTGGGTGGATAAAATAAGAAACTAGGTTGGGATGACATGCGAACGAATTGCTCCCATGATAGACTTCTGTGGAAAGCATTCGAAGAGGCCTTCGTCAAGCAGTGGATAGGTATGATTGAATGAGACGATGGTGATGATTATGTGTGAACCCTTCCAATTGTTTCAAATAAATTGAATATTTACAAATATTGTAATGCATAAATGTACATAACGGGTGTTTGGGCTCCTCTAATAATTTTGAAAACTCTGCATTGCTGGCAACCACTTTCTAATACTGATGATATTAATAGCCGTTTACTTAAATATTATCAATTCAAAAACATCCATCCAGGTCAAAAACACAATCTAGCTATAAAATTATAATGAAGTAAAAAATACCTTTAAAATTTAGAATGTCATGTATTCCAGTTGCAAATATTAATTTACATTGTATTATAAAATATTTTTTCATAAAAAAATCCCCTGTTTGCTTTTTATTAAAATTCATTTTTACTTTACAGCACAATAGCTAGAGGATCTTGCGCCCATTATCCACGGACATATTCTCTCCTGTGAATCATTTCAGCCAAATTTAAGCCCCTCCTCGCCTGCGCCCCTGATATGGGCCTTCGACACCGCCACCTAGCTACAGCCCTGTTAATCCATACATATTTATAAACAGAAAGTTGTTTACAATTTTATTGAATATATTTACATTTGCTTTCGATATTTCATTAGTAAATATTGAAAAAAAAATTATATCTTAAATTAATCTGTGTTAACTGAAAAAGTGAAATAGACATACCTTGAATCCTAAGCAGCCATCCATGTGTATCACAGAATACGTTCGCTTTGGTTACAAGTTTGATTTGGTTACATGTTTCAATGCACCCGCGACTATTTGCCAAAAAGTATAATTAGTGAATAAATCATGATGTAATTAAGATTTTAATTATCTAAATTGTTGTTGCCACTGATAGTATAAGCAGTACTCTAATATAGCAACAAGAATAATATTTCAATTATACGAATTACTCTTAATTAAATGCGTTTACCTTGGAAAGGTTTACTTTTATGAAATTTTTTAATTAAGTAAGGCACTGATTTTAATTACATTTTTTTTCTGCATTAATTAGTGGGCGTTGTTTGATATGATGTTATTAATAATTTTTAATATTTCCTTTTTTCATTTATGAAGAGGGCACTTTTAAATCAGCCAAAATCTAATAAATTTATTTCTATCTATGTTCAATTTTACATTACAAAATCGAGGTGAAAAATTTCGTTTGCTAATACGTCTAAACAGATAAGGTTTCAAAATATCTAAACGTTTAATTAACTTAAAAAGAAACATGATAAAAAGCCAAATATTATTATTTTATCAAAATTTGTTTCAAAATATTTCACAAAGATTAAATTAAACTGTGAAAGCGAAATAATTAATTCACTTCCACCATTAAATTTTGCTCCGCATTCAAAACTGAACGCTTAAAAGACAAAATACGATATTGCAAAAATAAAATGATAAACGTAGTTTTGGTTATCTGAACAAACTACATTTAGAAACTGACGTTCTTCGGAGGAAATCAGCATAATTTCTTTTTTCTGACAACCCACGAAAGAAACCAATAACACTGCATGTGATTAATTCTTGATCGTACACTGATAATGAATAAGTAATCAGTTTAGTGCTGCAAACATTTCCGATCTATTTCAATCTAAATCAGGCTAAGAATTTGAAATATATGTGATTGAATAATCTGAATTTTTCAACGTAAAAGAAAATAAAAGATCTAATATGTTTCATAAACCGTAATTTTGTGTCTTATGGACGGAAATCAGCAATTTTCTTTCTAGGTCAATTATAAAATGCTATAAATTACTTTAAATTAATTTAAAATTATAATTTAAGGGATATTTTAGATTAAGATTTTCGAAAATAATGCCTTTTTTTTTACCATAATCACGCTTTACTACTATTTTATGTATATGTGTGTGTACATACAGGGTGTTCGGTAACTACCGCATAAACTCCCTGGCACGCGATTCTATGGTCAATTCTAAGACGAAAGTCAAGAGGGACGATTTTTGATTGACGGCTTCGTTTATGAATAATAAGCTTATAATACTTCAAATTATAATACTTCAAAATTTCTATCTGAGAGCCAATAGTGCTTCAGGCGAGCGTGCTTCTACGTTGTTTCGGCCAATGACGAAAACCACGCCCTTGGTTTTCCCTCCTCCAGAATAAAAAGGATTTAACTCGCTATGAGAAAGAATTTCTTAGTCACGTGCTATTTAAATTTAGCGCGCAAATTTCAGTCGGTCCTGCTTTAGAATTATGTCATTCTACGTAAAGGTTAGCCTGTGCTACCAAATTTGGCGATGCCGCACTTACTAATACTTATACTTTTAAATTCCACGTTTACAGTGTATATGGTAGCTAAGATATGGTGCAGCTAAGATTGTTGTCACCCACGGCAAATTAAGGCTCCGGCGCCTTAATTACTGAATCTTAATAACCACATTAGGTACTAAAAAGTGCACTAAGTCTCAAGTGTAGATGCGATTGACACCAAAAAAACTTCCCTTGGTAGTATAGTACTGACAGCTCTTGGAACCTAAAACAAACGTAAGATCTAAAGTAGTAAAGTATAGCCCTCCACAAATCCTTGAAACGCCACTCACTTCAATCAAAATTCACCTAATGTATTATAAAAACGCTTTAGGTATTTAAAAATATATGATGGAATTATAATTTTAAATAAAAATCCAAGGTAAATCTGAAATGCCAAAACTGCTCAATCTTTTGGCCAAAAATAAATTATATACTTATCAGAAAGGTTTATGATGCATACGCTTCGGACGTAACATACGCATGCGCCCTCAATTCGCACAAAGATTTTCCTTGTTGTGATTTTCGAAGAACATTTCATCGAATTTCAATACTTCTTTCACGTCATGAATTCATTTCGTAATTTAATTACATGCTGGGAGAAAAGAAATTGGCATGGTGATAAGTAACTAAATGTTAGTAAAATTAGTAACAAGCATCCACCACGACGTATAGTAATAGTGGCGTGAAGAGGTTTTCTATTGGTGTATACGTTACTTAATTTTGAAATTTCTAATACTATACGTTTAGCATTACAATATATATTTCTAAAATACTACTGTTAATTCTGAATTATATATTGGCTTAATATATATTTTAATGTGTAATTTACAATTTCTATCAAAATTAAATTTTGATTATAATTTCGTAAAGGTTTTTAGGATGCCAAAAAAACATCTGCTTGGTGTATACTCAATTTTGGGAGCCGCTGTATGTTAAGATGCTTTTCTTATAACACCGATTTCATGACCCTGTCTGTTGCTTTAACTCAAATATGAGATTTCAAATGCTACATTTGTACAAAGTTAATTGGTAATTCTTTCGCCTTTTTTTCCGATTCTTAGCGACGGTTTATCTTACATTTTTCTCACATTGGGTTGCAACATTTAAAAACATCTGATGACGCTTTCTGTTACGTCACTGCATTTTGCAAACGTTTACATTTCTTTCAAGCTAAACTCTTCCAATAAAAAAGACTGTTCATTCTAAGGCAGGGCCGACTGAAATTTGAGCGCTAAATTTATATAGCACGTGACCAAGAAATTCTTTCTCATAGCCAGTTAAATCCTTTTTATTCTGGAGGTGGAGGAACCAAGGGACGTGGCTTTCGTCATTGACTGAAACGACGTAGATGCACGCTCTCTTGAAGCATTATTGGCTCTCAGATAGAAATTTTTAAGTGCTTATTATTCATAAACGAATCCTTTAATCAAAAATCGTCTCTCTTGACTTTCGTCTTAGAATTGACCATAAAATCGCCTTCCAGGGAGTTTATGCGGTAGTTACCGAACACCCTGTATATAGTCCATATCATCTGCATCATATTACCTTATTAAATACAGTACTAGCATAGAGTTAAAATATATTCAATTCTAATATCATTCAAGGGGGTTCCAAATAGATACCAAGTTTGTAACTAGATCAGGACCCTTAGCGAAATCTCATCCCAATTCGGCTCTCTATTGCGTTCTCTAGTAATCTATTTTTATTATTGTTTTGAAAATTTTAAAGTTAATTATATTCTGTATTGTATCCGGTAATAAGTTCCAAAATTCAGGTTCTCTGTAGTTAATATTGTCCAGTCCTTTTTCATTCTTGATTTTTGTAAATATAACTTACTCGCTTCTTTCAACCCCTATTCCCAATTTCTAACTATAAATTCTATTACTGCTTCCACATATTTCTCTTCAGCTATATTTCATGTATTTTGTTCAATATGTAATGTGCATTAAAGTGTCTACAGGTAAAATTCTTAGTTTTTCTCCGCAATTTACTATTTAAAATTCCCAAAGTAAAATTTCATGATCGAAACTATATAAGCAAAACGACGTCTTTTTGTTAACTGATTTGTCAGTTTCATGAATTTTTCCCTATACATTTCGAAAATATTATTTAACATTGTTTATTATAAACAAAAATCGTCAAATTTTAAATTAAATAAAAATCATAAAAGGCTTTACATTTTGCATAGTTTCTTTTATGATGAGTGGTTGTAAAATTTGATACAGCGTATTGTGTTTATGCTAAATACTTTTATAGGTACAAATTCCATTAAATATAATTGCCGAATTTTTATAATCCAGCGCTGTTCTGGCTCCAATTAAAGTTATGTATTTCGACTTATTTGTGTAATGATTGCTAATCTCTCATTACACCAGTATTGCTTGGTCATTTGCCAGTGGACGTAGAATGAATTTTCGCAAAATATACTCAGAAAGAATCTAAAAACGACAAGTAAAATTTTAAAAGAGAAGATAGTAAAACAAATGAAGCATAGATCGAAATCGAGATATTAATATCATTAACAAAATTTATTAAATAGTGATTAAAATCAAGGAAATTTTGAATCGATGTTAGGACAATTCTTCCGTCATCAAGACGGAATCATAATACAAATGCTGAAGGCCAGTGACACATATTGGGAAATATTAGATTATATCGATTCTATGTCTGTCGTTGATTGTTTATGCGAAAAATGAATTCAAGGTTCATTGAATTTTGAACATATAAAACATGATTAGAGGAGAACTTAGATCTTGCAATTTAATCAGTTCCTTACAGGGACGTTGTCAGGATGGGGCAAGAGGGGGGTTGAATTCTCTGGTAATTTAGTTAGTCGCCCTTCCCACCACGAACAATGTTTTTTCTCAAAATGATTTATTGTAGAATTTTCTTTTAAATGATTTGTTTTATATAAAATTGGTACACGAAAACAGAAATGTTTCTTTGACGTTAAGAATGCATTCAAACAGCTTTCTATTATGAATCTTGCGTACGTCATTTTTGTTACAAAGGTTTGAGTCTTCATATAGGTTATCGTAAAGATAAGAGAAATTATAAATTTTAATATCCCTCTGTAAGTTTTCAACGCGAAATAGTGTGAGTGGAGGAAGATGGGCATAGTTATTTGTATCTTATCTGCAGCTTGATATATTGAATAAATTTGTACAAACAGTATGTGATATTGTAGAATGAACCTTTATTGACACGGAAACTCAGAAGTCTGAGTGTATGCCAAACCATTTCTATGAAAAAAAAAAAGAAAGCAAGCATTTCAAAATGCCCATCTTACCCATAGTATGGGTAAGATGGGCCCTATGTAGGTATAAGATGGGCATACCAGTTCATATCAGTTATAATCTTCCCATATTTGGCATACGAAATGTTTAAATCCTTTGGCTCCATCACAAGTTTTGTGGAACCATGTATTGCACTCTTGCCATAAAAACCGCTAAACAAATATTAACAATTGGATTTTCAAAGTTTTCAATATCTCAATCGTTGCAGATTTTTACCCCCTATCACGTCCCTGCCCCCCTCCTGAACTTGCGTCAATCCCTAGCAATATATTGTTAAGCCTACACACTAAAGGTTTTTAAAATAATATGCCAACAACATATTACTTCGGGAGCCCATCTTACATACAAATTTTGTGCTCGTCTTACCCATAATATGAAATTAACAGTTATGCTATCATGCCGTAAAAGGTTCACGATACATCGCTCACTTTTTGTATCACAAATTAACTGAAACGCCATATTAATCTCCCCCAAACCTTTCGTGTCGCTTTTGGAATAATCATATGAAATAAAGCTTATCGAAGTAAGCATAAAATTTATAAAAAACGTTTCTTTACGCTGATTTTTAGAACAGCTACAAAATACTTCTCTCCTGACAGTTGAAGTTGAAATGCCTTTACCTTCTGGAAACGAACTCATGAACTGAAGTACATCACTATTATACCAACATCAGTTCTTTGCATTGCGTACATGGGAAATGACGTCACTGTGCCCATCTTTCCCGCATGTTTATCTTCCCCCCACTCACCCTATGTTAAGAAATTTATTTATTAATGCTTACTATATTATTCTGCTTAGATATTTAGCATTATATCAATAAACTACATCAGACAACATTAAGGAATTCTAAGCCCCTGTATAACTCTGTAGAAAGCGTCTAGCTACGACCTTGGTCCTTTAACAACTGCTAATTAATGACTCCGCAAAAGCAACCTTCATTTTGATACTACAAATTGGAGGATTCCCCCAACCTCTCGGAAATGCTTTTTACATTATAACCAATACCCAAATGCAAGTATGCGATTATTTTTCTATGCAAAGATATCCTAGAGCAAAACCCTTGTGTGTATCTTATTTTAACGCGGCTGATGTATGATTTCGAAAAGGAAATTGCATTGCTTTACATGGTTCATTAGAGGCATGTCGAAGGTGTTGAACACCAGGCATTAAAGGGGCGCTAAATATTATTGTAAAGTGTGAGTATTTTCCTTCCATTTAGCGGAGAAAAACCCAATTTTTAAGGGAAGAAGGACATGCCCGTACTTCTGGGTTAGAATCCAAAACCATATACAGTTACAAAAAGTCACTTTGCTTATTAGTGATCATCAAAGCGCCTGCTATTATACGATTCTTGCCCTTCTTTCAGTGAGATCAAGCACATATATTAAAATATATGTAAAATTTCAATTTATTTTAAGGTATTTGACCTCGTTCGGAGGGCTTTTTCTTTTAAAAAAAGTTATATTTCTTATTTTATTGAATTTTCAAATGTGTTGTATTGTAACTAAGATATATTCATCGATAAAATGTACAAAATTAACTTATTTTGAGAAATGCATGCAAAAACCCTGGAAATTTTAGGCCGAAATTTTCAAATACGGTGAACATCATAACTAGAACAATTTTCATAATAGAGAACGGTTTTTGTTTTCATTTTATATATACTATCAATATACATACCACGAACTAGAATTATAAGAACATTTTGAATCATTAGGGAGATATGCTAAAAAAAGTTAGCCAACCTACTGAAATTAGGAAATAAAACACGCATACTGTCAAAGAAAAAATGACATAACTTGGGTTCTATCAACTGTTTCTCGGAACTTCTCGTCTATTCTTTGCCTCGCAATATAGAAAATCCGTGTAAAAAATTTCATGTGATTCAATTGAGAACTTTTTCAGTTACCATATTTGGCGCAACGCCATTCTTGAAAAGTACAATTCTTCAGAAATCGCATTTGAAGTTTTCAACTTAACGTTATTTCTAATTACCAGCTTATTGCAAAAACTATCATATCTCAGCTTCTAATCAAAACGTCGAGAAAAAGTAAACGGTTTCTGATAGCTGAGTATGTGGGCATTGAAAAAGTAGCATAAAATTTTTTTTTTGTCATAATCGGTCATTTGGTAGAAGTCAGTTTTTATAAATTATTCGAAAAGGAGAGGATTCAGGGGCCCTACGGGACAATACTCTATGCCTATGGTCCTAATAAGGACTGCTGCAGGCATTAATCCAAAAAGCTTGGGTACTT
>QLNU02015360.1:32587297-32617167 GCA_006491805.2 Dysdera silvatica
GGCGATGAAAAAAAGCCAAACTTTCATGTGGCACAAGCGGTTCCGGGAAGGTCGGGAGTCCGTCAACGACGACGACCGCTCTGGACGCCCGTCGACATCACAAACGGACGACTCGGTGCAAAAAGTGCGTCAAGTTTTGGACAATGACCGACGATTAAGTGTTCGGGTGATTGCAGAGGAGTGTGGAATACCCAAAACAATCGTTCATCGCATTTTAACGGAGGATCTTCAAATGAGGAAAGTCTGCTCGAAAATGGTGCCAAAAGTCCTGACGAGTGAGATGAAGGAGCAGCGTTTGTTGAAGTGCCAGGAATTGCATGAACGCTACGAAACGGACCCAGAATTTTTGGACAGAGTGATCACAGGGGACGAGACGTGGATTTTTCAGTACGATCCCGAATCAAAGCGCCAGAGCAGCGAGTGGCACACCAAGGAGTCTCCTCGCCCGAAAAAAGCAAGGATGAGCAAATCGCGAATCAAGGCAATGCTCATTGTGTTTTTTGACAGAAAAGGTGTAGTTCACAGTGAATTCGTGCCACAAGGACAAACAGTCAACAAGGAGTTTTACTGTGAAGTGCTCAAACGGTTGCGCAACAGGGTTCGACGCGTCCGAAACGAAATTCGCGACAATTGGATCTTGCACCATGACAACGCGTCAACCCACACCGCGCTCATTGTCTCCGAGTTGCTGGCCAAAATGGGTGTGGCAACGCTGCCCCAGCCGCCGTACAGCCCCGATCTGGCACCAGCGGATTTCTTTTTGTTCCCAAGGATCAAAAGAACCCTGAAAGGAACTCGGCATGGGACGCTGGAGGCGGTAAAAGCAGCCGCGACGACCTCACTGAAGGAGATTCCCGTTGACGACTTCCAGGGCGCCTTCAATGATTGGGTGAAGCGTTGGCAACGGTGCATCGAAGCAGGGGGAGAATACTTTGAAAAGTTCTGAAAAGATTGTAAACTGATATTGAATAAATGATTTTAAAAAAATCATTTCGGGAACTTTTGGGACAAACCCTGTAAATGGGATTTCTGATCATAGGGCAATCGCCTTTATCAAGAGTTTTTTTTTTTTAGCAACTTTATTTAGGCAGCAACATGAACAACAAAAAAATATACATTGGGATTACAAATCAATGTTAGTTTGAGTTAATTATAAGAACAAAGACATATCTACATTAACATCATACGAAAATATAGATGCATAAAATTAATTACAAAAATATAAATACATCAAAATTAATTAAAAAAAAAATATCAATACATTAATTAATATACTGTGAAATAGAATTTTGTCCATGTCTGCCTGGGTAGCGCAGGTAAAGACGTAGTCTGACAAAGCCTGCACCACCCAGGAGATACCAGATAGCCAAAGCAGCCCCATGGGATATCACTGCGCAAACATCAGCGAAAATTAAATTAAGTATGCGATTGATTAAATAGAATTAGTAAGGAGGATCCGGATTAAAGACTTAAACTTAGAATAGGAATTTATCTCTTTTATATTAGAAGGCAGCTGATTCCACAATTTAGGACCTGAAGAACCCACTCTGTGGCAACCCAGCTCCAGACGAGAAAATTGAGGTCTGTAGTTATGTCTACTTGTTGTTGGATAGTTATGTGTAGGTTGCTGTAAATCAATTGGAATAGATTAGTATTTTTAATTTTTTTAAACATTAATAACAAAATTTTATAATTTAAAAGTTGATTAAAAGTTAATAAATTGAATCTTTGCGGAACCTCACGGATCGACATTGGTTGTGGTAATTTATGGTTAATAATATTGAAGAATTTATTTTGTAATGACTAAATTCTACTTTGGTTAGCCTGTGAAGTGTATCCCCAGACCGATAAACAATAAAAAAGATGAGAAAAAATAAAAGAATAATATAGATTGATCAAAAATTTTATAGGTATATAAATACTAATGTTGCGCAATATTCCCAAAAATCTACCAATTTTTAAGCACAATAGGTTAATGAGTGTATCCCATTTTAAATTGGCTTGAATAGGTTATTTCACTGACATTATGAATCATAAAATCCATTACGATGGTCGATAGGAAATGGTCCTCTAGATGAATTTCCCATGTTAACAACCCGAGGGTAGTTGTTTATCAAATACGCTATCGTCTTTGTACTTGCCATAAACCATCAACCATTTCACAATGCCTAGCTGAATAATTCTGTGTAAATAGTGGCAGGCACCGCTCTAATGTCATAAAATAAATAGGAAATGTAACCGTATAATTTATTTATTTATACATAAACTAAAGGAACGAACTTCTAAGAAGTAAACGAGAGGTTATTTAAGAAATACGATTAAGTTTTCGACAACCTTTACGTTTACATGGCTCAGGGACGAGCTAGACCTCCCAGAGGGCAGTGTATTGATCAATACAGGGGCGCCAGCACGGGCGTGACTCTGAGAGGATTAATGGAACTATTTTAACAGTGTAAACAATTCGAACGATAATTTTGTATTATTTCTCTTTGGTGTTTAGTGTTATATTCCTAGTTCTAGTAACTTCTACAAAATTTTCCATCCAAGCCGAAGGGAGACGCAGTGACAGGAGGGGGCAACAGGACATATCTCGGAGTCCAGGTGGGCCAGCCCACCCCTGCTATGGCTTATGCATTTGTGTCCATATGGGGGAAATTGGCAACTTCAGTTCCGCCCCAACTAATGTTCAAAAATTTTATTTGCACAATTCTGCTATGCATTTACTTTCAAAAGTTTTACAGTCACATTTTAAAATAAGGTACTTTTGCCTCATTACTAATTGTCAAGCAGTAGTACTTATTTTTGTAGTATTTTAGTACTTTGTACATTTGCTAAAATGTTTGACAGCTTGGTAGGAGGTAATGATATTTCTCAGCCCCCCTTCTTGAATTACCCATAGGGGCGTCACTTGGCTTATCACAGAACCTGCGTTTTAGGCAGAGAGGAAACTCACATTCCACGTACTCGGACTGGATCCGAACCCGTGTTTCCTAGGTTTGACATCCCTGCAATTGGGCCACTGAAGCGCAGTTTATCTTCCTACTCTCTCTCGTATATAGGGTATATTAGCACCAGGGCTACAAACTTCAAGGGGTCATAGTACTCATCAAGGTGAACGATAATTGTCATAGAATCTAAAGTCGCAAACCACCCACAGCGCCAGTTCTAAAATCGTCCAGCATGCACAAATATTTACAACCAGTGCATGAGAAGCGCAATATGCGTTGTCCTAATCAGCTATGCACTTGATCAGCTGACCTGAGTAGTATCTGGCGCTCTTCACGCACTGGTTGTAAATATTTGTGAATGCTGGACGGTTTTAGAACTGGCGCTGTGGGTGGTTTGCGACCTTAGGTTCTATGACAAATATCGTTCACCTTGATGAATACTATGCTCCCTTGAAGTTTGTAATCTAAGTGCTGAGACACCCTGCATACATGTTAAACAAAGGGAAAACTCCCTAAGAAATGAAGGGGAACGTGGAGGGATTAATCAAATACGATTAAGTTTTCGATACTCCACTTTTATATGGTGTCTAATAAAACCTGTGTTTTAATATGAATTATATATTTGTGGAGTGTTAAAAACTGTTGTTTGTATGTTTTACAACGCAAGGGTGACAAAAGTCATGCTGCGCCAGGACCTATGGTTTTCCGAAGGATCTGAAACTCTCACAGGGCTTAGGGAACCAACTCAAGGAGTACAGTGGGCAGTTAGGCGGTAAGAGTTCTCTTTTTTGGCAACGTTGGCCGGTATATTGGCTCCCTGGGTGAATACCCTACCACTGAGGGTCCTTGTGCAGAGCTAAGATTTATTAAACCTATTTGGCGCAATGTGATAACGCGTTTGCCTACTGCGCCGTTAACTCGGGTTCGACTCCCAACCGTGCAAAGAACGCTTACTCCGATATCTCATAACTATCGATCTGCTCACTGTAGTCCGGGATTTGGTTCCCTAGGCCTTAAGAGGGTCGGATTCCTCGGAAACTTGTAGGTCCTGTCGTGGATCAGGCAAATAAATATAAATATGGAAATAATTATGCTTTGATGTCCGCGTGATAAAAAGCTCGAGATTGTCGCGTGAAAATATTTCTTTTCTAGTTTTCCATTTTTTATCATTATAAGAATGTCAGTCGGTCAGCGTCGTTGCTATTTCTAATATTAAATTTTTATCCTTTTTATTTTGTAAATTTGTTTTCTTTTGAGTGTGAATAAAAATTATTAAAAACACAAATGATAGCAGTGATTATATTTGATTACATTATTATACCGGCCATCGAGAAGGAAGCTGTCCCCTTCACTGCTGACTACCTCATCGGCGCTTTCTTCACTGCTGATTTTCTTCAATTGGTGATTTTCCTTGCAGTCCAGAGGTTCGGAGTCCTCGGAAAAGAGTAGGCCTCGGCGAAGCATGACCATTGTAGCCCTTGAGCCGTAAGACCGCAAACACACACATATTAGACATATTATGTTATTGCAAGCGTCGCACTAGCTTCTGATTGACATGTTGTGCGTTTTAGAGATACGTATGATTTCAATAAAAGCATTTTGCTTATCTTTTCTCTCTCTCTCTTCTGCAGGAGTCCCATAATATTTTCTCTGTAGAGAAGATGTGCTTTCTCTACAGAAGACTTACCATGTTTTCCTTAAAGGGGATTGAACGAGGTTTCAAAAGCAGCTTATAATACTTTCTGTATAAGACGTATTGTACTTTTGATTAAGACTTATTCTATATTCTATATAAGATCTATTACACTTTCGATAGATATATCATGCTTTTTTTCGTATATAATATACTTACATGATCTCTCTCTGTAGGAGTTATTACGATTTCTGGAGTATTGACCTGTCTATCCAACTTTCGGTGATATATCGACGTATGGATGGGAATTATACAAGGAAATATATGTCACCATGAGATCATAATGTTGCGATTATTTATAGCTTTTAATATTTGTAATGAGAATCCTAATTCTTGCAAAATCAAATACCACAGCTTGATGACAAGAAGCAAAGAAATCAGAGACGAAACGAAGAAAGGGCCAACCGTACCAAAATTTCTGTAACAAACAAGGTCCTGTTGGGCATACCCACATCCGCAAGCCCGGGTAATAGTCAAATGTATCAGACTTCACCGGATTCATCGCCTATTGTGCGTCCTACAAAAACTTGATAATACATTCTAGGGTGATATAATCAATAGACAAATTTCGGTGTCACTACATAACACATTACCTACTGAAATTTTTTCCAGTGTTGCCAAAGAATAACTGCCAACATGCAAAGTGACCAGCCGCTATGTTGTTTCAGGCTTTTTTTGTAATTTTCGTGAATCAGTGAAAGGGATGTATCAGTGAAGGGGTTGTGGAATGAGACCCTCGCTTCCAGCTGCGCCCTTACATCCCGTTCAGATAGTCTACGAATACCTGTGAATCAGTAAAGTGTTGAACCACAAAATTCTTGCAAAGTGAAAAAAGTAAAAAGCGAGTACTCATCTGGTTCGTGGGATGTTTGCGGTGGGAAAATAGTCGTAATTGCATATGTAATCCATAAAAAATAAGAGTAAGACCCTCAAACATTTTCGTTGCAACGAACAAAACACAGCGAATGTGAAGCAAAAAGAAAATGGCGTATCGCACCAGTTCTCACTGCAACATACAGCCGTACATGACGTCTGAGTGTGTGTGACGTCACAAGCCGATCCACTGAAATTCAAAACGATTGCAAGAGAACAGAGAGAGAAGCAGGTAACGTGTCATGCAGTAGGGCCAAAATTTCAAACGTTCATAACTATGATTTTCTAAATTGTCTTACTTCAGAATTAAGACTGATTCCGATAATCTTACACGTACAAACGAGATAAAGCGGAAAGTTTCAAATTGAATAGAAACACTGATGATCACAGAATGTAATTTTACCACCTTGATTTCACGAACGTTACTTTTACCATACATGAAGTATTGATCAGGCTGCTTCTCTTCATGTCTTCCACGTATGTAAGTTTTTGAAACCTTGAGGCCCTGCGGTAATACAGTGGCAATGCGTTTGCTTAGCGAGCTGTTAAGCCGACTTCGACTTCCAAAGGTGGCGGAAAAAAAAGGATAATGCTTATCAACTAGCGCGTCACTGTATTCCAGGGGTTGGTGCCCATGGCTTTAAAATGTTTGGATTTCTTCAAAAATTGTAGATCCCGGAGCACCATGATCGTTGTTCACCTTGCACTTTAAAATACATATTCTGATACCTGGTGGATTCTCCTCAGATGCTAAGAATCTTATGTTTCCTACCTTATTACCATAATTTGAAACAAAGATACATATTATTATGCCAAGTTAAAGTTAATGTTATGCCAAGTTCTTTTGTTAATTTTCAACGTTAGGAAGCAGAGTTTGCAAACCATCATCAGAAGAACGACAAGAAAACAAGTGGCAATTTCCGTTACGTAGTCACAAAAATAATAAACAAACGTTTGTTCTCTTACCTTTCGTATGATGAGGTTTCTCAAATTGCAGAATGAAACTTCAGGGTAAACAAGGAGCTAATACGGGAGCAAACTTGCAAAGTTCTTTACAATATGAGCAACATAAATTCAAATAAATTGCGCAAAATCTTTTAAATGATAACTGTAGCTATCTTGAAAAAAATTGCCAATTGAAAAGATCTTCCTACAATTTCCACCCGGTCTACGAAAGAGTTGTTCGGACAACTAGTAAATTGAGTACTTTATTCAAGATAAAACTAATGGGTTTTATTTTAGTTGTCATTTCTCGGATATTGTATAAAGTTTCGGTGTGGACTAATGAAAGCTTTAGTTCACATGTAATTCGTTTTCTGACAGAGAACTGATGTAATCGATTCTTGGGTTTGTAAATTCAATGAGGATACTCCTTTACACAATGGATGCCTAAACTATAGAGCCATATTTTTCAATATTGTATTAAACTGTAGCATGGTCTCCCATATGGGGGGGCAGAGGGGGTTCGAGACCTGCCCTACCCTAGCCGTTCAAAAATTTCATTCGCCCGATTCAGCTATGCATTTACTTTGAAGGTTTTTACAGTCACATTTTAAAATAAGGTACTTTTCAGCTCATTACTAATTGTCGAGCAGTATCGATTACTTCTGTAGAATTTTAGTACCATGTGCATTCATTAAAACGTTTGACAGCCTTGAGCAGGAGGTGATAATATTTCTCAGCCCCCACCCAACTAGAAGTACTCATACGGGCGCCCATGAACTGTGGTACTGTGATAAAACTGGAGTTTATTGAATGGTGGTCTAAAATTTAATTGAATTGGTGATGAAACAATACAGAGTTTCACCAGGAGATTCCATAACAAACAGTTATTTCGACACTGGCGTAAGGTTTAAAAACACGACGTTTCGGGAGCCAACTGCTCCCTTTGTCAAGTGAAGGCAGAATTGGTAATTGGCGTAAGTCTTATTGCGATATGGCAACGCCAGTGAAGCACTACTTACGTATATAATAGTTTTTGGGCTTAAAAAACAAATAATCCATTTTATCGAAGGATGTCCCACTTTAAAAGATATATGTTATTGGAAGAGAGATGAATCGATTAGATTTTTGTACACCACTCAAATTTTGGGTGCTAGAATGGACTTCCAGAATGAATTCATCTTGATCAAGTGAGTCAGAGCAGAAAAGGATAATGACATAAACTGACTTCGAATCCCTGGTAATTGTCCACCGAATGAGACTCTGCATTGTTGATCTCAGTGCGTAGAAGGTCACCAATTCGCGTCTAGCCTGTGGCATAGTTGCTTTTTTTCTGACTCTTGTTTTGAGAAAGGGGAAGCTAGTATCTGAATCTAATGTCATGAGCAAACTGACAAACGTTGATTTGTCTATATTTTCTACGTCTATATTTAAAACTCAAAGGAAATTAATTTCACGAAACTCCCTTCCTATGTCTTATTGTTTAATTTCTCACATATATCTGATTTAAAAACCATCATTAAAATTTATTTAATTTTGTTATTAAAAATCCTTCGCTTATATCCATTAACTGTAACTTTAACACCCCCCAGATCGTGGTTGTTCGACTTAAAAAAATGAATTCGTATTTAATCGCGTTTTATAAATTACATGGATAAAGCCGATTGCAAATATATTTAATATAACGGGTAAGACTTGCCCTGTTATAATATAAATTGACAGAATAAAAAACTTAATTTGTAACTTTTCATTCAAATTTTTATTTTTGAAAACAAACCGTTTTGATACTTATTTTGTCTTGCATTTGTTTCAAAATGAGAAGTAATAATATGAACGTTTATGAATATTTTTATTATGTTTCCAGAACTATTATTTGTTTTGTATTTATATTTCAGAAATTAACCAGGTGAACTTTTCCTTAGATATGGGTGATTCATTTCAACTTGAAATTAGTTGGGCTTTCGTAGCATCTTTAAACCTGGTCTAGGTTCAGCTATTCATTTTTCTTTTGTCTCGCTCATCCATGTTTTGCAAATTTCTACATTATCATAAACGCAGTCCCAAACAGGAAAATGGTTTCTATCGTGTTTATCTTACTAATATTTGCATTGAAAATGAAATATATTGCTTATTATAAAAGGATCATTCGTGTTTTTTACACATTGGCTGCATGCAAAAGTGCAGGGAAATTTTAGCTGTGATATTCAATTTTCTAAAGCTGATTTTGTTAATTGTATTACTATCCTAAGGTTAAATTTTCATCCTTATCCTTAAAACACTCAAAACATATTCTGCATCTTTCTGTGGACATCAAATGTTTCGATGATAGAAAAAAGCTATTTAAGTCTGAAAACCTTAAATAATTAAATTGAAACTACTTCGCCAAAAAGTAAGAAAAAATCTAGGGAAAAGATACAAATTTGTAGATAATAAATTTAAGAATATTTCGCATAGGTAATTATGAAGAAAAATATGTTTTCCTTGAATGTTTGTTTCTTGAAAACTATTTATTCTCAAGGAAAAAAAATGTTAAATATTTTAAAACGTAATTATAAGACTAAAGTTTCGAATTAGCAACAATACACTAAAACAAAAACCTAAATGGAAATATTTGTTTAGTCATAAGCGAGTCCTCAAATTGCTAGAAAAATTGCAAAGAAGGTGCTATTTAGTTGCTAAGGACGACCATCTTTAAATGTTGTAACCAAATATTCGCCAAATATCTGGGCATGAGTAAAAAAAAATTGAAGGCGCTTGGAGTATTAGTTTAAGAGTGCAATTAGCTGAACTTATCTTTGTAAAAGAACTCATTTAATTTTTTTTATGAACGGTGCGCCTTTGAACTGTGAATTGCCCTAAAATAACGTTCTTTGAATTATTTTTTACAGGGGTATGGTAATCCCCTGAATTCCAAGTAGGAATAATGTCTTAATTTATATTTTGCCTTGGAATGAAGTTTAAATCGTTGTACTCGTTTTTGGCTTCAGCTTTATTTTTCAATTGTCCTCAGTGGTAAAATTCTACCAAATTCTTGGGAAATGGAGGATGTCATATCCAATCCATTCCCCTGTCCTGTGCTTAACAAGATGATACTTAATTTAACTGTTCCTGTGAGATCAGCATCTCGAAAAGAAAATCGAACCTTACACGATTAGCAATGAAAAATATGAATAAAACTCGTATTTATGGAGGACCTTGCGGTTTTGCAGTGGCAGCATGCTCTAACATAGCGTTAAATAGACGAGGGAACTTTACGAGAATACAACGTTCGATTTTTTTTTAAATTATGCACACGAAAGAGGTCGTTAATTGAAGAATAATGGCGGAAAAAAAATTTCCGACTCATGTCTTAGAGCAAAGATATGGCCCTTTGAAATTCTTAAAATTTTTAAAAAATTCTGTAGATTGTGATGAAATTGTACATATCGTTTCCCTATGAGCATCAAACACGTGGGTATGTATAATTACGAGATGGAAAAGCACTACCATACACAGGATTAGATTTCGGAGGGCGCTGAATTTAGATTTATTTGGGGGACGGGAAGTCCTGAACACCTTAAATGACCTGTACTTTCTACTTTTTCAATGTTAACTTTTTTATTTCGGAGGCGGCAGTAAACCCATCAGCCTCCCCGCTCAGTACGACCTTGTCGAAAATGGAGCTATTGAACATTTCAATGGCCAATTATTTACTTACAACAGCAATGGTGTGAAAGGGTTTCCTATAGTTGGGAAGCATGGGTTTTTGAAAATTTCAGGAGACTGGCGCTTTTGGAGCCTCAATACGCCAAAAACACAAACTAAAAACACGCGCCCCGATGGCCAGCTATAAATAACAGGAGAGTTTAACATTCTACCAACCATTATTCAATCGGTGTCTGATTTCATTAAATTATTTTTGTTTTATACCGAAGTGCGAGTTGCTAATATTTCCACTCATTAATACCAAGATTTTTTCTATTCGCACAACAATATATGCATAAGTGGTTGTCAGAAGCGGGGACTTTTGTTTTCTGTGTGGCGTTTCATGCACAACTCTAGTCAAATACAAATATTAGAAGTCAGTATTATTTAACATTTTGTTCATGAAGTCGTGTCATGGGGGCTTGTGTCTTTGTGCTTTTAGCGTATTGACGCACTAAAAGCGCAAAACGCGCCAGTCACCTGATATTTTGAAAAATCCACGCTTCCCGACTATAGGAAAACCGTTTTACACCATTATGTTATAATTAAAAAATCAGCTATTAAAATGTCTAACAGTTAGTTCCCTTGTCAACGAAGTCGTACCGAGCTGGGGGAGGGGGAATGATGGGGCTACTGCCATCTCTGAAATTTAAAGCCAACATTGAAAAGGTAAAAAAATAAAGGTCATTTAAAGTATTCAGGGTTTCCCCACCCCAAAACGTGAATTGTTTCACCGGTTAACCCCAAACACCGATGCGTACCCACCAATGTGTGTGGGGTAGGGGCAAATAAAGTAATTTTCAAAAATAAAATCAATAATGATGGAATTATTAAAGACAGGATACAAAACTAACAAAGGTACAAAACAGATAAAAATAGAAAATACTATAATGCGTATAGAAGAAATACACAAGTACAAAATATTAATAACGATATATTTAAGAATTACAACAGATAAATATGACGAAACTCTTAATACATACAAAAATCCAAATATAAAAATTACAATATCAACTAACTCTTCAAAAACAGAAAAATAAGAAAAAATATGGGGAAAAAATAATATAAATTATTATAGATTTAATAAATGAAATAAATTACCAGACCATTTAAAAAATTGTGAAAGAGAAAGAGTTTAAAAGGAAATTAAAAATTTATTTAATAGAAAATCAAAAGTAAAATCGTCAGGCTGACCAAAAGGGATCTAGAGTAATAACTTTTGTTTTGTTTCGCTATGCTTACGCCCTGCACAGAAATATAATTTCACATAGAAATAAAAATTGTATATCTTCCAATCAGTCAAACAAGTTTCCTTTAATCTGACCAAATACGTTTGCGTTGACTGCACAACACTACAATATTACCCTAACTTTTGTGTGCTTGGTGCTAGAAACACTTCCATTCAAATACACACTACCATGGTTAAAATATCATTTCAGCTATTTCAGGAAGCTAGCAGCACACTAACCATCCTAAGGGGAAGTTTACATGTTTGCCATTTTTCCTTCGTACTTACAAAAGTATTCGTTTATTTGTAGTGTAGGATAGATTCTTTCTGCACATAAAGCATATTAGCCTTTATCTCCTAAATGTTTTTTTCTTGGGAGGGGGGTACTTCCATTCAATGTTTTGTTCCTCATGGTAAGAGGTTTCCATCGACAGTATTCTTGACCAAATCGAAAACAGATACCTCGGGTGGTTTCCTGGTCGGACATGAGACGGAAATTTTTTTGCGCCATTATTCTTCTTAACAAACTCTTCCATGTGTATAATTTTTAAAAACATCGACCGTTGAATTCTCGTAAGGTTCGCTCGTGAGTTCATTTCCCAACTGTACTCAAATAAAGAATGCTTGCTGACTGACTGATCATTGTAGTCCAGTGACTGGTTCTTCAAGCCAACATTGTTTTTGATTTCTCGGAAAACTATAAGACCCGGCTCAAAATGGCCTTTGCTGCCCATGCGTTGTAAAGCACAAATAATTACAATCCATACAAAATTAGCAACCATATATAATCAAATCACAAAGTCTCCCGACCTAATTAAAACTTATCTAATTTTTTTTATAAAATTCTTTTCCTATATGAACACTTTTCCAAATCACGCACTAACGTGTATAAAGCGCAGTTACCATCGTAGGTAAAATCAGTCAAGCTTATAATATACATATAGATAAATTTTCCCAGATTTGCAAAATCTCTTCATATAAGAAAATCTGTTTCTTGGATCATTGCAATTTCCTTAAGTCATATATACTTATTTGTACACCTGCAATTTGCAAGAAAGCAGTCTTTGTAAGTTTCAAGCATATATATAGTGTGATGAAGCATTTCCGATGGAAAGACAGCCGTTTAGATGATGGTATATCATATACATCTTTAGTTTGAGTTAAACCCGTGGGTTGCTGAAACATATATCATTTAATCCCCCCACGAATTTATAAAACTGCTCCGAAAACTTTGTGCTAATCAGTTCGGTAATTGTGCCATCCTTGCGAAGGGTAATAAGATACTATATAAAAATACATATGTGGAAATAAAGAATTGTCTTCCGGGTCCCGGCATTCTAGTTGGCATGACGCTCTGGTCCATACAGAGACGTCCCTGGTTCGATTCCAGCCGGAGACCGCGCCCTCCTTTTTCTTTATTCCGGCCCAACAAACTTTGCTATAATGGGTCTTGTGCAGCTCTAGTTTAAACCAAACAATATGGTTTGCCGAAACCTTTTGCATCAAGCATCTCAAAGCGAGGAATCCAAGCCTCCATATATATATATCATCATCAAGTGCCTTCTCCAATTCGGAGGTTGGCGGCCAAAATGGATCACATTTTCCTGTCTCTACTGGCATGGATAATGTCTTTCGTGCTTAGCCTAGTCCAAGCCTGTAAGTCATCCATGTATCCTCTTCTTTTTCTGCCTCTGGATCTCTTCCCCACGATGTTTCCTTTCAGTGCCAGTTGGGGTATTTTGTATTTTTCCCCATTACAATATGGCCGCAATATGCTAATTTTCTCCTGAGAATTTAAGTGATGATAGTTCATTTTGTGTTGGATCTGTTCAGCACTTCCTGATTGGAGATCTTGTCAGTGCATTTTATTTTCAAAAGTCTTCTTAGGGTCCACATTTCGAAAGCTTCGATTTTATTTCTTGTTTTATTTTTTAATGTCCAGGTCTCGCAACCATAAAATAGTATAGGCCAAATATAAAGTTTTAAAATTAAAATTCTGAGATGTAAATTTAATTTTCTCCTCTACAGAATTTTTTGCATTTCATTGAATTTTGTTTTTGCCGGCACCTTATTTCTTTTGTTTGATCGTTAGTGTAGCAAAAATGTTTTTCCAAATAGGAAAAGGAATTTACTTGTTCTATGGCCATGCTTTTACAATGGGCAGTGATGTTGAAGTTTTTTCTGCTAAGACACATAGTTTTCGTTTTCTTCACATCAATGGTAAGTCCCATTTCTTCGCTTTTTGTATCAAATTCATTGATGAGCTCCTGCAGATCTTTATTTGAGGTAGATATTATTATCATATTATCAACATATACCAAGTTATTTACAGTAGTTCAATTTATTTTTAAACTTTTTCCTTTCTTCCATGATTTCTTATATATATTTTTTTTTTTTTGGTTTTCGACGTTTAAATATTATGATGCTATTAACATATTTCTTTTGTACTGTTATTACTGTTATCAAAAGCAAAATTTAAAACTGTATGTACGGTCTCACCTCGGTTTTTCCAGGATGATCCTTGTCCTTGCGCCATAAAAATGCAAACAAACAACTAAAAGCAAAATTAGGCTTTTAATTTTTGAAACGTTTCTGAAAATGGTGGCTTTGAAAGTTCAAGAGCCTTCGTCTATTTCACTTACATATGAAATATATAAAACAAAATAAATTTGTTATTATTGATTTATACAATCTTGTATGGGACATAATATTACCAGCTGCCATGTTTCAATGGAGTGATTTTTAAATGAAGATAAATTTCTTAAAACAAGAGAGAAATTTTTTTTCCCAGAAGATGTTCTCTACGGTACGAAAAGAAACATTGAGGTTTGACAATAAATTCCTAATATGGTGTACTATCAACCTTACATATATGAATAGGTATCTCAAAATCCTGTGAACAAAATGAACCAGTTGTAAGAAAATTTGAATTAATTTTCCTTTTCTTCGCATTAGCGAAGAAAAGGTATCTCAAATTAGCATATGAATAAAAATATTTATTATCATTACATATTGTATTAAGTTATACCTGATTATAATGCATATAATGTTTTCCTGAGCATTAAAATGAATGCATCATTTCCTTTTAAAACTTAAATATATACCTAATATATTATAAAATGGAAGGCGCTTTCAAGTAAAATTTTGGATGTCGATTTTACGTTTTCTCTTTTCATGAATAGGAAAATGATCCAATAAAAATTAAATTTATTATTTTTTAGTTCGTAAAATCGATTGCAATATCGAGTGAAGTCGATGATTAAATGTGTATTCATCGCTATCGAATTTAGAAAAATATCTTAGTCCATCTCTACATTCTTAATTTCGATGAATAAAAAGCCAATGTAGCACTTATAATCACCTTCACTAATGAAAATTTAATCCACTTCACTTTATAAAAGCAAATTGGTTGGGAGGATAAATAATCCCCTCAGATTATGTTAAAATGTATATATATATATATATTGAATTTTTAATAAATTGACATCGTGAATTAATTAACAAAATGTTATTTAATGAAAATTGTAATTAAAAATTTTTATGTCAAATAAATTGAACATGGGTGAGAAGTGTATCATGACCTTTTAAGGATCCGCGGTCAGAGAAATGCTCTCCATTGGCGACCTTACCTCCCCTTGGCGACACGGACGTTTCGCTGTGGCCAAATTTCGATCCAGCAGTTCTCTGCAGCCCAGTAGAGGTAAAACACAGCTGGCTTTCTGAGCATCTCCCGATTCCGGATCGAAGGCTGTGTTATTTTCGAGTATTCCACCAATTCCGTAACAGAAGTCGGTTTCCCGGACACTTTTCCGGAAATTTGGCTCTGGGTACGCGTCGTCCTGCAAAGAACTGAGTGTCCAATCCAACTGCGTCTTTAGAAAAATTTGGATTAGAAAACCGGAAAATCCCGAAGTGAGAAAGAGTTATTCCCGTTTATCTGCAAAGCGGGGCGCCATTGCTTTTGCGCGCTGACGTGACATCATAAAAAAAACCAAAACGAAAAGTACGGAGAGGAAAGTAAGAAAAACACTGAAACAATAAAATTCTTGAAATACTTTTCCGAACTTTTTCCGAATCGCAACGTACGACAAACGCCGGATAGAAAATAACCATGAAGCCGGTTTTTCAGACTGTGTTAATAATTGCAGTTACTCTGCCCTATTTTGCAACTTCTGAAACTATGTATCAGGCTCTCAGCAGAGACCCCCAACTCACCGAGGTAAGTAAAATTTTTCTTTTTCTGAACTTTTCCGAAAACTCTGAAGTTTTCGCCAAAATATTTCAGCCAAAGGCAAGAGGACGAGGAGACATAAAACGAATATTTTTAACTTGAAAAATGCTAGTAGTAGTCTGACATCGATTTTCGTTCAAATTACAGAAATTACGGAAAACTTCCAGAATTATCAAAAATTGGAAAAATTTAAGATCATTTCGGTCTTATTTAAAATCGCGTATTGTTTTTTTTTAATGGATAATTACGAAAACCAAATTATTCGTATTTAATTTTACATTCTTAAATAAATGGAGTTCTTTGGACATCAACTAGACGTATAAAAGTCATGCATTGTTAATTTTTTTAAAATATATATTATTTTTACTTTATTCATTATTATTTCTATATGTATATTTGGAAGTAAATTATAAACATTATTTGATACAGGGTTATTCTCCTCCAATAATGTTCTAAATATTTTGTTATCTTTATCCCCATCTACTAAAGTTTCGCATAAATCGGTAGGAAATTGACAAAATAAATTGAAGATATTAATTAAAAAATTTAAATATCTGATTCAAGGTTAGATAAAAATAGAAATAAAAATAAGTTTCTTTCTACCGTAGTTTTTTTTTTCAATATTAGGCTCTAAGTTTGGAGTTTCGGAAACGAAAATTAGGAACTTTCTTTTTTTTTTCTATATCTCCTAAAATATTGTGATCATTGCTTAAATTGTACTCAAAAGTGCGAGATAGTCTTTCAGATTCTTGCGTATGAATTAAAAATTAAAGAATTATTTAAGAAAATATATTTTTTGCGGGACTGTTTCGAATCTTTGAAGTTTCTAAGTTGAATATAGCTCACACTCTATTTTGTATATTCGAAGGATAATCTGTTCATAGGTGATCATGAGATCATTAAAAATTTATAGACTCTAATGAACGCTTTGCTGATTTAGTTTGTTTCATGGGGAAGTGGCAGTAAAGGTCACGCTGCGCCAGGAATTTCATTTTTATCAGGGAGGCAATAGTAAGCATTATACAACAAAATACCCGCGGGATTCAAGCTTAGATTTTCAGCAAGGCAGCTAAATGCCTTAGCTCTGCGCGACTGATCTAGCTCCGAAATTATGAAACAACATTCATGGTCTGTCAGTTTCTTTTCCTAGACTTTGTAAATCTATTTCAATTTACAACATGAGAGAAATGCATTCTTTACATTTTTACACCTTATTTAAGAATATTTCCTATTATTCAATCAGCAATAATTGTCCGGATATGTCATTTTTTGTGAAATATTTCGCGAACAAGTGATTAATTCTGTTAGAATTAGTAAGTACTTAAAAGTAAATGACGACTAAAAAAAATGCCAATTTTACGCGAATATCGAAACTGAGCAAACGGTTGAAAGTCACACGGCCATGTCATTGTAGCAGTAGGAAACTTACCAGTGAAAACCCTTGATCTATTTCACCGTCTACTGTAGTATTTTGTGTTCAAATACCCTATTTCGATTTCCTCAGGATATAATAGCGTTTTTTCACATTATTATACGTGATATTATAATTCTAATCATTCATAAATGTGTTCAACTAAAGCAAAAATTAATGTTCAATCCATACATATCACAAAAATAAGACAAATTATTTTTTTTCACAATCATTTCTAAAATGGTGACAAACTTCTAGAGTAATCGTACATAAGTTCCTTAGAGTTGAGATAGTTACTTTGATGAAAAAATACGCAATAGATTATATCAAATCCATATTTCTTGGCTTAAATCCTTCACTCTTATAAAGAAAAATTATCTTTTAGGCTGTCAAAGTGAAAGTAATTAACGAAGAATTCATTATCTAAGACTTATCATTCTCGATCCTTTCCGGGACGGGCATTCTTCTAAACAATTTTTACGTCCCTCTCTTCCTTTGCGGTCCCCTGATCTCCTGCTATCAAGAAAATCATAATTGTACACCATAATACAACACAAAAAAATTTAGAAACAAAATGAAATTAAAAAAAAATATGCCTAATAAGTATAAAATGTGTAGCATAGAAGAGGAGCATATCAAGACGCGCTAAACGCTTTTCTAATAATTTACAATATCTACATTTGTATACTTGACACATTCATTACTTAATTTTGTATAAACTACTTTTTAAGTACCGAAATTAATTTTGAAAATAATGCATTGTAATATTTTTGTAAAATTGATAGATTTGTTATGAAAATTTGCAAGAACGACTGTTTTATTTCATATGAAATATGTGAGAATATTTCAATGTTTTTTGTTCATTATCGTCGGCTATGGAATCCTTGTGATCTACAATATTTTTCAGACTATGCGGTAGTTTCAACTACCTTATGATTGTGGGCATTTCTTTTCTTTTGGTCGAAACTGTATAGTTGTCTTAATCATGCTTTCGTTATTTTTCTATGAACGATGTTCAGTTTCAGATGTTCACGAGAAAGTGGTTTGTTTTCTGTAAATGCGCTATGTCAGAAAAGCGTCTGCAGAACAAGGCTGATCCACCATAAAGCTAATGCAATCTGAACATCACGAGAAGTCAAACTAGCTTAAAGAGGTTCGAAAGGATTCACTAAAATGAGTGAAAACACCAAAATCTAGCTAAAATGGGTTCCTTCTCAGAACTCAATGTCAGGGATCACAAAATGTAGATTTACAATTAGTTGTAGGAGCTCATAAACTCCTTAAATTAATTAAATCTTTCTATTATACCTATTTTCATTAAGATGCTGGAGTTTTGTGGTTATTCCCTTATTTTATTTATGTATGTGCATATTTTAGCCAAAATAAACCTTTCTCATTACTACTTACAAATTTTTACTAAAATTTATTCAGGGACATTGCTCGAAATAGAAATTATATCACTTTATTGTTATTTTGGCGCAGTATAGCCCAGATGCTCTTGCGCCATAAAAATCGAAACAAACTCGTAAGTGAAGCATATTACATCAGAACGCTGCTATGCTTTTATCGTTGACGTTTATATTCATCATCAAATATCGCCCCTTATATTTACTCGAAACCTTTGCTCTAAAAACCATTTCCAAAAATTCACGATTTTGAAATTTCACTACACACGATCCACTTCCTCGCCTACGTAAAATAATATTCCGTAATCACGAACATTTAATTCAAAAGCACATTAAAGTTGGAAATTTCTGTTTCGCTGGAAATTTTGTTTGAAAGAATGTATATTTAAAAATGAGAAACATTCTCTCAACAATTTATTAATTAACGACAACTACTCAATTTCATTTCTCATAGCTTTCACAAATTAAACATTTAAAATCTGCCAACCCTCCAAATATCCTTCTTCATAATTTGATTTAAATAAATTGAATTCCTTATTGTCTTACTCTATCCTAGCTTCATAAAATTAGGAATAATTTTCTAATACATGCAAGGCCTTAAGAAATAAGAAATACGATACTTGGTGACAAATTTGTAATTAAATTATATGATTAAGTATCATGTCATTTGATGATTTTTAATTTAAGTTTTCATTAATGGATAGGATGAAATGTAAATCGCCTACCTTTTATTGTGTTATCCCGAAAAAGAACTTCTATTTTCTGAATTACGAATTTGAAATAAACATTCCCTAACAAAATGCATCTGCGACTAACGAGTGACAATTTTTATTATATACATGTATTTTGCTCTGCAAAATCGCAATTATTATTATTGTTTTACTGATATTAGAGTACGTGCAGGTTTACAAGTAAAGGAAGGCAGAGAGAAAGTATGAGAAAGAAATTGGGTATTTTGATTCAGTAATTGACATGTGACTTTGGGAGATCCATATGAGTTAAGTATTGTCAGAAGGAATTTTTGACAAAGCATTTCATTATTTCAAATTCACATGGTAACGACAATTTTTAATCTTTCAGTGTTTATAGAGTTATCTTATGCGAATATCCATGTATGCCTTTCTTTGCGATTGATCTTCCCCACACCTCTCCTGTGATCAAAGATTCTATCTCAGCCGTGATACTATAAATTATCATACAATGCTCCTAATTCTAAATATAGGTATTAATTAAAATAGCTTGTGAACTGTATTTTTCAAACGACACACCTAGAATGTAATGAAATCCTATTTTAAAACTGAAATTGACCATAGCTTCTTGAACAAAATTTCTATGGTTATCCTTATTTCACATATACGTATTTGTTCTCTTTATATGGGATCGTCGGTTCCCAAAGAAGGGTAATTTTTTATATAGCTTACTTGAAACAATCAGTTATTGACGATCTTTTAACATACAGACAGAACATTTAAAATATTACATTTCCTAACATTAAAATTTTAACGTTTAGAAATTTTACGTTACATCGAGGGAATTTTACTGCCATTTCCACATTGCGAGTTATTATTCATATCAGTCATTGAATTTATCACAAGCGTCCAATTCCGCCTCGAGCGCAAATGGATGTTTTTTTAAGTCATATTACTTTTCCGAAAGTACAAAAGTTTGTAAAGCCGGTTTCGCAAAACACAAATAAACACTAAAATATAATAAAACGTAAAAAGCAGTTTAGTCTTGTTTCGGTCTACCACAAACAGCAGAATATATTTTGTGGGCGTCGTTCTTTATTCCAAAGGTTTTGTCTGAGTTGACACGAATTGGATTTTCTTTTCCAATAATTTTAAACATGCTTATTTCGCACGAATCATTCCTTGGAGCATGCATCTTTCACACATCGATATGCTAATAACTTTTGAACAAACGGCATGGAAAATTTTGCGACGTTCTCGAGAAAGTTAAGCAGATTCAAAGTATTCTTTCGAGTGTCGTTAACAACAGTATAATATAAAATATATTATTGACGTATGTATTTTATATATACGTCATGATGACGTATTTCCCTCAAGAAAAATGACTCTGGTGTTTGCGAAAATATCCTGCGAAATTTTATAACTATTACCAGAAGTTACGTATTAAATACTTTTTCCACAGTATGTAGCTTGAGTGAAGAATAAACTATTAATTTAGCTCGATACTATCCTGTAGTATTGCGATGCAGAGCAGGAGAAAGGTGCGAATACCCCAGAGCTTGTAGTAATAGGGTCCCCTGGCGTTAAATTTTTTCCTTTTTTTTTCGAAAATTATTAAAAAAATTACCAGCTTGCCAATTCCATAGCTTTTAGCTCTTGGCTTTTCTGTCTTAAACTCCTTGGCGGAGCTCTTAACTTAATCGAGAAAATATCTTCCTGATCTCATAAATAACAATGTAACATCAGAAATATTACTCAACGGGTGCATCATCATCAAAAAATGTACAAAGCTTGAATAAAATTTATTCTTATTGTTTTCGTTCTTGAGAAAAGTAAGGAAAACCAAAATCCTCTTCCCCTTCCTGTTTTGGTGAATTCATTCTCGAAAATGACGGCAAATTTCCGTGAACTTAGAAAAGGAGTTGCAAGAGACGAGTGAAACTTGCCTTAGTTCCAAAATATAATAATGCAAATTAACATTTATACCATTGACAGCCATAATTATGTTTTCTATTTATTTTACGTCATTTTTAATAGAGAGCAAGTTTCGTAGATACCCAATGAAATAAACAGTCAGCTAAAATTAATTGTAGTTTTAATTGACACACATCGACTCAGTTGGCATTAGAGAAACGTTTTTTCATTAAAAGAACGTCTTAAACGTTGCTGCAAGCTTATATTTAAAAATAAATTAACGCGGAAAGCCTTCGCACGATTATATAAACGTTTATTTATCGACCGCGTTTATAAGAGCATAAGAACGTAAACGTTGTTAATATTGGCCCTCATGATTTAATGCTTGGACATGAAGTTTATTAATAAATTTAAGTATGGTAGAACATATATTTGAATTCTTGTTAGAAGATTTAAAATAGATAACCTTACATTAACCAGAAACTTAACCTGACTTACAAACAACGAGGCATTGTCAAACGTCTAAGCATACTGAATTTTGAATTCGATATGTTAAACTTTATGGCAAGAGTTGAACCACCAAATATTGGTGTTTGAAGAAAGTAAGGACCGTTATCAGACTTGTCATTCTTTGAAAAGACATGTCTGGCCCAATATCTAATTCCAGATCCTTAGGCATAGCTGCCAAGTTCCTTGTATAAACCGGGACACTCCTATGTTTTTGAATAGGAAATTTTCCGGTACATTCACGGAAGTTGGCAGCTATGCCAAAGCACCCTTATGAATGAGCACCAGAAATCAAGTATGTCTTTTGGCCTACACCTGAAGAAAAGAAACACAAATCTATAAACAATTGTTTACCATTTTCTTACTAAGCACAAGTATTATTTTTAGCAAATGTTCCGAGAAAAGACGTATAAGAACCTTACATGCCATTGCATCCATTTGCAATACATTTCCTGTTCCGAAATTCCTAATTATTGCTAAAGCGTAGCGACTGAGAGGTGAAGCCCTATAGTATTGCATTAAAATTGCATGAAATGGCATCTCCGAACTCCGAGGCCGAACACAAAAAACAAAGAGTTTCCTGCATTGCAATATCTACTTCAAAAGAAAGCTAGAAGAAAGTGCGTCATTCGGGAAACGAGCGGCTTTTGTTAAGTGGTGTTCATGCGACCCAACAGGAGACACGCTTTTATTCCTGACATGCTTATGACCAGCTTGATATGTGGTCCACCTCACCCGCATTCAAGGCCAATTGAGTCCCATTTAAATGCCTATTTCCGGGCTATTTAGAAGTTGGGCATCAAGAACCGAAGCATGATGCGTTGATAGTTTCAGCTCAAATGTTCTTGAACACGTTCTTAACTTCCTCAGCAGGAAAATAACACGCAGTATCCTTATTTGCATGGACGTGGACCCGTTACAACGATCGGCAAGTTATTTATGCGGTATTGTGCACCACTTAAAAATAAATTGATAAAGAATTGGAACATATTTAATATTTAAAAGATTATATAAAAAAAAACTATATCATATATAGTATGCATCAATTGTTATTATATACATTTCGCATAAAATTAGACAACTAAATATATGCAGACATCTTTTCGCAGATAGCGCAGATATATAACGAAAGAAGAGCTCTAAAAAGGTTTTAGCATGCAGCAAAACTTGCGTTGCTATTGTCGACGCCCGTTCCCGTAGAGATGGGTTCAGGAAATAAAAATACTCAGATGCATTGCAGAAAAAGAAATAAATATATACTACATTAATAATAATTTAATAACATTATATAACATAACATATATAACACATAACATTATATAACATGATATATATATCACATAACATTATATAACGTGACATATATAATACATAACATATTATACATAATATAATAAATAATGCAAATAATATAGAGATAAATACATAATACATAAATTACAAGATACAGTTATATTTAGATTGTTAACAAAAATATAAATGTAGTTTTCTTTTCGTAGTTATTTTGTGGAATATGTTGAGACAGGATGAGATTGGGAAGTCGGGTTAAAAAACTTGGGTACACAAGCATTAAGTGAAGAAAGTCAAGTTGTCTGTCATTATTACAAGCTTTGCATGATTCATCCGAGTAAATTAATATTGATTTATTGAATATAAACAAGTATCTTTAAAGCCTAACTGTAAGTTGCGCGATGATTCGTTTAGGTCTCATTGAACTCCGTTACAAAGAACGGGGACTATAAATATTCTCCTTTTTTACACGTTTCATATTGCACTTGCTGTAGACAACCACGATATTGAGTCAGATTCTTAATTCTCGGTTCCCCTTTATAACAGCCGTTTAAAATTTGAAAATTTATAAATTCAAAATATGTCATGCATGTTTATTTCAGACGAGTGCGAGTTTTATTTTCCGTATATTTCCTTGCTATGGCTAGATTAGACGTAGCAAATTTGGCTATGTAAGATATTATTACCCTTCACAGGGATAACACAATTGCCAAATAATGGTCAACACAGAAAAGCCTCCGGGGCGAATTGTTTTTTGTTTTTTTCGTGGGGGAAAAATTGTACGTGTAAATTCCGACACCAACAGTTATTAGCTTATACTAGAGCCAATATTTTTAGGAGAAAAAGAGACGCCGTTTCCATCCTGGATTCGAACCAGGATCCCTCCGTTGATTTTATTAAATTTGGCCATGTTTGCTTATCGGAAATATACATCGAAGAAACCGAGGTCGTGTATTTTACGTAAAATGTCAACTACACAAAAGTTGCTTTAATGTAAAAAAATAGATATGTAATCCTTTCGGAGATATACAAACGTCCACTAATGTTTTATTTTACAACCCTGTCCTTTATTTTGGTAGACAAGATAGCGAAATTCCAAGTAAATTATCAAGTGTAGAACAGTTTCGAACATAGACAGACATGAGCTCTTTGTGATGAACGTTCTTCGCATAACGAATGGAAATTTAGCTTCAAAGATGAGAAAAATGAATCTTGCGTCTGTATGAGTATTTAATCCAGTTAAGAGAATAGAGGAAAACCTTAAAAAAAATGGGAGAATTGGAATGGTGAATGAAAAGATGTGGCAGAGGAGAGTGTGTGACGAATATCAAGGGGGGGCCCCCCTGGTCTTTCAAGGACCGTAGTGCTTAATGCAGAAAAGAAAAAAATATTTGCTTTCAGTAAAATTCTTTTAAAAATTGTATTGCTGGTATATTAAATATTTGTAAAACGGTGCACCAAATTACACTATTTAATGCAGGGTGTTAAATAAATACGTAAGTTATAGAAGTACACTTGTTACATATTTTAATATGTTATATGATTATTATATTATAAGGGAGGTAGAATACCATATGTGGTTTTGTTGTGCTCGGCACGTTCTATATGGTGGCACAGTGGTAGATCATTCGTCGTCTATCGGGCCATTAACACTGGTTGGAGTTCCAATGATATCATAGAACACGTGCCGTATTTTAACCCGCCGTAGTGTTGGAAGGAGAGGTAGGATTCTTCGGAAAATTATAGGTCCCGGCTCAGTATGACCTTAACTGTCCTTGCGCCGTAAAAAGTCCACGAACAATGAGCTTGATGTCACCGGCGCAGCACGAACTTACCTGTCTTTTCGCCATGGAAACGAAACCAGTCCATGAACAATGAGTTTAATGTTGCCGGCGCAGCATTACCTTAACCGTCCTTGCGCCAAAGAACAAATGAAAAATATCAGAATGAGGAAGGAAAGGAAAGCTCATTTTACTAAAAATATATTTTACTTAGTGATGAAAAATATATTTATTCGTTTTTTGGTTTATGAAGGCGGGGACGCCCTTGCTTTTTTATTTGATGTGCTTAATGTGAAACGAAAAATTTTACATAATTTCTTTGTAATGACGAATTACATTGTCAAATTTTCATTATGATATTTATTAAATGAAATGTATGTCTTGCGCAATATCAAGAATTTGAGTTTTCTCAAAAATTTGCGACAATTTTCTCTGACCTCGTTTTACTTAAAATTCATCAGCGAAAGAAACGAGGTTACAGGCAAATAGGGTATTGGACACCCGCTTCGAAGTATAACACGATCTAATATTGAGGATTTGCTACAATGGTGCTTCTCCGCATGTATGTGTGTGAAGGTCGAAGGGGATAGCCCTGTAAGAATAGGAATACACCGAATGAAAATACCGACCTCTGGTTCCACCTTGATGGCAGTCTCCAATCAACAATCTCACCTCTGATCGCCCTCTGAAAATCAATACGCAAGTGGAGGACGAAAACGTGATATTCCATTTACCATGGGCACCCTTAATTGAAAGAGTACGCGAGAAGTTGGCGATTCTATAAAGGGCAGAAAGGGGTTAATGCAAAGGCCCAAATCTGACCTATATCCTAAAACAGTTCGCCTAAATCTCTGCCTCTCCCACCCACTGCCCCGAGGCTAACTTATCGATCTGGTCTGAAAACTGCCTCGGTCACATGATCCCGGCGCCATTTTGAAGGATCTAAATCGAGCTATGGCGGTTTGCTGATGAACTTGGAATTCCACTTGATATTTTTTTTTTGTTAGAATCTCACTATCCCAGTAGAGTTTCCCCCCAAGGAAACTTCTTTTTTCGAATTGAATCTTATATACGATATAACTTCGCAAGCTCGCTCTCCATTTGTGCAATTACGGCAACAAGAGAAGATGAGAAAAATGTTCACCTGGAGATTTCTTCGCAAAAATATCTTTAACAGTTTACGCTTTTTGTAGAGTGATAATATAATAGGAAGAAAGAAGAAAACAAACTATAATATCAATGATTTTTCCTAGCAGTTGATTGTTATATTATTTATTTTATACCGGATTTTATTTCTGCGGAGATGGGCACTTTGAATTTCATATAGTAACTCGTATTTCACAAAAATTTCTAATATTCTTGGACCTTGTTAACACAAGTATAATCATAGTTTCTTTTTTGTAAAATAACTTTATTAAAAGATATGAAATATACATGAAAATTACACGCATTTTAAAGCAAACTGACTCGTGTTAATTTCGTTCTTAGAGTCTGAAATCCCTCTCTGCCGACATTAAAATAAATTTCTTCTCAAAGGTGTATGGCCATCAACTAATTTTAAATAAGAACTGAAGAAAAATAGTACAGAGATACAATTTTATATACATCAAATAACATGTAACAGTAATAAATATACAAGACCAAACCTGGTGGAAAGGAATTACAAAACTTGCCTGTTTCAAAAATATATGGACATAAACATTCTGTTGATTTCAGGGCTTCATATTTGTATATTTACACCATTGCTGCGAATTGTTTGGAATACTGAATAAGGCATGTCGTTAATTAAATTTTAAAGATATATGAGATCAAGTGGATTCAAAAATACTCTCTGGTATTTTAAGCAGCATTTAACCGCAAAGTTATTTATAAAAATATTTAAATTATTTTTGCCGTTATAAGAAATGCACGGTATATATGGTACGCGATATACTACTTATGTTCAAAAATATAGTTGTAAAAATAGTTACAATTTTTTTATCAGTCAAAACGAACACTTTCCAAACATCATATATAATAGAAATAGAAATCTTAGTCGAAATTCAATACCTTTAATTTTTTCATATGTAATTAAGTCTTGTTGAATATGAAGACTTGCCGGTTAACTTTTAATTTTATGAAGTAGTTGCATACTAGCAAAGCGAAATATTTTTACGATGGTTTTGACCGGAAGAAACGGTGACGTCAAATGAATATAGATAACTCGGTTGCTTCGAATCTGTGCATTTACGTTTGCGTAAGACACATTGTTTGCATAATTAATTGTTGTTGTGATTTCATTAAAACGCTGCAATCCTCATTTAAAAATCCATAGTTCGGATTTTTTTCCTTTTTTTTCTGAGCTTACAATAACAAACCAACGAATAAAGAATTGTTTCCACTAAGCATGGAGACGTGATGCATCGAATCAGGTTTAAAACCGTCGAGAGGTTTCGATATTTTCAAATAATCGAAACAATCGACTAAAACATATAGCAATCGCGCATCACTAGTTCAAGGCTGCCATCTTAAATCACACAAATAATATGCCCAGCTATCGGGACCATCCAGGTTGAATTTTTTTAATCACGAAATATAACGTTGATCCATTCGTTCTTCCAATGCATGTAGATTTTTGCCCTCGATAGCCGAGCTTGCTTCTGATGATCCTTTAGCGAAGGTTTCCGACGCATGCTGTGAAAATATATGTCATTCGTTCGACTTTAAGCGACGATGTACAGTGTCCTTCGCACTTGCACTTTCTAAGCTACAAGAAATTTGGCGTAAAGACAGTTCTTGGTTTAATGTTAAACATAAAATAAACCTCTCCTCTCGAGCTGTGGTTACTTTAGGTCAGAACGCGGTTTTGTAGATCAACTTTTGATAATATATCTTAAATATCAGATCTGCTGCGTCTCATTCATTCTCTTTACAATATTTACAGTTGTTGAAACTTTTATTTTAGTTCACATATTTTAGCCACATTAGCTGCCGTAACTGTGAGATTCTAATGGCTGAACGCAGTATTACTTTTCCGTTATCTCTTATAGCGCCTTAACAATTGAGTTAGATATTTGCAACTGAAATATGCAATTTTCTTACTTTCATGCGTTAACTAATTTTACGTTACTTTCCAGGGGCTTTGGAAACAGCTAGATGTCATAACTTTATTTAATTTTTATTAATTGTTCTATCAAGAACAGATTAAAGGTCATCTATGTATATGGATCTGTATCATACATATTTACGCAAACTTTCAATTTATTGCATTAAACTTTTTTGACATTTATTCTATAAAATCTGTCATAAATATACTTTTTAGGCAGACTTTACACTATTTAAAAAGTAATGGACGGTATGGTCTCCCTAAAGTAAACAGAAACCGTATATATTTCACACTAAAACCTTTTTTACGACATTAATCTTGAATGTGATGCGTATCAGGAATAAATTGAGAAATGTGTATCAATTGTTTGAAGTGAGGGCATCTCTTGTGAAAAGTTATCTGAGGCAGAGTTGAAGAGAAAATTGACATAAATAATAAATACGATCGTCAATCAATGTCAGTTCACCCGCTCATCAGTTTCAATTTCTGCTTTATTGTAAGCTATATCTGTGCAGAAAGATCCATGTTCAAAATCGAGCTGACTCATAATAAGTGAAATCGACTTTTATGGTCGGTTTCATCTCACCTGGTCCAGGCAGCTGCGCATTCGTACCACGCCCTTCGGTTCTGGTCGTACTGGACTAATACTCATTTAATCAACGAGTATAGTATGAACGGGAAAAAAATGCAAGGAAAAAAAAAAAAGAATCACTTTTGTTCGTAGTTCATGGTTCAGTAAGAGTTGTTCAGGAACCACCTGGATTTCGCTATACATTTGTTAATCATTACGCCCCACAAAGTAAAGCATTTCCGCTTTTAACGTTCCCAACGTATCAGCTGTGATAAGTAAACAGAAAATTATGACCCTTAGATTCTATCAGCCTACGCCCCACATTCTAACGCTTACTCCAGGGAAATTATATTTGTAAGGATGGCAACAATTATATATTTATAGTAATTTTACAAATGTATAACGAACGTGAGATGGCGGGAATTTTTACTGCCCGTGAATAAATTGACTATATTCTGAAACGGTTAATAGGCCTATCCTGTTTCCAGTGACATTATCAACTTAGTTATTTGTACTTGATATAGAAGACCAATCTTACTCCTCTAACTACATTGCAAAATCACTTTTTCTTTTTTGAGTGCTCGACTCAAATGATTTCCTCTCCTCTGCAGTCGCCTCTCAGCACTGTAGAATACATACCTTTGATAAATTGCTTGTTTTCAAGACTGCCATACTTATGTTCCACCTTACTCATTCTCATATAGTTATTGATATCCCACCTTTTGTTCAACCAAGTCGAGTATATTTCTTTCTTAATCCCAATTCATTAATACCAACTATCGCCAGGACTAACTTGGGTCTTTCTCGTATTGTTGCACTGGGCCCTAGATTATGGAATACCTTGCCAATCGAAATTAAATCAACAAGTTCCGTTACTCAATTTAATTAAATTAATTTATTAATTAATTTAATCTATTAATCAAATTAATTCATTAATTTATTACAAATACATAATAACTTACTTTTGTTTTGTTTCTGCTCGCTGCCTCAATTGTCCCTTAAGCGAACCCCTGGTGCAGTGGTGAGTTTTTCAGACTCGATCTTTTCTCGCTGCTGCCCTGGCAAGATATTCCTTATGTTTTTCTTTAAAAGTCATGTTGTTGCAATAGCAGTCATTTGGTGCTTGTCACTGTATGAAAATTTTCAGTTTGATTAAAAAGTTAAAGGAAAGCGCTAAAATATTGTTAAAGATTGATTGTAACACTGTTCAATCTACTTCTGTTCACTATTATTGTCTACAAATTTTATAATGTATATTCACCTGTGCTGTTATTTAATATTGATATTCACTTTGTATGGACTTCTTGTCAAAATAAACAAGTTTCAAGTTCAAGTTAAACTCTTTAAAAACCTTTTGGTATATATTTAATTTGATTTCCGAGGAGGAAACACTTCTGGTAAATTGATTACACCTTGTTTGGCGCAGAATGTCCTTTCCAGTCCTTGCGCCATAAAACTCCAACCAGCCAAATCGCAAATCATGTTAAGTCACCAGTCTCGTAAAGAATGACCTAAATAGTCATGAGACGAAACACTCCCAAAGAACCCGCTGGTCATAGACCCAAGAATGGATAATTGTCATTATATATTATATATAAATTTAAATAAAATTTATTT
>QLNU02015360.1:32627243-32692528 GCA_006491805.2 Dysdera silvatica
GATATAAGGGGAGGAACCTGCAGAATCGGCAATATTTGTCTCTCTGTCTTCCAGGGAAACGTTTTTGCAATTTTTTTGTTTTGTCTCAGAGGAAACGTGTAGTAGCTGAGAACGCCAGGCCGCCGCCAACCGAGGAAGTTCCAGCAGGCAGACGATTTCACTAGGGGAATGGTAATGAGACTCAGAAAGGCAGGTTGGTCTATACGTGGAATTGCAGGGGACAGGCACCTACTCGCGTCCACGATGCATGCAATAGCTGTGGCGAAGATGATTGGAACAACGGAATGTGGCACGTTTGAGTGGTGGTGGGAGCGTCCAGAGTGACGTCAGCACATGTAGACCAAACCATCCGCCGGTAAGCGTTGGTGGCTCCACAGGTCACTTCCGTTGCACTTGTGTGGCATGTGCAGGACACCCTTGATGCTCCCATATTGCCTAGGACCAAGTCGATATAAATGGTCGATATATGCAAGTCGCAGATGGCTTGCACTTATGGCGGCCATTAAGAAGGTTGCCATTGACCCTGCAACACAGACGCTTCCGTTTGTAATTGTGTCATGATAGAACCAAGTGGGCGGTGGAATGGCACAGGGTTGTGTTCTCAGACAAGTCACGCTTCTGTTTGAGCAACAAGAGTCGCTGTGTATGAGTCTATCGCCATTATGGTGACAGGTCTAATCCGGTCGCATCTGTAAAACAGCACACCGGACGATAACCCGGCATTATGGTTTGGAACGCAATCGTCTACGATAACAGGTCACCGCTGGTCCGTATTTTGGGTACTATGACGGCCCAACGATACGTGGATGACGTGCTTCGGCCGGTGACACTACCCTTCATTCAGGAGGTGCCCAATGACATTTACCAGCAGGATAAAATCCAACCACACACGGCCTGTATCAGCAAACATGTCTTGCAAGGTATCCAGGTGCTTTCTTGGCAACAAGTCTCCCCCTGATCTTTCACCAATCGAACACGTCTGGAATGTGATTGGACGTCGCTTGCGTGCCCTGCCATCGCCGCGTTCAGAAGACGAATTATGGCAAATAGTTGATAGGAAATAGGCAACCATCCCTCATGGCACCATCCGTAAGATCATTGAGTCTGTACCTAGACATGTTGCCTGCATCGCAGCCTGCGGTGTTCCTACAACCTATCCATCAGATTGTGGTGTCGCTCAGTGTATAGGTGTGTTATGTTGCAATAGACATCGCTTATCGTTCGTTGCTGTCTTTTTCTGTTTGCTGATTTTCATCACATTCTGCCTACTACCTTTTGGTGTTGCATTTTCACTGTCACGTAGTGTATTAGATCTGTGCTCTATATCTGGTTGTATTCCTATATCATATAAACATAAACGAACTATGTCAGTTCTACTTTTGTGTTAAAAAAATATGAGATTTTGAGTTTGTGAATTATATCCAACAATAACACCTTGAATTTATGTACTTTACCTCAGAAAATAAAAATGTTTTGTTTGTGTATTTTTCTGTGAAAATGAGTTTAGGTTTTTATATATTGCTAGAATCAATTACTATAAACTTCACACGTAAAAGTGACGTTCTACAAAAACTACTTGGTTCACAAGGCGGACCAATAATTTCTGGGGAAGGGAGATTTAGGCGGGAGGGTTGGGTGATATAACTTCCCATTGTAATGAAAATTTTTTGTGTGTATGCACGTGTATATATATATATATATGGAGTTTTAGTTCTGTAACCTCCCTTTATCAACTTTTTGCGTAGGGCAAAGTTTCAAGCAGTAAATTAGGCTAATTTCAAAGCGTGAAAGGTAGTTATATGCTATCTTTTAATGTACGAAGGGGACATTTTAGACAGTCAAATAAGCATTGTGAAACCTAACAGGAAATTGAAAATGCAATAAATGTTCACTTTTGATTCATATACCATTGTCTAATACTCGTCACTCCCCAGAGCTTCAAAATAAAATGTTTAAATATATATGTATGTACATTAAATTCAAATCAAGGGAGAGGAGACGTCTAGTCTTTCATATAAACATAAATATCTTCGAACTTACCTCTAAGCATTTAGTACGAAATTTTGAATATAATAATACAGCCCCCTCCCCAAAGTCAAATATTTTCTAACATTTATTTGTACAGTATATAAATATGAGCGACGCACTGCGTAACGATATGTTTTAATCGAAATTCACGCAAACGTAATTTTTGTGACCTCATACGTTGTTTTTGCAATAGTTTCGGCAGTCAACGGATCAGTCTAAAGTGGTTTTCTGTAGAAGGTATCTTAGCCAGAAAAAACCGTGAAACTACGTATTCGATTGCAAAAAAACTGCATTTCTGTGCTTTTATTATTAGTTCTGCGAATTAACTAAAAGTAAAAAATCATGTTCAAAAAAGCTGCATGTAATAGTTCATAAGGTTCTCAAATTTTGTTATTTAATAATAGTACAAATAACTTTAAATATATAAAATGAAATAAAATAATTTTATTCAACCCGATATACAATATTTAGTGATATATAACTTGAGCAGCATAAGTTATAGAAATATAAGAGATTCGTAAGATGGCGTGACACTACGCAGAACTCGTTGCACTACTTATCTGTATTTAATAGTAGAGATATGTTAAAATTGAAAAAAAATGAAGATAAAATACTTTAAAATCCTTGTTTCAATAACAAAAACATGCCTGTTTTCTTGTTTACGTAAACGTCCATCGTGCAGTCTTTTACACCATTACCGCGTATTCGATAACATGAAATAAATTCGGGTTCCAAGAATTGTTATTCATTTCGAGACGAAACGACTGAAACGCACGTATAAAAAAAAAACAAAAAAAAGGCCATTGAAATATAATATCTCGCATAAAAAAACAGCGAGAATATAAAACTACAAATATAAACAATCACGTGTAATAAGGTAAATTTACCTCCTGAGAAATCCGTTAAAGTTACCTTCTTTATTGCGTTTTTAAGAAATTAACAACCAATATCTTATAAACAAGCCTCGAGCAGCTAGCAACAAGCTACTAGCAACACCGTTGCAAAAAAATAAATATTTCTTGTGTACATGTCTGTGTACATACTTGACAACGAGTCCGATGCGGTTCTGACCATGAAACGAATTTTATGTAGACCACCTATGTTGTATACAAAGTATATTTCAAACAGAATGTTTTATTGTAAGCTTTTTTTATGCATATGTTGATATTTTGTTCTGTATTTGATGCATATATTGCTAATACTTATATTTGATGCATATATTGCTAATACTTATATTTGTATATATATTTATCATATATTTTATACTACATTCTTAGCATATTTTTCATACTTCTTACTGTATTTGTGGCATATATTTTTCACATTTTGTATTATATTTATGTCATATATTATTATTTATATCTTATACTGAATTTGCGGCATGTACTTTTCATATTTTGCGCAATATTTATGGCATATATTTTTTATATTTTTATACCACATTTATAGCATATATTATAATTTTGTACTGCTCTTGATAACGCTCTTGCCTAGTGTGCCATTAACCCGGATTCGACCATTAACAGTGATAAAATAGAACGCTTACCTACATACTGCTCGCTGTAGTCCCTGGGTTGGTTTGCTAGGCCCTAAGAAGTCCGGATTTCTCCAAAAAATGTAGATACACTGCCTTCTGGTGACTTAATGGTAACGTATTTATCTGTCTTTCCATACAGCCGGGTTCAACTCCCACTGATACCGTGGAAATCATACCGTTTTTCTGATTACTATGGTCCGAAGTTCGATATTCCCTTAGAAGCAGACGTTCGTATTTTTTGGGCAGTTGTATGTTCCAGTTCTACATGATCGTTGCTGTTTTGCACCGTGAAACAGTGTATAATTAAGCGCCTACCAATGCTCTCTTATAAAAAGTGGTCACTTTATTCAGGTGATCAATTTACAAAGGTGGTCACTATATATATATGTGTGTGTAGAAATATGTTCTATAAATATGAAATGGTGATGATTCTATATGTGTGAAATATGTTTTATAAATATGTTCTATATTTTTCCGCTTGGTGGCTCATAGTAGCATGCCACGAATTTTTTCGGCTCTATTGTAGTTAATAGAGCTAATAGTTAATAGTTAAGTATAATGTCTTTTGGAATTCTCTAATTTGATTTATTAACACATGGATTTCAAATTTAATAGTTTACTGCAGTATTTACATTAATTAGATCTATCACCGGCGTGAGGCTGAATTTTTTATCGTGACACTGAGACCATATAAAATTTCTGAGGAAATTTCGCATTCCATGTGTGTGTGTAGAAATATGCAAGATGCGATGCTGTCATCCTTTCTGTGGATTATCTAACACGTACTGTATTGAAATGCGGTAAGCAATTTTATCTCTTCTGTACATCTATCTCTGAAAAAAAAACTTTCGTAAAGTGTCCAAGTATCTTACTGCAAACCGATGTGTTCTGAATGCAGAGCGACACCTCCATCTCAGCTCTTGCCTACCTTTTCTGGCAAAGTAAGCACCCAGTCTGGGACTATGATTGGATACCTTGGTGTTATCAATCAAAAGCTCGATGTACTTCATAAGGTTAAGGATGAGGTCCACATAGTTAAGACGATATTGAATTCACTGGTTTCTAAGCTTAACGATGTGGTACACAAAATTGCGGATATTTTTTTTAATTGAATACAATTTATCTCCTCGTGTTTCACATCGTAGATCACGAGGCTTACAGGAGTAAGTAAAAACACTAACACACATATTGAAAACAAAGAATTAAATACAATAAAAATAGTAGCTAAAAACATATAAAAAAAGTTAAAACTCCAATTTATATACAAAAGACCGAAATGCAGAACAAGTCTCTTTCGACGTCACTAAATAAAAAAAAACGACGGTGGCCAAGAAATAAACAGTTTCTGTAAGGTGGCCTGTAGAGCGTCTTTCTGCGGAAAGTACACAGCACAATTTAAAATAATGTGCTAATAAAAAATTACGGATATTGAACGTAAAAATAACGATTTCGAAGACTGCTTGCAATCCTTATTACAATAACGAGGTGAAAGTGAGGACAGGATCAGGGATCTTGAAGTTAGACTGAATGAAATAGATTAGTACGCACAAGAAATAAAATAATCGAGATTTTTGGCTTGCGTTCTCCAAACGATTTAACTGACTTACAGAAGATAGTGGTCCAGATTGGTCACATGTTGGGCGTCGATGCGGTAACTGTTGATGATATTGACAATGTTCATTTTCTTTCGCCCCGAAGACATAATTCGATAGCTCCTGTTATCGTTCAGTTTTCATCTAGAACAATGCCTGTCCATTTTATCAGGATTAGGAAAAAACGTTTTCACTACATTCTAACGCAGATCAGGATCAGAAAAGAGAATTTCGAATTTTTTTGTCTCTTCTATATTATTAGATCAATCACTTTATTCATGCCTTAAAAATTTTTTATTGCCGTAATCGCCTACGCAGCAACAACATGGACGTACACGGTAGTTTCGCATTACCGCCAAACTGGCTCGTTTGCGGACATGCAGATTTCGCCAAATGTGGCTTATTTGACGTCCTTTACAACCCCTCTTACTTTGTCGGTAGAGTTCAGAACCACCCTGTATATGTATATAAAAATAAACGATTGTTAACTTGAAATCACCCCTCTCTAAAAACTTTTCCACAGAATACAAGTGTCTGTGGCTAAAATAAGCATAAAACCAGGCATAAAACAATAAAATTCATTAATTAATTAACTAAATGAATTGGAGAAAATAATAATAAAGAGGAAGGAAAAAAAATAGGAAAATATTTCAATATCAAGAAATCTGTTCCTCAGGGACAGCAAGGAACTCCCATTATTGAGCTTTTTCTGATTACATATATTGATATCTCTTGGTTCTGTATGAACTGAATTGGCCCAAGTCCATTAGAAAGGCTAAATTTTTATTCATATTATTGGATATAAAACAATATGTGCCAAGATTTTTAGGTCTGTAAATATATATACTAAAATCTTTCTTGAGCACTATATTTAGAAAAACGTGCAACCACAATCCTGCACGACCAGTTTAACCTGTTAACCGGGGAATAAAATTTTGTGAAACTCGTTTCACACTGGGGACTTTTTTTCACAGTGATAAGTAATGTCATCACACCATCACGCTAGGATTAAATATATAAGAACTACATAAAACGTAATGCGTTCAACATAATACGGTTAATTTCAATGACGAAAAATGTCGTCATTCGCATTTTGGTAGTCTTCCGGGCATGACGAAAAATGTCGTCATACCCAGTTAACAGGTTAATATAAAGAGTAGCTGACTTCCTACAAATTGAAACGCGTATTGCTAATAAGAATACGTCTGCTTGATTGTATGGTTATTATTGTGATCGCAAGATCTAAAACATGGTTCTTAGCTAACCTGCATACAAAATGTATGTATTTATATATGTAAAACTTCAAAAAAAAATATATATATACCATCCATACATTCAAAATCCAATTCTGAAATTCCCTTTCGAACAAGTTTAGTATAAACCAATATAGAAATTTCACACCTTTTTTTTTTCGGGATAATGAAATTTATATTTAGATAGAATAAAAGTTTGTTCTAGCATGGAAAATATTATGATTAGATTTGCTATACGATACTTCAATAGAATTCTAAAACCATATGGAAATTTTCAGAAACGTTATGCTGCATACATGCTTTGAAAATATAGCTATGACAATTTTACAGGGTATAAATACATGCTATAAAATAGCCTGTGCAAATATATTCTTATTTTAGACGTAACTCTGTGCATATTTTACAAAGTTACTCAAGTAATTTTCTTTGTGAGAAACCATCTCTTCAGGGACTGGAACAGTGAAACCTACTAAACTTTCAAATTACATTCCATGCAGAATAATATTAAAATATAGATGTGAAATATTCTATGGTGTATTCAGTTTTTATTAATATTTTAAAGGTAGTTTCTATCCCAAAAGACCTGGCTGAATCGTATCTAACAGAACTCCATGAAACGTTCGCGAACTTTTACAAAAGGGTACGATACTCTAGGAGAAGGAGTTTTTGAGGAAGAATTAAGCGAAAGTCCGGCTTTAAGTTCAATAAATACCGAGAATAGAACGTGCATTCCCACGTTTACAGAACGGGGTTTTAGTGTTTGTTATTTTACCATAGGAAAGGAAAAGCAGGCAAGAAATATCCCTTTCCTGACATTCCCATGGGACGCAAGTGCGAATGAAGAAAGCAAAGCTTAGTATATGTGTGACAACGCACACAATTGGCCGAATTTCGCAGAAAGACTGGTCCTTGTGTATAATAGAGTGATCCGAGTACGAAGAAAGGGTGGGAAGGGACGTCTGATTTCCCGATGGGTTTTAGAAAGTCCCTTGAACATTACAGCACACGAATTGTTGGATTTCTCATCGACCGACAACTTCTGGCCGCTTTGGAGACCATTCTTTGTTGGAACTTTCTTCTGATCAAGCTGTTCAGTATTAGCCAATTCTTCTCAGATGGAAGGAAAATAACTAGCAAACAATAACATTTCCTACAGAGAAAGTATCGAAGTTCGAAAGAGGACTGCGTTAGAATACAAATGAAATGGATAGCCGTAGAGCTCAACTGCAGGCAATGTAAATTTTATAGTAGCACTCAAGTATAATATAGACTACGTTACACACTAATTTACTTAACTTTTTCTCTACCATCTATATTACAATATATCTACGTAAAGCGCACTTATTTTCTACGGGTTATAATTCGTAATCGATTATTATGCAGTTTCTCACGAACTTGTTTTAAATTTTAGAAATAACGATAAATGGGATGATGCAATAAATGAAAAAACATGAAAATTATTTGTAAAAAAATTGATGGCCTTCCAGCGCATAAATTAGAGGCTACTTTTGAATTAAATCAACTTTTTTTTTGTATTTTCGGATAGTAAGGAAAAGGAACCTTATGTTGGCATAAGAGTTAAAAAGAAGCCCGCTAGCATTTGTGATAATCAAAACTTTGGGGTATCTAATAAGTTTAATCCTATGCAAACTGTGCTTTTGTGATTTCATAAATATTCAAATTATCTTATTCAAATTGGGGGAAAGAATTTAAGCTTTCAGAATTTAGAAATTGCACGCTTTCTGACATTGTGAATGACTAATAATACCTTCAGAAATTTAGTTCATTTCAAAGATTAAGTTAGTGTCATTACCGAATTTTAGATTAATAGTATATATTCGAAAATAAGTGTAAATTACAAGGCCCGTGGGTGACCATAGCATATGACATCCATGTGGTTGTAATTTAACACATTCACTCCATTATCCCTACAAATATGCTAGCAAATGTATACCCATACAATCTCGTGTCCAACATGAAGGTGACACTCAATGTTATTTCAATGGGAGAGGTACATATTTAGCTCTGTAACTCTCGATGTGCTTTATTTATAAAAAATCATTTTACAGAAAATTAAAGAGCTATAAACACTTAACATAATTAAGAGTTATTAATTTTTTTCAAACATCCTATGAAGGAGAATTCACGATCAAAAATGGTAAAAAAATTGAAGATAGAAAACAAAAATTTGTAAAAACGAGATTTAAGATAACAAATTTTCTCACATACATCTCATCGTTATTTTCTCTTTTGCAGAAACATGCAGAATTATAATAAAATTATTGTTGATGTTTATGTAATCAAATTTGTTATCTTAAATCTGTTTTTTACTGATTTTTGTTTTCTATCTTCAATTTATGTACCATTTTTGATCGCGAGTTCTCCTTCATAGAATGCCTGAAAAAAATTAATAACTTTTAATTCTGTTAAGTGTTTATAGTCCTTTAACTTTCTGCAAAATGATTTTTTTATAAATAAAGTACAACGAGAGTTAAAGAGCAAAATATGTACCTCTCCCATTGAAATAACATTGAGTGTAACTATAATTTTGGACACGAGTTCACTAATTAAATTCTTGTCTTAAATTACATTTTCGAGTTTTCTTCTCTTGTGAATATTTATCTAAATATAGAATTTTCATCGTAATAATGAAGCAATATCAGTATAGAAAATGAAATTTGTAAATATGTGTAACAGTGATTTATGTTACAAATTAAACCCTTTAAACCAGCAATACCAACTTGAAGCAAATAACTGGGAGAGAGGTGGTAAGTGGAAGAATTCTCACATGTGCGGTCAACATGACAGGAAACATCTAGACAACAACGATTAATATATTTTACATGCCATGTGTTTTTCACCGTTACCTATATTCTGAATTTCTTCATTTAAGGATCAATTTTGGGAGCTGGAGAGACTTACGCATTTTAGAGTTGATAACATCGCTTTAAGTAAAAGCTTGGACCTATTGATAAAAGACAAATACCCGCGAAGATGCATCACAAAACCTTTGAACATTCATTTCGGCTATTTCCACACAACTAACTTCATAAAATTAACCCCTTGGCTGATGCTGACGTGCTGGCAAGTTCGGTAAAAAGTGTGGGATTTTCCATTGTACGATGGGCAAAGTCGTTATTGTTGTGAATGATTCTTTCAAAACCGGTACATTTTTCAAATTCGTTCTTTTGAACTAGTTTCTGTATAATAATATTATGTGTACACAGATTTCATTGCGCTTTTTATTTATGTTAATTCATGAAATTTATGCATTAATTAATTAATTTAAATTTGTTTTAAATTAAATTGTATTTATACAATTAAAAATATAGTACCGAATTTCGCGTTTCATCGTATTTCTGAACTAAACTATCAAATATATATTCTTTATATGTCAAATATACACAATTCTTATTTTCATAAAACTAATTTTAAAATTTCATTAAAATTTTTAAAATTTTCATATATGGTAAGTATCAATCCTTTTTCCGCTACTACAGATATCTTGGCACATTGGAAACGGTTACGCCCTCTGTGCTGCTAATATACCTAAATGCAAGGTTAAACTCACCTGCTATGCGTTACTAATGGCTCAGAATTTAATGCCATTTTAAAGCATCCAGCAATTTTTTTCGTATGTAGTAGCAAAGTTGATTACATTCTAACTTCGACTCTTCGTTGAAAACAATATTTTTCAGGCCTATAATATACACCTTTGTATTCCCTGTTTCGAAATTTATTATACGAAAAAGATTATTAATTTTTATTAAGAATGGAAAAGTCAGAATGGAAAATGTTTAACTTATTTTCCCTCACTTATTCTTTCTAACATAATATCACTTTTTATACTTTTTAATATTTGTTTAAATCTGAAAGGTTCATGAAAGTCCTAAAATGATACGTTTTAAACATTATTTTATTTATTTATACAAATCGAACACTACGCAGATTAAATTAAGAAACAATTTATATCAACATTCTTTAGGCGTAGTAATATGAACGCCGATGTTATGTCACAGTTAGATGGTGAAACGTTCGTAAAGAAAGGAATGTTTTTTGCGTCTGGTGGTTTGTGGTCTGTAGCTCAGTTGGTAAGAGCACTCGCTTGGGATCTTTCCCCAACAAGCGCAAAAATCGTTTTTTATTCGTTATGAATTTTTCATCATCTAACCATGCTATAACATCAGCGTTACTATTATAGCGCCTAAAATAGTTGATAAAAAATATTTGCTAACTATTTTATTTATTTCTAATTGGCATAAATTACGATATTTTTTTACGTGTAGAGAACTTTGACTCAAAATATTTAACAGAACAATTCTATTTCGTTTATAAATTACAAAACATGTAAGTATTAATACTATGTAAAACAAAAAGCAAAATTGCAAAAAAGGTCAGCAATTCATAAATGCATTTTATATATTTGTATAAATTTCAAAATGAATATTTAATTCAGTAATAACCACCAATTAACTTCAAACCAGGAACTTGAATAAGTTTTAGTAAGCATTTAAAAACTGCACAATACAAGCTTAATTTTTGCTCACAATAAAGTGAAAGTTTGGTGTTGTTTATTTTACGCATTTTGTAGTTTAAAATTCAATTATAATATCAATACTTACACATTTTAAATAAATAAACATAGTCGAAAATGTGTTTTTATATTCAATTAATTAAAAAAAATGACCCAAATGCTCTTGCGCCATAAAAAATCCAAACAAACAAACAAACGAAAAAAAAAGAAGTTATGTATTTTTTTCTGTTTAGAATCATGTTATTTCATACCGAAAATGACCATTCACAGAAATCGAGATTTCTACTTACCGTTCATTTTTATGGTTTGTCTTTTGATCCGCTTTTTTATGAACGAGTTAAGTCTATGATTTGTCTGACGAGTCGTCTAACATTCGCATTGTTCGTTGCGCGGTAGCCTTCCCGGAGCGAAAGGGTTAATTAAATAAACAAATTGTACAACAATAATTCCCCACAGTATTTTTAATTGAACCTAAAATATATTAAAATAAATTATATTGGAGTCAGTTAAGAAAACAAAGAAATTTCTTTTCATATAGTTTTATAATTTGACTTATTCTTAACTGTCTTTTTTTATTTTTTTTAATAAACCCACAAGTACTTGAATAAGCAGCGTTCCCCACTTTTAAGTTCTCTGAACAGCGATAAAAGTTAGCCTATAAAAATTCTAAAAGTTGGCCTATAAAAATTCTAAAAGTTAGCCTATAAAAATTCTAAAAGTGAACATAAATTTAAATTTACTGAAATTGGACAATACATTGCAATGAAAACACGATAATTAATATAAGGTTATGTACAAAAATTCATCTTTGCACGGATATACAAAAAACATTCATTTTACAGCATAATTACTAGGTTATCAAGGGAGGTGGATTTCAGTTGCTTAATCTATAGGCGGGCACCTAAAATTTATAAGGGGTCTTATAGGCTGAATGGAAGATTACACAGCTATAACTCCATATATTCATAATGTATACATACGCAATTTCATCGCAAGGGAGGTTACAAATCCCATCAACACCCCCCCTCCCCCTGCTTTCGCCAGTCGCTTGATTGTTATAACAGTTGTCTTCAAAGAGTGCTGGTTCAAACCCAATATGAAGCATGGTCAGGTTGGTTTTTTTTCTGGCTTTCAAAGGAGACATATAAAACCTTTGAGCGTCCATCAAAAATTGTGAAATGCACGCTAGGGCAGTGGATTGTACTAGGTTTAAAATAATGAGCAGGTGATCTAACTTCGGAGGAAGAGAAATGGGTTAAGCTTATTATTGTTGTTGCACGGAGAATGGAAACACTGTTTTCAATCACACAAAAAATAAAAAAAATATATATTTCCTTTGTTAGCTTTCGAAGGTGACGTTTTGTAATTCCCATCCCTAGTTGCCGTTCCATGTTCAAATATTACTTTTATTTCCTCGTTTAGAATCAGAAGGAAGCAAACAGAAAAGGAGAACAGACACAAATTTCCATCTATTTAAGGAAAAGCAAAGCTGCCAAACACAAAAATAGTCCATATGTCATATAAATGTCCATCATTAAACCATTTTTTATCAAACGTATAATCAGTGCCAACAGAATAGACAGAGATTAAAATGTAGGAATACATATTTTCTCTTGAACCAAAAATTGTAAAACTAGGATTAGAGGGCAGTAGTTAAATTACTTCAGTCGTAATTGGTATGATAAATTTAATGATCGTTGGTGAAAAATGTTCCCGCTATTTACAATTCAATTCGGAAAAAATGTTTTATTTTATTGACGAATTTTACTAAATTTGAAATAAACAGTTTTATCAGCTTTAAAGGACGAAACAGTACAGAGGTAAAGAAAAGTATTTTGAATTATTGTTTCATAGTAATTTTAAAGGTCCACGTATAATTTTGATTAAGAAAAATTTTGTTATACAGTGAAACTGGCATATTAGGTTATGCCTAAAGCACTAAACTTGGGAATAGTGATATTTACCGCGGTTCCGTCAGATTTTTTCCTACAGTGCTAATGTTTATTGAACTTGTCTGTAATAGTAATATGTTAGAATGAATTTGTGTATAATGATAATTTTACGCTTTTCAAATTTTGGTCATATGTTATGTCCGAACTGTTTAAAGTTATAAAGCCTTTGAAATCTATTAATGTAAAAGAATATTGTATACGCAAATATGGATAGTTCAACATAATTATAATATATAACTAATTATAAACATAATTAGAATTAGAACAATATTTTGTCTAATTTGAGAATAAAATAGGATTTCATTCCCTTGAAATTATTTTATAAAATTCATTTTTCATCCCTGAACGAAGCGATGACGGCGCAATTTGTTTCCTTTGCTCATCTTTATTTCTAATTTGTTAAGATATTTAATAATTTGTTATAATATTTAATAATTTGTTATGATAATTAATAATTTGTTATGATAATTAATAATTTGTTATGATATGTAATAATTTGTTATGATATGTAATAATTTGTTATGATATTTAATAATTTGTTTAGCCTGCGATTATTAAATATGCTACATCGAAATCAAATAACTGTCATTAAAAATTACTTTGGTTCCACTTTGTTAAAGAGGATAACCTATGTATTACAATGAATTTTCCTGATGAGTATTGCCATAGGCAGATTTATTTATTTTAAATTTTATTTTAGGCAAAGGGCTGAAGTATAAAATAAATGGATGTAAAATATATATGAATATATAAAGATATCCCCAAAACATTAAGTATTATACCGTTCATATTAGCTATTATTATAACATCTGTTAAAAAAGTAAATTACGAAAAGATACAAGAAACAAAAATATAATTGCAAAAATGGCTTCAACAATTTGCCTGGACTGCAATGGAAAAAGACCAAAGGTCTAATAAAGACTATGCTTCCCAGATACAAACGAAAAGGCACAAAAGAGCAAGATTTCACTGTATGCATAAATTTACTAACACCGTAAAAGTTGTCCTAGTATATATATATATATATATATATAAAAGTTTTCCTCGCCCATTCTTGGCGGAAACAGGCTTTGGGACGGGCAGAGCGCCATGTTCCCAAGCCTCTTTTTACATCACTTCTTAATGTGCCATGTCTAGAAACTTCCTGACAATGTGACACGTGTTTAGGATTGTGGCTTTTTGTATTTCAATGTAGGTGTTTGGGTCAATGTTGAGTATCTCCAAATTCGTCGCAAGCGTTTTTGGTACTATCCCTGTTGCTGAGATGACTAACGGGATGATGAAGATCTTTTCCATACCCCATATATCTCGTACTTCATGTCTGAGATCTTGGTACTTGGTGATTTTCGTTGTGTAGGTTGTCTGTATGTTATTGGTGTTGGGTACTGCTATGTCGATTAAGTACGTGGTCTTATTCGATTTATCGACGAGGGTTATGTCAGGACGGTTATGTGGGACTGTCTTGTCTGTTATGATTGCTCTATCCCAGTAAAGCTTGTGTGTTTCGTTCTCATGCACGGTCTCTGGCTCATATTTGTAGTACGGGCATTTTTCTGTCAGAAAGCCAGCATTCGCTGCCAATTTCTGGTGGACTATTTTCGCTACTTGATCGTGTCTATGTTTGTAGTCTGACTGCGCAAGGATCTTGCATCCTGCCATCACGTGTTGGATTGTCTCCGATGCCGCATGACAGTGTCTGCATTTGTCGCTTTCTATGTCTTTTCTCTGGATGAATTTCTGATTGTTCCTTGTTGCGATCACTTGGTCTTGGATGGCTAGCATGAATCCTTCTGTCTCTGGCTGGAGAGTGCCTTTGGCCAGCCAAGAATTTGATGCCTTTTTGTCAACGTGTGGTTGTTGCAGGTCATTGTAGTGCCTGCCATGTAATGGTTTTCCGGCCCAAGTTCTCAGTTTCTGTTCGTTGGCTGTTTCCAGGACACGCTCTTCGGTACTACACAGGTTTAGTGGCGTGTAATTTGCATCTGCTTGTATTATGGCTTGGATGAGTGGCGATCGGGGACTCTTCAACTGGAAGTATTGCCTCATGCTCTGGATCTGCTTGTCATGTAAGTCTTTGAGGTCCGCTTGTCCGCGTCCTCCTTCTTCCCGGGGTAGTGTTTGCCGTTCAATTGCCGTTGCAGGGTGTAGTTGTCCGGCTCTTCTCTGGATGGTTCTCATTTTCCGCTGGAGTATATATATATATATATATATATATATAGTATGTACAATTTTATTTCTATTTCAAAAAAATTTTGTAATTCTCACCTGATTTTATTACAGCCTTTATTTTTAGTGTATATAATATGGTTTTCATCTTTATATAAAATATAATTTTGCCTTTATAAACGGTATGTATTACCTCACTTTGTTTTGGATAGAATAGCTTTTTCTCTCGTGTTATAGAAATTCAACCAACCAGCCAAATTTTGTGTGTGACTTTTTTCAGTATCTTTAATTTGTATCGAGAAGGTCAAAGCTTCATAAAATTTTTCAACAAAGTGCCACGACGTTAGTCGTAGAGTATAACCGTACTATAAAAATGTTTGACACGTATGCAATAAACTATTCACCCTTAAGGGTGACCAAGGGCGGATTGGCCAGCAGGATAACCGGCCCCCGGGCCGGTACGCCCTCATGGGCTATAGGATTCGCACTCTTCAATAATCCAAGATATGAGCCCTTTGAGAGGACCCAGTCCGCCCCTGAGAGTAACCATTGCAACAAACAATACTGTAACAATTTTTTAAATTGAGCAGAAACGTGAAGTATTATTTTTGTCAATTTTGTTAAATTTTGAGTACAAAAATCACCAAATAAGTAATAAAGGAGATCTATTTTTCTTCTTCTCCGCTTATATTTAAGATCCCGTGTTTCCAAATATAGGGGATGGGATTTAAACACCGTCTTATGTATGCCAGTATGTCGCCAAAGGGCGTTCCCATATATTTAGTTTAATATCGATGTAAGTGACTCAAATTATATGAATGATGGAACGATTACATGAAATCTTTTATAGAGTAATGATATTTTTTTAACTTTTACGGTTTGTAAGTCAATCCAATCAGTATAAGCAATCTATTTGCCACACTCACGCTATAGACATTAGTTGTCTATCAAAATGTTCAATTCCTCCTTTCACAAAACTCATACGCATTGTACTGTACACGCCACAAAACAACCTTCAAACTATTTCTCTGTAAAAAGCCATAGATTCAAGTTGGCATTCTAAGCACTTGACAGTGCTTTTACAGCGCTGTTTTTATACTAATTATAATTATGTGTATAAATATACATGTATTATTACGTCAATAATTTTCATTAAGTACAAATTATGTTCTTTAGGATTTCGAGTAGAATTTATGTAGGTATACTACACAAAATAATGTGCAAAACATTAATTCTCGACGCCCATATTTTCCTTAAAGAAGCTTCTTAATACTTAGACTTATGTGTGAACTAATACTATAATACGTAATATATAGAACTATTTTGAAACTTATTGCACATACATATATATGCCAAATTACATTAAAGTATTAACACTTCAATAGAAATGGTGGAGATATAAAGAGAAAAAAATTAAAGTATTTTCGCAGAACAGAAGACAACTTACATTTTTACAACCGTTCCATTAACTTATAATGAAAGTACGTACATATGTTTACTTTACTTCCAGTCTCTTGTTTCTATTACAATAATGATGCGTACGCATCAGTTATGTCTTGTTCTAGTTTGGTTATGGCAGTTTTTTCAGCGAAGTGTGGGCAACTGAAACCAGATTGTTAAATATATATTTTTATATACACCGCATTTAATATTTGCGAGATAAATTAATTAATTTAGTTATGATATTGGCCAAAATTCACGTTAGGTTTTTTCAACTTTTTTGCATGGCTTGAACAATGTTTATTGCCTTATTCATTGAAAATTCTCCATCAGTTTTAACTGAAAACCCTTTCCATCTCATGGATATTGATGACTTCCCACACAGATTATTATTTGCGCATTGTAACATCATTAACTAATTTTCGGCCAACGTTGCGTTAACGCAACATTATATTCGGGATTTTTTTACACTCAAATTTTGGCATATCATCTTTATGAAGGTTTGGTCTTATTAAATATAATTGGATGGAAATGGAGACAAATTAAATTTCATGCTTTATAATTCTTTATTTTTAAGTGTTTTGAGGGACTTTCAAAGACCCATTTTTTGAAAAAGTATATTAATTGCTGATTGACGAATATCAACGTTCTTTTCTTTTAAACATAATCTTTCAGATGTCAACAGTTTGTGAAAAATGGAAATTACAAAAAATGATAATTATAAATACGCAATATTGAAGAAAGAAAATAATGTTGCATTAACGCAATGTTGGCCGGATACGGGGTCGGCTTATCCCTGCACCTTGGGTTTGGTTCTGTTTCTCCCCATTCTTAATTTGAATGATTGGTTTGACTAGCATTGTCGACAGCTGACAATAATTGACAATGATGTCTAACTTTTGCTATCTTGTTTCCTTTATTCTATAAACATTTATACATTTCGGAATTTGACGTTTTCCAAGATTTTTACACTGTAATTTTTTACGGTTATAAAATGTAATAATTAGTTATTTGATTTAATACCCATTATGAACAAAGAGCTTTTATTTATTATGTTTATTGAAAAATTAATATATATACATATAGGAAATGAAATAAGGATGTTCCTGAAAACCACCCTCCCTCCCCCATGCCGATAGCTAGCTTCTCATCTCGGGGAGCAAATCATTACCAACCCGAAATATATCATTCAAAATACTAAAATGTACCAAAATATACTTAAACTTTCATTTCTATAGTCTGTCTACTCCCGCACTATACTCATGCCCCTACCCACCCCGCTGTCATTATAGCTTGTTATTAGTACTTTTCCTGTGAAGTTAAAAAAATACTTTAATTTTGGAACCATGCTGTGATTTGGTTTGGCTTAAGTAGTTTTACGCTCCAAAGGTACACGTTGCAACTACCTGAGACGGGACCGACTGCTGAACGCCACATCTCCGAAAAACAAAATGCTATTCATTTTTGATTGTTTATTAGACATTTTATTAATTAATTAGGAATTGCAAATTAGGACTTTTTTTAGTTACTTACGATTTTCATTATCTAATTGGGATAGAGGAAATTTGCATTACTGAATTGGGTACATTTGTACATAGCTAGTGGGGTGTTAAATGATTGAACTTCTATTAGGTAGTATAATTTTGTGTAGCTGATGAAATTTTTTAGTGAGTTTTTATTAGTTAATTAATCAAACAATTATGCAAATATCTGTAAACATTTTAAATAACTGTAAAATGTTTATTGGTGAAAATGGTGTGTATTATAGAAGTCTGAATGCATTGCTTACACTCTATAACAAAAAAAATCGACGCACCAAGAAGGAGTTGTCCGATTGCGATAAAAATTGGTAAATAAAATTTCAGAACAAGTGAATGATTTATTGCAGAGTTTGACCGTTACAAAGGGGGGAAGTCAATAAGGCGTTGGTCCACCTCTGGCCTGGATGCAAGCTGTCACCCGGCGTGGCATAGACTGATAAAGATCCCGGATGGTGTCCTGCGGAATTTCTTGCCAAATTGTCTCCAACTGTCGGGCTAAATCGTCAACATTCCGGGATGGTTGCAATCGCCTTCCCATAGCGTCCCAAATGTGCTCTATGGGAGAGAGATCAGGAGACCTAGCTTGCCAAGGAAGTGTTGGGCAAGCTTGAAGACAATTCATAGCAACACGTGCCGTGTGCGGCCGGGCATTGTCTTGTTGAAACGTAAGTCCAGGGTGTCGCAAAAGGAACGGTAACACAACCGGTCGTAGAATGTCGTCTACGTACCGCTGTGCTGTAAGTGTGCCAGAAATGACCACCAAAGGGGTCCGGCTATCAAAGGAGATGGCACCCCAGGCCATAACGCCCTGTTGTGGGCATGTGTGGCGTGCGATAGTAAGGGCAGGATCCCCACGCTGCCCTGGACGTCTCCAGACACGTCTGCGGTTGTCGTCAGGACACAGTTGGAAACGGGACTCGTCACTAAAGACTATACGTCCCCAGTCAGCGCAGTTCCAAGTTGATCGAGCCCGGCACCACTGTAATCGGACTTGACGGTGTAAAGGCGTGAGAAGTAAGCGGCGTAACGGTCGGCGCGAGCGTAAATTCCGCTCTCTCAGTCGTCTGCAGAGGGTCATGTTGGACACATGTGTGCGGGCCACACGTTGGATAGTTGATAACGACGAATCCGGTGCTGTGACAGCTGCTCTGACAATCGCTCTGTCTTCCCGTTCTGTTGTGGCCCTAGGTCGACCGCTGCCGTCCCGACGCTGACATCTGCCGTTGTTGACCCACTCTTGCCAGCACCGTCCAATCGCCGCATCGCTTCGACCCACATGTCCAGCGATTCTTCGATTCGTCCAACCAGCCTCTTTCAATCCGATAGCACGACCTCTTTCAAACTCTGACATATGCTCGTAATGAGCACGAATCTTTCGGCGAGGCATTGTTACAGTCGACGTAAGATATCCGCAGTCAAAATGCAACAGAAATTTTGACCACATATTGAGAATCGCTCCTTATATACACCTGCTGAATGCGCAGTTCCGATGCGCTGGAGTTCCCGCTATTCATTCATTGGACACCAAATTTTAATCATTTGCATGTTCGGTCAAAATGTCTTTTCATACAAAATTTCATTACAATCGGACAACTCGCTAGCGGGTGCGTCAGTTTTTTCTTATAGAGTGTATATGGGCGGACCCATTAACACGGCCAGCGTTGCGTTAAAGCAGCAATTTACCGTGCCCCTCCCCCCCGCATACGCTAGATTTTGTTTTCAATGAAGCATGATTGTTATGGTCATAAATAACTTACATATCAATTTTTATGCAATTTCAGTGTAAATTTTTATGCTTGGCCGTTAATGGGTTAAATAAAATGTGCACAAACCGTACGATGGTCGAAGTTACCCATAATCAGCATCACAATACTCGCAAGTGACGTCATCCTAAAATATTTGCAACTCATTTATTACGAAAGTGCTAATTTTTTGGATGGTGCTTATAAATTTATGAAAGTAATACAAATTATATAGGCAAATTTACATTAACAAATGGTGCGTGTGTGTTCCTCATGCAGAGATATTCAGAAGTGAAGACTTAGAATTAACAGGTATGGGACTATCGTCATTAAAACTGTGTTGAATTAGTTTTAACTTTATTTGCATTAATTAACCAAGAGCGTGTTATTTTATCTCAGCTGCCTGAAGGATTAAAGCATCTAAAATATATTGTTTATGTTTCGTGAACTTTGTGCATTTATTTGTATACTTACGAATTAGTTTCCTTTGAATTTTACGGTTCACGAATGCTCAGTGGTGTAGCCGAAATCATCGGCGCCGACCGCCTAAAAATATTGGTGGGGGGACGATATACTAGTAGAAAGGATTTTGTTTGAAATTGAATGCGGTTTGGAACCCTGACACCAAGATTCCGGGGCGGGTCCCTCTGTCCCCCCCCCCTCTAACGGCGCCCATGGCTGAGATAAGACCGAAGGTTCAACGGAATTTTTAAACAACGAAACGTTTGCAAACATCGAACCTAAATTCAGTAGGATTGAAACCCCGAACGATGGGCCACAAAATTACTGAGGAACTTGTGTGCAAGCCTCCTCACATACACACATCAAGGTACACTCAGAGGGGAATTAAAAATTTCAAATTCATCCTCAAGGGATAATAATTATATAAAAAACTACAATGTTAGGTAATATACCGCTTGAATGCTTATCTATAAATCATACGTCGATTATTGCACTGGCTGAAAGACACGAAATCGAGTATTCCGCTGATGATTCTGCAAATCTATGAACGTTACGTATTAACTTTCCGCAAAACAGGCACGCTAAGGTAAATGAACATAGAATTTACTGTCGTTCTTTTATGCTGGCCATACCGCTGTTGCATGAAAGGAACTATATATGCAATAAACGTGATCATCGGGCATAACTGAACGTCTGCCTAACTCTGGAGTAACAAAAATGGCAAGCGGCTGAATATACGACGCCAAAAGCTCTTCCTCACTTGGAAGAAAGGAGAAAAAACCACCGGAGTTACGCTGAAGTTCCTTCGAAGAACAGGCGGCCATAGAATTCAAATAACATACAATTGTTCTCTTCTTCTCGGAAAGGGCGGGCGAAACAGAAAAAAACTACAGAAATGGCTGAGAATAAAAAAGTACAGTATCAAGAAAACGCACAGACACGGCAATGTGAAGGGAAGTACAATCAGTCATGCGAAGTATCAGACACAAGTAGTCTCTCCCTAGCATGACTGGACTTGGAGAAGAAGGAACCCAACATCCTGAAGCTCTTTATCCATAAGGCTCGCCGTCATTTTTTGCCAGGTTAATGCCCTTTTTCCTTTCGAAATGAATTCCATGTCCAGGGATTTTCCTCCACATTCGAGCAGTCGTTTCTAGCTTCCGAATCCAAGCTGCTTTCAAAGAGATTTTTACTCGATCCTCAAAACTTAAGACCCCATATTCCTGGAAATCACCTTAATGTGAAGAAGAAACTTACTTTTCGGAAAGCCCCGTGGAGAGCGTCGCCAGAAATAGATTAAAATTGAACTCTTCGCTGGGTTAAAAAATAATATATTTAGTATTTGGCAAAATGTCATTTAGAACATTCCTTTATGTGCTTGATGAAATAAAACATATTTAAATTATTTTCTGTAGCATACATTATCCAAATTGCATATTATTTAATACTAAATTCTGAAGATTTGTGTCACCACTTTGAACATTTCTGTATTTTTATATCAAAATTCAATATATATTTAGCTCTTAGCCGAGTGCGCCAAAAATTGTGAACGTAACATGTAGTATGATTCAAGTTTTGACGTGCTTTTATTCACTATCGTTTATTACATAAATAAGAAGACATGCAATCATTATTTGCCTTTAATGTGTTATAACAGGCATTAAGTTCCTTAAATAAATTTAGTACACAAGAAATTTTGCAAATACTGCGTAAGAAATTTATTGCTAAAATAAATAATAACTATAATTTTTTTTTTCTGATTACATCGCACATTTTATTACACATCTTCCAAAAATTGCGATCTCTAGAATCGTGAAGTGACAACACAGAATTTCAAAATTAAAGAACAATATCTAGATAGTCATGTCCGTGAGATACTTTTCACACGAGAATATCCTAAAAAATCATTAGAGAAATACTATAGAAAAAATTACACAAAGAGTTACACTAACTTCACTATCACACTTTCATGAACATAAGAGCTAAATTGTTTCACAGACATGTCATCTTTATTTCCTGTGGCCCCTGCGGTGGTGTAGTGGTAACGCATTCCTTTAACACGCCGTTATCCCGGGTTCGACTCCCAATGGTGTAAAAAAATACCGGTTATCTGCTCACTGTATGTAGTCCGAAGTTTGGTTCCCTAGGTTCCGGTTCACTGAAAAACTGTAGGCCCTGGGGCAACGTGATCCTTGCACCGTAACACTCACAAACTCTATTTCCTGTTCACTTTGCTTGGTTTAATATGACCTTTACTATCCTTGCGCCATAAAAATTCAACCAATCAACTCCATTTCCTGTTTTCTGATAGCCAATAAAATTTACCTCACGGCTTTATATCTACAAGATCAAGCTATAAAACGTCATAAAATCCCCTTATTCGAAAATACCAAGAGGAATCTGCAGTAAAAGCATAAAACGTTAATACTTCTTTCTATTACTGATACATATCAAAGGCAAAAATAAATGAAGAATTCTTAAACAATTAGATGCAGAGGATACCTTATACTCGAAGAACTGTTTGAGAAGTTACCAGAGGAATAAACCCGCAATTATTAAATAGTTATATTCTGAGTTTACTAACATTATTATAAATATAACTGTTAAATAATACCAGGCGTAGCCGAAGTCTACTTGTAAGTAAATATATGATAAACAAAATTTCTCAATGGGTACATACTACCCCAGAATGCCGGGTCGAGTATTAACGCTTTATCCCTTGGTCACGCAACTTCATCATCAAGAAAAATAATCTCCTTACAAATAGAACTTACTTTTATTGACTAATATAATTAGTAAATTAATATAAATTTCTTTTATTTACTAATATAACTAGGAAACACAAAGATAAATAAGTAAATAAAGGTCTTATTAAATAGGACTAACCTTTGAAATATGAAAAACAGCTTGATCTCCTGTGATATCTGCTTCTATTTCTCGTTCGTCTAGCAAGAATATTGCCGAGAAAAGGGTTCGAAAGTGCCATTTTTCAAAAGTTCTTCTAAAACCTCATTTAATTTAATAATGTTTTTTATTCTATCAGATGTATTTCAACTATTTTGAAAACGACGATTTTGAAGTATAGGAAATGACCCGTAAAAGTACTGACCATAAATAGCAAATTGCTTTGCTGTTGGTAATAAATCAAATTTTGTGTTTTAATAACCGTATCATTTACTGCCAATCTTCCGTTTCTTCTTCATTTTTACAAGAGATTCATTAGATTTTCATAAAAAACCACTGTGCTATTTAGTCCTCCTGAAGAACTTACAGCAGATTCGTCTATTTCCCATGTAAGTTGCAACTTCAGCAGATGCAGCGTTGGCATTATTCGAGAACAGCTTATAAATGTTATCAGCTTGTGCTGAGTTCTTTCATGAAGGGCGACGGTGGTAACTGCGGGATCATTAATTAGACTGTGAAGTCTGATATTGGCAACAAAGAGGCAGCACAATATGATCTTGGTTAATCGTTAAGTTCCGAAGTGCGGTCTTCATTAATCGGAAATTAACGTATCACTCTCTCATTAATTATACATTTATGAAGTCTAGCTCAATGGACTAAAGAACGCCCACTTTTCATGTACTTGGCTTGCTTTTCATTTTCGGTGCTTCGATTTCTGGTTTTACACCGCGAAATTACTTGCGGTAGTGAATCCGAGTCAGCGCAAGTTCATCGCAGAAATGCAAGCGTTTGCTTGTTTTAAATATTCATTATAAAAATACTGCTGTCCATAAATATGTTTTTCTAGCAAACGTTTTAAATTTTCAGCTCAATTTAGTTATATGCTATATAGCACTTTTCTCATAAATGCCGCTTCCTTTCAAATACCGTGAGTAATTAATTATATGATTAAAATAAACGCAGAAGGATCTAAAATTGATCAGCAATCTAATATAATAAAAAGGGAGGGAATAAAATTATAAAATTTTAAATTCCTTTTAACGCAAGTTCTTTGAATACCAAGCAACATTCCTACTTGGTGTTTTTCTCTCGCTCTCTCATTGCTAGCCTTAAATTTATTAGACTACCATGGTATTTATAGCGCCACAAATACGCCAAACTTAAAATAATCCATTTATTGGATAAATGTAAATTTACACCTATCAAAAAGGGTGAAAAAATTACGCTTAATCATAGTTTCACGCCAAAATTCTACAACTTTTCAGAAGAATAGCTGAAATATTTGTATGTATTGGATATATAACAAATTTCGAGATTTCTTAATTTTACTTTCTATTGTTACTGCATTTAATTTTTGTACATTGATTAAAAGTTATTTTAATTACATTTACCTCATTTCACCAGTTGAAAACAAACAGGGAAAAAAGTCTTACACGACAAGCAGCACATTATTATGGGTTCGTCGTCCCTATAACCCCAGCTTTATAAATAAAAAAATACTATATTCACATAGCTACATCTTTTCTAGTGTATTAAATTCAGATAAAATATTTTTACAGAGTATACCTCTTTTAAGAAGGATTGTTTTAACTGAAATTTTGAACTGTTTAAAAATATTTGATTAATTTTTCAAATTACTTGTAGCAGAATGTATTTATTCTTTCGATTAAAATATACGATGGGACATTTTCTATTTTGCGCCTCCATATAGGAGATAATTGTTTTATAAGGGAGTTACAAAGGCACAGCATCGCGAAAGAGATACCGCCTTAAGAAATCCATATCAAATTTTAACAATTTTTTATAAATTTAACATCAAACAATATATCCAAGTAATGCACACTTGGGAAATCGTTGAGCCGAAAAAATGCGTTTAAATTTATAATATTTTAGTAGCCGTTTTTTTTTTCCAAACTTTTTCGGGGATTTACTCGTCTTTCCCAAAATTCTACCGATTTTTGAAACTCCAAATACTTCAAGACGAAGCGAAGATTGTAAATTTTTCTTTATTGGTGTTATGGACAATATTATATATATATATTGTTATGAACGAAGCATCTGGTTACAAAATGAAATTAAAAGTAATTGTCTCTTAGTCTTCCTCTTGAGTAAAGTAATTGATAAATTTAATAACTGTGTATATATGGATGAAAGAAAATTGGCCGAGAATAATTTCCTTTGAGCGGTGTTAAAAAATGTTAGCCTTTTAGAACAAACGTTAAGTTTTTATATAATAAGCTGCAGCACATTCATCTCTGCTTACAATGTTTTTAACAACACCAAACATGAGCATATTAAATTATGTTTAGCGGTACTGTAGAAACAATATTTTTGCTTCCATGCGAATTTAAAGATATGCTTTTGAGTATTTTAGGCAACGATACTGAATTAAACCATTTAGGAACGCGTGTCTTTGAAGGGTAATTTTAAAATTCATAAATCTCTTTCTATCTCCCGAAATAACTCTTCAATTTTGCAGTGAAGGTTAAAACAGACGACACTAAAACGCGCAAGTAAGGTTTTTAAGAAATATTCAGTCGACTTGCTCTGTAAAATTTATATAAGGATTTCAACAGATATACCTCTATAGTTCTATCCACAAGGCTGAAACTTGGAATGTAGAGAAAAAATAAAACTTAAAACGTGTTTGCACCAAAACAACAAAACAACTTCTCTCAAATCTTCACCCTTTTTCAAACGCGTTTTAAGCTTGTTTTCATTTTAAATCGTTCATAACTAACAAATTCGATAAAAATTCAAAAATTTTCATTTTTGGATTCAAGCTAGCGTTAAATTGAATCGGTGAATACAGAGAGCTGGCATAAAAATTTTAATTTATAAATAGTTTAATTTGAAAAAAAAGTACGGTCATGTTTGTTTTCATAAGTGAATGTTGTCATCGAAGAGACAGATCACCATACTTCTAACTAAAAAAAGCGAAATGTGGAAAATATTTTGTTAAATATTTCATTAAATTCACTTTATCATATATTTTGGTTTCGTTATAAGATATAAGTTTTAGTCTATTCAACTGGTCATCTGAATCGGGGCCAGACCCTTCACGAGACCTCTCCACTGCAGTACGATTGCATAAATATTTTGTCTGATTCGCATTAAGACTGACGTCTCAATAGTCCTAAGATCGTGTGAATTTAAGATTAAATCACTAGGTTATTTTTACATGTCTTAAAATGTTTACCTCGTTTTTCTTGTAGGCGTTTATTTGTCTATTGCATTTCGGTTTATTTGTCTATTGCAGGGTTCTTCAACCTTTTTCAGCGAGGGGACAATTTTGCTTATTCTTACTGGCTCGCGGGCCGCATTACTGTACTTGCAATATTAAGACTGAATGAAGGCGGACCTGGGGTGGGGGGCGTAGAGGTGATTCCCCTTTATTCGCTTTTGCTGCAGGTTATTTTTAAATCTCTATATTGATCAACCCCCCCGAAAGTATTTACTGGATCGGCCACTGGAACAGAATATAAATATATTACAATATAAAATACGTATGGAAGCAAAAAACATTTACAATACTTTTAGTTGTTAATATATAAAGCGAAATCAAACCTTTTAGTGAGATTTATAGCACTGTTTATTTTTAACAATCCTGTCAATATCCGGTCTTATTTTTGACGTTGCAACCCTAAGAGTGTTTCCAAGGTGGACGTCAGTTATTCTGGTCCTAATTTTTGATTTTACTAACTTCATTTTTGAAAAGAGTTGTTCGCAGACGTGTATGTTCCCGAATAGTGATATCGTTTTCGGAGCATGCAGTCGGATGGTTGGGAAGATGTTCTTATCGATTTATTTAGAATAGAATTCAATGAGTCATAAGTTGAATTTTATTTTAAAATCACTGTTGCACTGCAAATCAATAAAACTACCTTTAATATCGATATACGCAAGAAAATTAAAGTAAAACACGATTGAGGGAAGACCGTGTGTTATTTTAGTTCTCCAGCGTCATAAGGTATTTATTACTGAACGTAAAAATGTGAACAGAATAAAATACATGGACTTAAAATTCACAGAGAGCAAGGAGTGTATTTTTGTGTGAAACAATTTGTATCTTTTCGGGAGTCAGCGGACCGCAAAAACATGTCGGCGGGCCGTAGGTTGAAGACTCCTGGTCTATTGCATTTCGGTATATTTGTCTATTGCATTTTGGGATATTTGTCTATTGCATTTCGGTTTATTTGTCTGTTGCATTTCGGTTTGTCTATTGCATTTTTGTTTATTGCGTTTCTCGTTATTGTATGTCTATTTATTGTTTATTAAGCCTTGTTGTTTTCGAGACGTAAAACTCAAACACACGAGGGCCTTCCGGAAAGTGGTACCTGTTTTATAATTAATAAACAATCAGCTAAGACTTGCCAGAAAAACTTTATAAGAAACCTTACGCTACTTTTCTACATAGTCACCACATAAATTTAAACGCTTGTAATAGCAAATAACGAGTTTCTGTATTACTGCCTCAAAAATTGGCGCAGTATAGCCCAGATGCTCTTGCGCCATAAAAAAGCCAAACTGCCTCAAATCCGTCTGCCACCAGTACCTTGGGAAAAGTAGTGACCCCTTCCTTCAGGTCTTCATCCCTGTGAAAACTTGTTCCCCTCAAAAAACCTTTCAATTTTGTAGAAAAGTGAAAATAAGGACTACGTCTGGGCCTGAAAGACTCTTTGGGAGGAACAAGTTTTCACAATGATGAAGACTTGAAAGCAGGGGCCACTACTTTTCTTAAGGAACTGACGGCAGAGGAATATGAGTCAGGAATAGAAAAACTCATTACTCGTTATTACAAGTGTTTAAATTTATGTCGTGACTATGTAAAAAAGTAATATAAGGTTTATTGTTGTCAAATAAAAAGTTTCCCCAAGAGTATTTATGGTTGTTTCTTAATTATAAAACGGGTACAACGTTCCAGACGTCATCGTAGATTGTGCATGATTTTAATGGGAAAGGTGACCGCCGATGGACGGCAGTATAATCCCAGACAGGTTTTAAAGTCAAGAGATCTTGACTGCCAATGGGCGAAGGGGAGATTGAAAATGCGTAAACGGACGCACTGCTCACACTGGCGTCGTTACTATAGTTAACCGAAAACCAATCCACGAACAATTCGTCCCGGAGAGCAGATGAAATAGATGGATGGCACAGAACACCCCGAGCCGGTCGATGCTCCTACAGGAGCCGGACGGACACCATTGAACGGGTGCAGAGCACCGCAGGGAACGGGCACGAGCCAGTTCTGCAACCAGAGCGTACGGAACTTCATTCATCCCATCCAAGCGTCTAGCCGGTGTCCCATCCGTGGGCAAACGAAAGTTTTTGTAAGGCTATCGGCGCCGCACACCGACGGAAGCACTAGCCTAACAGCCAGGAAAGGGACAAAGGACGCCCGCACGACCCCGGAGACGTAGACCGGTCCGCGAGGAAAAGCGGAGCCCAAGTCCAGACAGAATAGCGGGCACAAACATCAATCCACCTCAATCCGGCGGCCTAGCCAATGTCCCATACAATCGTACATAGCCAAGCCCCACTATAAGCGACATAGTCGTACGAGCAGGAACCAAAGCCCGCCAGACCCGGACCCTAGCAAAAAGATGTCCGCACGCCACCAGAGCCGAAACCGAACTCCAACTTTCCAGACGACCCTCATATTTATCGTATAGTTTACCAATCATGAAATATCAGTTCTTTGTATTTTAACTGCATTATTGTTATAAAAGTATTATTGCTTTAAAATTTATTATTAACCGTATTATTGTTATAAAAGTATTACTGCTTTAAAATTTATTATAATCTGCATTATTTTTATAAAAGTTTACAGAATTAGTCTTTGGTTCCGAATATTTATGTCTGCGATTGCATAAGCAATCTTTACATAAAAGCAAAATTGTCCCATTGCAATTGACTACTACTTCTTCCGGAAACATACACAAAAACAAGCATAAAAGGCAAGATATATAAACCCCTTGCCTGCCGTTTAAATTACACATATTCTGCGAACCCACCTCATTTAAATATATGATGCTACTTCCTCGTATAAATGATGCATACATTTTCATTTCCGGTAACCTTCAAATTTTCCATATCGCAATAAGATTTTTCATTCGCATTATTTATGTTCCAACCTCGTAGAATTCTCGAAAATTTATATTACCCAGATGGCGTAATTTCTCGGAACATTCTAATACTGAGAAAAAGGCGTATTGTGATTGACTTGCGATCAAAATCCTTCGCTTGATCTATTTCCTGGAGATACATTTTGATGACGAAATCGATTCTGTTCCATTTTTTATTTCCTTCCTCTGAATTTAAATCATGCAGCACAAAAGTGTTTCTATCGGTTTGCCCCGCAAAGCCGTCAACAGGTTATGCCTGAAATATTTTTGAGCACTTTTGGATCGTCGTAAGAATTCAGACTTACATTTACAAAATCGTATAAAAGTTCGTGATATTAAATAAAATTTATTGTTCTTGTAGCTTTGAAATACCTAATACTTCCACTGGTGAACCCTGATTCAGATCATTGTTAATTATTCCTTAATTGCTTGTAGGTTTCAGAGAAAGGCAGGCCATACTATGGTAACGCGTTTGCCTTGTTGCCGGATCTTCGACTTCAACAGTGACAGAAGAAAAACAAAATAGGCTGAAGCGAACAACTGCTACTTAGTCCGGGAGGGCTTTCCCCAGCCCTGGGCGGTTCGGATCTCGGAAAATTGCCCGGCGCAGAAGACTCTGCTGTCCTTGCGCCATAACTAAACGGCGGAAGGACGTTTAAGACCATATAACGAGGCTCCGTAGCTGGCTGGCGGAACTTGAACGTTTGTTATTTAGGGAACCAAACCTCGGACTCCCTTAGACCGATGCCCGTTAGTCTGGGTTTGACTCACATAGGTGCCCAAAAATGGGTAATCCCACTGTAGCCCAAGGGATTGGTTCCGCAGGCCGTAAAAGATTTGGATTCCTCTGAAACCTGTAGGTCTCGGCGCAGCAAGACCTGTTGTCCTTGCGCCATAAAACACAAATTTTGGAAGAAAGTTTAAGACCATGCTATAACGGGACCTGCAGTTTTCTGAGGAACCTGAACGTTTGTTATTTAGGGAACCAAACCTCGGACTCCCTTAGACCGATGCCCGTTAGTCTGGGTTTGACTCTCGGAGGTGCCCAAAAGTGACCAACTGCTCACTGTACCCCGTGAGACTCATTCCACAGGCCTGAAGACAGTACGATTCCTCAGAAACCTGTAGGTGCTGGTATAGCATGACCTTTGTTGTCCTTGCGCCATATAAACACAAACCTAGTTTTATTCGGCATGGCGCCTAATATTCGCAAAGACGGTATAATTTTGACTTTCGGGTCTTCAAAGGCATAACAGGTCACGTAAACAAATATTCAAAGCAAAGTTTGGAAAATATTTGTTTTTATAGATTTAACGGTTTTAAATAATTTTTATATATCACAAATATTTTTATAAATTTTAAAAGAATTTTTTTTTTTTCAAAATTCAAACACTGCACTTTTTTTATTGTTTATAGGCGAAATAAACAAGCTGATTTTCTGTCCCTTTTTGTCGGTGTTCGCCAACCGCAAAATATCGTGTCATGTTTTTGGGAATAAAAAATGAGTCTAAATATTCTTCAACATGCACAGCAAATACAGCTCATACTATTTTGTACATTCGTGGTATAATTAGTTATTTAGTATAAAAACTTGGCATTTTAACGTGGGGAAAAAACTGCACGGAAACTACTTTTTTTTAGCTTAGATTTTTATTCGTGTAATCATTTTTTTTCTTGCGTTTAAAAAAATATTCAGATGTTTTTGCCACGAGTTTATTTAACGATGCTCTTGTTAATTTTTTTCAAAGTTCGCACAAAACAACACGGAAAAAATCGGGTTTCTCGACGTTGCGTTCCAGTCGAGTCATCTGACAATGCGCCCCATGTTTCTTTAGACAATTATTTTTTTAAAGATTCTAAACTTGAATTCAATTTTAAGGCATTCATATAAAAGCAAAACAAAAATTAACATATGAAATATGAAGGATGAAGAGTTTAGAAATCATAAATTTGCGGTTAGAGTAAATATTTTTAGCTAAAAAAGCGGCTGAATTTTTTGCAGCAATACTTCACAGTTTGCTGCAGAAAAATCTGCGACCATCCTTTGAAATCAAATAGTATAAATCAGGACTTAAAGAATAAAATATAAAATTTTGAAACTAAACTTACGCATGAGATAATCATTGCTGTACTTTCTGTTTCTATTTCATTATTATTACGCGATTTCTCTATTTATCAAATTTATCATGTAGATTTTCCTTCACTGAGTTGAGCTTAACCATTCGGAAACATGGACGTTACGTTTAACTGTTAAGTTTTTAATAATCTTAAGCCTTGCATTATGAAATATATATATATATAGCAATTTTGAGCTTCGGAACACAAAAGGAAGACCTGTGAACAATTGATTACGAAACTCTTTGGCACATAATGACTACCTACCTAGATTAAATTTTATAAGGCGTTCTTACAACATCTTTAAAACTATCCTGTGTTTGTAGATTCTGATATTCTACTAGAAAATGGAGGAACTATCTTCTCTAATCTTGTGACTGGCAACGCTTCAGGCTTCCTTCATCTGTCGTTGTTGACGACTCCATGTTGTTTGAGAAATGTTACGTCTTCTACACCTGGAAGACTTCTGGAATCCACTGTTCTCACAGTCAACTGAACAGCCGGTACATGCATATCATAAGTGCTGATTTGAGAAGCATGTCACAACCAGTCTTTCAATGCACTAAGTCATTCCACTGTAAGCTGTTTGACTCACTGGAACTACTACAAAAACCGATAAAGTAACGACGTGTGATTTTAAAGCAATACGTGGAGTTTTAAATTGAAAATGCAATTAGAAAATAAAGACATATGTTATAAAATCATCTAAATTGAAGAAATAAATCAATTTAGTTTATAATAACGGTAATACCGTGAGTGATGCAGTATTAAAAAATATGTTACCTTGGCTAAATTGGAACACTGGTCGAAAATGGACCAAATTCCTCTTCATATACAATGCGATTCTTATATATACACACACACACATATATATATATATATAATGAGAACACCGAAGCTATTATAAATTTAAAATTGTTCATGTGTCTCTTTACTCAAACAATTATGATACTTAAACAATCTGCTTAAACAATTATGATATAGTTTCAGTGGCGGTTTTAAATTCAGTAATCAATAACAAATCGGAAAAAAATTGAAAGAGAAAAGGTTTACAGACAAAAGGGAATCTCCTATTCAATTCGTAAAAGGAAGAACGAAAACAATCTAGGCGGTTTTACAAATATATTTAATCTTAAAAATCGGTAACTATTTAGTCTCCCAATCTCTCCGAAATAGGGCAACTACACATTTTCGTATACGAAAAATTCTAAAATTGTTTTATTCATATTATCTTCCAATATCCGCAACATATAAAGTATTTTGTATATGTAATTCTCAAAGTCTTAAGTGCAATATAATTCGTGGACCTGGTGAACATGCAAATATTACGTATGTGTTAGCGAGTCTACACAAATTATTGCAATCTCCCTTTCCTTAATATTGAACGTAAGTTCAAAAGTACGAAAAAATCCCAATTGCTTTGGTTTTGTAAAAAAAAAACAAAAAAACTCTAGCGTCTACTAATATATATTATACTGCGACACTTGTATATATTTGTGTAGTATATCAGAGTACACACCATGGCGTACGTACAGTACCTGTGTACGGGCCAATGGCTAATTACTGTAGTACACGACTAGTTCCAAAAACAGGGAACACGGTAATAAAATTCGGGGGCGACTTAAATTTAAAATATAAACACTATGAAAACCAAAAAAGTTACCTATTAAATATATGTACGCGGTATAAATTATTTTATACTGACCATATTATATTAGGTGTAAAAGTAAGAACCTGAATTTTTACTACATTTTGGGGAGCTTATATTATTAATTTTTATTCATATTAAACAAAAGCGAAAAAATTTTTCAAAGAAACTATTTGTATACTTGCACTCATACATATGAAGAAAATGTAATACATTTTAACCTAACTATTTGTAAGGACCATGCTTATGTAAAGTTAAATAATACAATGTACGTAAGAAATTAGGAATAAATTTAATTCATTATGATTAAGTACAGAAGTTGTTTTGTTGGATTTATTATGCCTGAGATATATTTCTGCTAAAACGCGTAATGCAACTGATTGCAGGTATTTTCTTCTGCCCACTAAATATGGAAAAGCAGGAAAGAAAATGAATAATTTTATATAATTTGTTTCTGAAATGAGAGTATTATTTGCAGTATGGAATTTAAAATCAATCTCTTCCACATTCATTCTACCAGTATTGAGTGGGATTTCTATTTTCTGAATCATCCATTCCTAGCATCATCAGTTAAAATCAGAAATAATTTCAATAGTTGAAAAGAATATTTCATTCCACAAATGAGAAATTGACTTTATTATAGATATCAATTAAACTTCTCTTACTTAAGAATTGCCTCTTCTGATGGCGTGACAAATAAATGATTTAAGCCAAAAATATCAGAACTCCTTGCGAAGTATCGAAAAATACCTGGGTATTCATTGGAAAGAAATCAATTTTTAGCTAAATCAGGAAAGGCATGTTGATTTTCCTTCAAAGGCGAAATGCGGTCAAATCCGTTGAAAGGGATTTCGTGATGGAACGCGAAATGTCGATTTCAGATCAGAATGTAAAAAAAGATAGAATTTGGAATTTGAGGACACGGTGTAGATTGCATCTAAATTGAAAAATGTAGCTTTTTCGATCCAAAAGTTTCGGGGTGAATTTAGTTCGCATGGTGCAATATGAAAATAAAGAAGGGAGCTGTTAGAGACGAGGTCTTCACTTGTAGCGTTAAGGTGCTTTGAGAATAACGTTCAAAAATGCGGGTTCTCTAATGATTAGACTTATCGAATTCCGTTTAAAAAGAAAGCGTACAAGAGGTCCGAAAACTGTCAGACTAAATTAACTCACGAAATTTATTCCCGATCTGTAAAATTACTCAACGGATCTAAAAACTGCGAATGAACTCAATACGTGCATGAAACTGATGACCAACTTTTAGCAAAGAATCTTGTCATTTCCCTGAAAATGACAGATATTCAAGAAACTCCAAAATTCTTGGCTTTAAATTTTCAATATCGAAGTGTTTTACTGTACGTTGTTGCTCTGTTCAAATTTCAGGCTGTTACTTTCCATTTGTCGTCTTCCAAATACGAAATTTCGATGAAATGTAAAACCTGTTGTATAGAACTGTGAAATGTAGGATCTGTTGCTTGTTTGTTTGTTTGTTTGGCTTTTTTATGGCGCAAGAGCATCTGGGCTATACTGCGCCAAACGGATCTGTTGCGTATATCTGTGAAATGTAGGATCTGTTTATATTTTTATGATGCAAGCACAACAAAGCTCATTTGGAGCTAGGACCTAGAGTTTTCAAAGAACTTTCAACCTCCACTACAAAAAAAGAAAAAAAAAAACAGGCCTACAGTAAGCAGAGAAACCGTATGCATTCCACTCCACGACATTAATAGATGTTGAACATGGACAGTCACACTACGGATGGACACTATAGATGTGTTATCTTTATATCACTGCAGGGTAATGGATCTACAAATTTTGCAAGGAACCCGAATCGCTTAGGAACCCCTTACCTGGGAAACCAATCCCTAGACTACACTGACCAATTCATTTACATCAAGAAATTCATTTAAACTGAACAATTCATTTACACTGAGAAATCTCTAGACTACACCGACCAATTCATTTACACTGAGAAATCTCTAGACTACACCGACCAATTTATTTATACTGAGCAGTTTGTAGATACGTGTATTTTTTTTTCACAGGTGGAAATGGAACCTGGATTAATTGGGAATACTCTATGCATTACTGGGCGTAAATACCGTGCCACCACAGGGCCGGTAGTTGGGAAGTTATTCTCTGAGAATGAAGTACACCCCCTCCAAGTTCTCAATCTTACCATTTATTTCCAAAAAATTAGCTTTCCAATCAAATTATATACTTTTCATGAACTTCACATAATTTTCCTTTTCCATTAAGGCGTAATCAAAAATTATGAGCCTAATTTACTTTTATTGTACTAGTTTCGGATTTAATGTAATAAATGTTTGGTCGTTTCAATAAAAGAGGCCTTCGACGGTCTAAGCATCACTGTATAAGTATTGTAAGTAAGTGCATTTGTCTTCTGTGTAACTCGGACAGTTACAAGTTACCCCTTTTCAACCTCATATGGTTCGGCAATTATTCGCACCTTTGTCTAAGTCTTCCTGAACTTTGCTTCGTCCATAAAGCTATTACAACAATTGTAGCTTCGTAACTCCTCATTGAGTCCATAACCCCACTTCCGAACTTTCTGCATACGCCTGTGATGTTAACTATGGACATATCTACGTAAGCAAAATTTTCCATATAATCGTGTTTTCTGCTTGAAATATGTAAGTTCATCAAGCTAAACACAAACTAAATTTATAAATACTGATTATTTTAACTTTTAAAGCCTCATAAGCGTAAAATAATTTTAATCTGGGAAGCAAATTTACGAACGCTTATCGAACGATAATGCTGCCCTCTAGTCGTATCAATGCGAGCTTTTGCATTTTGGACAGTTCAGACGATACCTTTTAGCTAACGAATCTTTCAAGGAAAACGACACAAAGCAAAAATAAATGTATTTCTGGTCTAAACAAAAATGTCGTCGCACGCCACTGGCTAAGTATCTGAACATACTTAATTGCCGGCTTATTCTGTTAAGGGCATTTTACTTCTCTGGGGGCAACAGCATATTCCACGACGACGATTACAGTATTCATCGAGCTCAAATTGCAAAAGATTGGTTCAGGGGTGCGCGCACCATTCGCGCACTTGAATTGGCCACCACAAAATTCTGCACTCAAACTCAACCAAGGTATGTAGGATATAATATAGAGAATAATCGAAGGAGTAATTCGACGTTTTCTTCATTAAACAAGTATCTTGGCGAAATGCTAGCGCAGATCTAGCCAAAAGTAAGTGTTGAGACATTTCGTAAGTTCATAGGATCAATGCCATGATAAATGCGTATGATGTGATGTGTGATGAAAGGCGGTCTGACCAAATATTAAAATACGCGAATTTATTTAGCCAAGCGGTGTATATCCCAACATCGAAATTTTCAAATAGTGAAATTTGAAAGTAATCCAAATAAATTATTAAATTTTAGGAAAAGTTTTAAAAATACTCAAAAAATTACACCATTTGTAAGTTGTGAATTAAATGATATATTTAATAGCAATTTCGAGACTAAAGCTAATTAAAAGAAATTTTGATATTCGCCTCATATCGTTTAAAAAATTCGTTATTAAAATACCTATACAACCAATTTGTACCTATTTTATAATGTATATAGTACCACTCTACTAAAGCTATAGGTACTACAACAACTTTAGATTAATATCACGCGTACTACTAACTTTAAATTTATGCAGTCATTTATGCTTCAAGGTAAAAGTCATATAACTCTATGATTTACTTTCAATCGCGATTAAAAAATATCTGTACTAGCAACGTCATATTTGAGGGTTACCTAAGCAATATCTTTAACGTTATCTGTATTTTTAAAAAATTAATTAAGCGATGTTCGCTTAATTAATAATATTAATAATTAGTGAATAAATAATAATTTAATTTTGTAATAAATAATAATGTTATTACAACATAATCAATTAATTTTTATTTTGTAATTTTAAAATTTATGTAAATTAAACTATTTTGTAAATTTAATAACTAATAAATTAATAATCATTTTGTAAATTTATATAAATTATTGAAATATTTTTGGAATCAACCCGTATATATCGCCCCACCCTCCGGAGCACATAAAAATAGATTGAAGTCACTCTGAGTTATTCGCTTTTTCTTCTTTTGACCAGTAGGTTTTTTCCCTAATTTTCGAAAGCACGGCGTTTCATCTCATCGTTTTTCATTTTAAATTTCTGAAATCGCTCCCTGAATATCAAACTAGATTTTTCTTTTTCCGCTTCTTGGAATCCTTCCCAACATTCGATTGTCTTTCCTTTTGTCCGATTATTCTCTTTTCTACATTGTCTCTCTCTATACAGATCCAGTGTCTCTATTCAAGAAAAGAGGGATATTTTTTCCCCCGCATTTTTCCAATTTATTTCGTTCTTCTTGTAAGCTCAGTTGCGTCACCATTGTTCTGCATCCAGTGCGTTTATTTTCATCTTTGCTCCTTCCCTCTCTTTCATTATCCGCCCCTCCTCCCTTTTGATAAAATCCTGCATTCTACTCTTCCGCGGAAATTCTTTCAAATTTCAATATCCCCTTTCGTCAATCCTACAAATTTCCAGCTATTTGTTAAAAACCATTTTTGCGACGTCTGCTTTGAACAGTAAATACATTTTTAGTTGCTATCCTTTTTATATATTTTTTTCGTGCCCGGACAAAAAGGGGAAAAAAGGATTGAATGATTTGGAAACCTTTCTTCGAAGGCATTCTTTGTAACGCATCCGGACATTTTTATCTTGTCTCCATTTTGTCCAAGTTTATAGGCCCAAGAATTATCGTAATAATTATTTTCTAACAAATCCCTGGCCTCTGCATTTCCCCCTTTTTCCCTTGGCGCGTAGCGAAAAATTGACATATCTCACCAAAATCCATAAATTGATTGAAATACCACTACAAGCATTAGGCTATTTTTAGATACCCTTGAACTAAATTTTGGAACATGTTTCCGTATCCGACGATTTGTCTTCGAAACTAACTATTGAAGAACACTTGACAAAAATAAACTAGAGCGGCAACTACAATCTAACTAATGAATACAAGGACTATTAGCAGAGAAAACTATTATTAGGAAACAATTCAGCAATTTTCTGCTTCGACAATCTCAAAAGCTTTCTTTTGTTTTCGGAAAAGATACAAATGATGATGTTTTTTGATGAATTGCTACAACATAATTTCGAGTAAACAAATTTTGATAAAATTGTAACTAAGCGTTTTATTTTTGAGACAATTCGTGACTTCTAAAGTAAAACAACTTCTATAGGAAGAAGTTCTACAACTGGTTTTAAAATAAATGTAAAATAAAAATACGTGCATATAACAAAATTAAGTAAAGCAACATGCAAAAAGATATGATGATGTTACTAAATGAAGATGAAGAAATGTGTTGAATTAAGAACACGAAAAAAAATTAAATTTAATTCGAATTTTCAAAACAGTTTTATACCATAAATAAAATGTATAATAGGAATATTTATATACAAGACCACTATAAGAAACGCTGAGATATTTAAAGCAATATAACCTACATTCGAAAACCATTATAAGCGAATGAAAAACTAATTAAATATAATTAACTAATATATATATATATAATAATGTCTGTGCGTGTGTGTATGTACATATATAATTAGTCAGGGTTATAAACTATTAGATACATTGGTTTCAGATGAAGACAGAATGTCTTCATCTGAAACCAATGTATCTAATGAAGACAGAATGTCCTTGTGGGTGTATTTTAACTTGCTGTTCCGTATCCGACATCACGTCGACTTGCGTGTCATATTTTATTGGATTTCTAACGCTCAAGGATATCTTAAAGTGCTTCCCGTTTTCGTGAAAACTTTCGGAAATATGTTTTTTCAATTCTTTACTTATTTGCTAAATTATTCATTCAATTTTAGTCAGTTTCATAGAAAAATAGACGTATGACGGAACTTAGTATGATAAGCTGCTTTCAAATATCATAAAACTCATCTTTTTAGCGTTTAAATATTAATAGAAACAAGCAAAACAATTAGTATGCAAAATAAATTGACATAGTACTATGCAGATAAGATTTATATTACGACACAACGTTAAAAGCGTAGGTAAAGCAGTAAAGTTTAATTCGACGTACGTTTCAGGCGATCTTGGCCGCTTTTCATCACGAATACAATAAAAGGAAAAATGAAATATTAAAAACATTAAAAATTATGTTATTACGTGACTATTGTGTTGCCAGTTGTTGAAAATTTTTCTATGAGAAAATTATGTTAAACGCTTCCACGCTTAACTGAAACAAGGGATAGATTTTTGTTCATTGACTATGGTAGATGAATTTTTAATAATATAGCACGCTTCCGAAAAATCTAATTCGTATATTGATTGTGGTTGGCAGATAATTTTAGGTTGGTTGAAATTGAATTAGGTTTTAAGTGACCAGCAATGAACAGCGATGGCGGATTTGTGGAACTATCTTTTAAGCGTATTTAGGATGTTCTTTCAACCCATGCTGTAGCAAGGCTCAGTTTGTTCGTTAAAGTGGCAAAAATCTTATATTCAAGCATATATATATATATATATATATTTATATATGAAGCTATTAATTATATATGGAAGTTGACACTCTTAAATACTTTTTATGTTTATATAGAATATCACGTAACTTTTAATTTTCTAAAAGCCGTCTTTTCTGTTTTTAAATTCTAAAATGGAAAAAAACTTTATAAATTTCTCATCCAAACTGCAGGCTAGGGAGAAGACACTTTTTCATTATACGGATAATTAAAATATTATTGATAACGTATTATTTAGAAAAATTAATATATTTATATTCATTTTTCAGAACTTCCATTTTGATTAACGAAGTAACGTTTTCTGCTACTGCTAAATTATTTCTTGCAATATATTTTTGTTTTACAGCTATTATTATTTTTGCAGACAAGGCACGCACGAAAATCGGGAAAAGATAACTGACTCTGATCTATTTCCGAAGGGAAGAAATGAACTAATTTTCGTAATTTCAAATTTGATGTTTATGACATGGATTTGTCTTTAAATTATTCAAAATTCAATTTCAATATTTTGCTTGGTTTTCCAACAAAAACAAAATACACTCAAACTAAAAGGAAACCATTATTTAAACAGCTGAGTCTGTGGGATGTTAAACGATTTAAACAATTTTATAATGCTTCAGCAGGTATGTAAAGCATTGTGACATTCCATATTAAATGGTTTATATAATTGACTTATATTCTCATTGATTACACTCAAAACAAACAAAGACAAAATGTATATTATATGTTTGATATTATTATAAATATATTATTGTATTCAAAGTTTATAGTATTACAAAAACAACGTTTTAATTGATTATATTCCATATTAAATGCTGATATTACACCAAAACTTAAAAGATATATTATTATTTAACCAGGTGAGTCTGTGGGATTTTAAGCGATTTTAAGAAAATTATAATGTTTAGGCAGATAAGGAATTCCTATTTGATTTTTTAAATATAATTATACTACGTAAAACTTTATAAATGTACTTACGAATGTCGGTATTTTAACTCCAATAATATTTTCCGTTTTAGAGTAAAATATTTATTAATTTAAATATTTATTACGTTTAGCTGTATTTTTTCATATAGATACGTCTGTAATTATTTTTTCATGTTTTATTTTTCAAATATTTTTTCACGTAGATTTTCACGATTTTAAATTTGAACAAATAAGGCAAAGATGTCTCAAATTAATGCAAATGCAAAGAAATGCTTTCGAAGTTTGGAAATAAGGAAACTATAATAAACTTAGTTTATTAAAATCAAGATAGTTAATTTAAAATATCAATCAGCCCTCACATATTTTGGTCAAGATCCATTAAATTAGAAAACAACTATTTTGAAATTAACATGAAATAGCATTTGAAATTTTTTGTCAAGTTTTCTTCACCGCATATTTTCTGGTGAGTGGATAAATACTCGAGCATGCTCTTTACTTAAATGCTTGTAGTTCCAAAAAGCCTTTACATCAAGTAATTTAAGGTAAAATTAAGAAACAGTTTTTATTTACGTTTTTTAGGCGTAGCAATATTTGCGCCGATGTTATGGCATGGTTTGTTGTGCTCCTGCTCGGATTGTAGAAGGTTGTGGGATCTAGGCCTAGCTGACGATGAAAACATTTATTTTCTTTGAGAACGTTTCACCACCTAACCATGCCATAACATAGGTGCAAATATTACAACGCCTAAAAAACTTCGATGAAAATTATTTCTTAATCTAATCTGCATAGTGTTCGCCTTGTACAAATAGTTGAAGGTACTTCGTAGTGTTGGAAAGAAGGGGCACTACCTCTATATTTTCTCCTAATTTACTGATGTTCCTGTTATTAAAACATTACTCACTGAATTCCAGTCTAAGTATTACTCTCTTTATCTCTTTGGATCATCAGGTTAACACTTTTGCTCTTTTATATTCGCTGAGGTTTTTCCATATCCCATAAGTGGTTGCATTACGAAAGGTAGTTGCATTGGCTTTTTTACTTCTAATAGCAAGACTGTGCTAATCAAGCCTCATAATGCCCAATTCGATTCCTAAGAAGGGTGATATTAGTACATTGGTTAAGATCACTGCCTCTAAGCTTACTGGTCTGGTTTTCTATTTCCAGTCAATTTAGTTACGTGTGAGCCTACCATGAATCTGAAGACGCCCAAATCCACTAGTTTTATTCCAGATGACCCACTGTACAGTCTTTGGACGTAAACTACAAATTAAAAAAAGATTCTCAAAGAATAGAGGCTGATTATGAGTTACAGAAATTAAGCTAAACAATTGATTCTCCCTCAGATAATCTAAACGGACCTGAGACTCAAAATTTTAAAACACAAACACAGCATGCTAGTTCAAATGAATGGATATTAAGGTGACGTATTAGTGAAAATCTCAGATTTTGTCAAAAAATGCCTTTTTTTAATTTAAAAAAAATTAAATCAACTTTCTTTTAGTATTTTTTGAAAAAAAAAAGAAATCTGTCCATTTTTAAAGCTTCCAGGACATGATGTAATTTTAGAAAGTGTAATTGGTTTATGATAAAGTTCTATAGTTTTTGCATGGTTTCTCGAAACGCATTTCAATATTCCCTCTTACTAAGGAAAATGCTCCTGACGGAGTTTTCATCCAGCTTTTATAAAAATTATATATCTTGCCAAAATGATGTGAATTATTAATAATTGTATGCGCGGTGTTAGGATTTTGATGCCATCACATATTTTAAACAATTTTGTTAAGTTTGACTTAAGAAAACGGAATTTTTTTTATATCTATGTTGATATAATACATTTTTTATGTAAGACATAATAAAGATACTTGCTATTCCTAGCACGGTCTTATTACTACTATCAAAATATCACTACTAAAAATTTTCTAAAGTTTTTAACGTAACAAATCATCGCATGGAACAATTTTGCAGAATCGTAATATCAGTACTTAAAAAATAACAAAAAGATGAAGATTGAAAAAAATAATGCTATACATTTCAAATTTGGTATACTATTTTGCTATATAAAAATATATTTCACACAAAAAACTCAGAAAGTTCTATGAAAAACTAAAAAGTTGAAATTTTCACTTCAAGGGCAACTTAAGCCAGGTTTCGAAACTTCAAATAGCCTACACCTATTAAATCTGAACTCCTTCACAAATACGCGAACAGCTATTTACATTTCTATCCTTATTCTTCCCGTTTTATGGCACTCAGGTAGCTAAAGTTATGATGCAACAAACACGATCTTTCCCCATCTATATAGCATATTGAATACATTTTCTCTGTAGATAATATTGAATTTTCGCAGCTCGAAGCCTGTTCAATTGTTTGCTTCTTTTGGTAGTAACAGTCTTATGACAAACCACAAGTAGCCAAGGCTCGAATTAGTAAAGCGATAACGCGTTCGCCATTATCTCTGGTTTGACTCCCAAGGGCTCCAAAACAAAGAACGCTTACCGACTAACTGTTCACTGTGGCATGGAATTTGGTTCCCTAAGACATAAAAGGTTCCAATTCCTCGGAAAACTACATGTCCTTGCTCCGTTGCACTCGATAAAAAAAAATTCGATGAGCAGCCAACCTTGCGATTTATTTAGGTCTGTTGTTCATGCAAGTGATGATGTTCGAATATTTTCGATTTAATTTTGGATGATAATTTTTTATGGGATTTTAATTGTTGTGTCAGTATATAACAGATTTCGAAAGGCTTCAGAAGTTAATGTGTATAATAAATTAGAGTTGAAACTACCCCAATAGTCTTGAGGTTCTACAGCGTCAAAAACGTGTAATAAGGGTTTGTGATGATATTTTTAATATCGTATTTGCTTTTGAATGTAAACACAGAACAAATATGTGGGAGAGATTAATAATTTAAATGGTTCGTCTGTAGTCAAACTAGAACATCATAATAAACTAAAAAAAAGAAATAAAAAGAGAGTATGAAGAAAAGAAATTCTAAAATATCAAATGAAAATCAAGGACAATAAATCAAGAGATAAACAGGAGAGAGAAAGAAAAAATAATTAAATGTCTATAAACGATCGGAAATTTTGAAAAGAGTAAGGCAGCAGAAAAAAACAACATATATAATTCTATAGTGATTCAATGACAACTTCTTTTCTCAAAAGAAATTATTTTGGCTCAGCTGAAATGCTCAAAAGAAGTCTTTTGTATACGATTAGTTCCTCCACTAAAATAGAACTATATAAAGGAGAGCATAAAACATTGCTTTTTGATAAATTACGTATATTGGAATTTTGACTGATATTTTACAAGTTGTTTCCGGAGAAAATAATTTTAATAAGGGAAATGTTGGATAAATCAGCATTTCATGAAGAATATGAATCCACCTTAATTAAATCCACCTTAATATATGAAATAAATTAATTGTTTAACATTTTAATATAAATTAATATAAATAAACTTGGAGAGAGAGAGAGAGAGAGATTTATAGTGTTTGGTAAACAGAACAGAATTTATAGTGTTTGGTCGGGTATTTTTGGAAATGTTTCTATAAAATCAGGACCCCACTCCAAAGAATCTATTAATTTATCTCAGTATTGATCACTTGTGTTGAAACTTGTTCTAATATATATTGAGATATCTCAACTCTTTACTGAAATTACTTCATATTTACTAAATTGTAGTTAATCCTCTTTACACAAATGGCAAGCATGTGAAATTTTTACTCAAAAGTATATTTAAATTTCGATGAACAATTATATCCCTCAATCACTTAGGATATGCCAGCATCGGTTCCAAAATTCGTAAGTTACTTAAGAATACCGTAGAATTTAGAAATATAGAGACTTTGACTCGCGTTTTAAAACTTTTGAAAATTTGACGAAGTTCTGCATTCATCATTGAGTGAATAATCTTTCTGCAAAGGCAGTAGCAGTCTTTTAGGAAACGTGACGGCGCTTATGCAAGGATTCAGAGGCTCTGCTTGATCTTTGGTGTCCGCGCTTGATGGTGGTGCCTTTTCTTCTATAATTTAGTGCAGGAATCTGCAGTTTTCTTGATTTGGAAGTCAGTTAAAGGAGAGTATGCGCCAGGGAACAATATGCAAAGCAGGGGACGATTTCTGGCATTTACGGAGTATTAAATTAAGCGCGCGCACGGTTTACAGTTCCTTCGATCCTCGCCGTTAAGTTAATGACTCAGCTGGGGATCTCCCTTCGCCATGTCTCAGAATTCTTAAGCCACTGGCTAATTCGATGCTGTCTGTTATAATGAAGTGCATTAGTTGCATCCCAGCCGATGCACCAAAGTCATCTATCATTTATCCTGCCATTACGTAGCCGGAATAGAAGCTTCTCTAGACTGGTTCCCGAACTTGCTGTCTAAAGCCTCGATTTGTGATGGGTAACTTCAGAACACATTCCCCGGACACCATCCCTTACACTTAAACGTTACCGAAATTACATTGAATTAACTTTACGCGATGTGCTGGGAACTTCGCCTAATGGTGAAATGCTGTTACCAAACCTCGGTTTACCAACTTAAAAATCAAATAGCCATTTTCAGTATGTGTCCCAGAAGTGTCGTGTACCAAGGGACAATTTTCTCTACTCAAAATTATATATAAATTTGTCTGACAAAACTTGTTTGTCTAACAAGCTATGTGCGGTACTGGAAATGCTGCGGGTGTTCTCAATTGTGTGCTGTACGCATGAAGGTTACTATAAACTTCAGCACTCCCGTTGTAGCTTGTTTTCCGCCAATAAAAGCAGTTATTGGCGGATTTTTCTGGAATATAGCCGCAGTGATACCTCTAACTGTTAAGAGCTAATCTCTATGTTTATAACAATTTCAGTTGTCTGTTTTGGGCTGTTCATAAGTTTGTTTTTAGATCGCCCTCGCATTTGCTATTTCCAACCCCATTCCCGTCTTCACTGGTATGGATGTTCGCAGCACCCAACTGTTATACGAAATTGGTGAATTTGGTTCAAATTGTCGTTGAAATATTCTTAGTTTGATGTTGAGCAGAAATTAGTGGTCGGTGTGTCAATTTATACATAAATTTCTAATTACAATGACAAAGGTCTCACTATACTACAGAAATTTTATTGTGCATAACTGCTACGATCCTATGGCGAATCATGAAACAATCAATATTTTAATACTTTCCCCAAACTGTTTCAAAAGTCCGGTAATCTACATTTAAATAAATAGATTAGGAAACTCACAATTAGTGTTAGTGCATTTTCATTCGAGAGTGTTGTTTCTGCTGTAGAAACAACAATTTTCTATATTACACGTGTGTATGTAAAAAATTAAGTTATGAACTCCTTTTAGTCTGTCTTGGTAATTTTTCTTTGAAAAATAAGCTGTTTTGTCTCAGTGTGACTTTAGTTTGTCTGAACTTTTTCTTTGGCAAATATAGTAGGAAGCAATTACTCCAATGAATAAGTCTCATGGCTGTTTTGATGACGTCACGTCATCGGTGATGCTGACGTCATATCATGCTTTTCGCTACGTGTGCTTGAATATCGCACTGTTTTTCCTTCCGTTATATTTTCATCCCGCTACTGTCCTTGATGACGTACAGCATCTTGCTTATGATATAACTACGTACTGGCCACCTCAAAAAAGCAATTTCTGCAATTATGGCTAATGCCGAGGCCGCTTTCTTTAGTCTCAGCAATTTCCTTCATTCTGAAGCTAATAAGGTCACTTACTGTAGCAATTATCTGACTATAATAACCCAGTTGTGTTCTGTGCGCCACTTTCGGCGATCGTATGTTGGAATATCATTGTGTATTAAAAGGATACTCAAACATTAATATAAACGTATTTATCCATTCATTTTTTTGCCATCACTGGTCTAGTATATAAACTTAGGTGCAAAAAATCAACGTACTTTTGAGCATCCTTTCGATTTTAGTTACGCTAATTTTTTTTTTCAAAATGTTTTGTTTGGATTTTTTATGGCGCAAGAGCATCTGGGCCATACTGTGCCAATTTCTTTTTCAAAATGAGTCGCGATTTTGTTTTGGCATTAGACACATCTTTCAGTATTTTATTTTTTATACATTAGTTCATTGCAATTTTGGTACTTTCTTGACAACCTCTTCAGCAGTATTTTCAATACGAGGAAAAGTCTATAGAAATTCCTTAATGATTAATCGATGGCCACACACAACCGATTTTCCATCGTATGCTCTTCAATTTTTTTACGAAAGACATTTTTATGCTTTAGACCTGTGGTTCTCCTAATCTTTTTCAATTTACGTACAAATCCCTCATTCGGATAACCTAATAACTCTTGGTTTCTCGCCACCTTACAAACAGTATCAAGCTAAGTAAAATCCTGAATCAAAAGCAAAGACTAATAGATCAAATCCCTGGCCCTGGCTTCACTTGGAAGCGTTGTTTTCCCACCTTTAGCAGGTGGCAAAAATCAATTTATGCTAAATAAACTACTGTACTGAAATCATCTTCCATTTAAAATTAGCGACGGATATCCAACTAACGGGACTTATTTCATTGCTTACAACTACTTTGAAAGCAATAAATGAAGATTAAATACATTTACGTTTAATTTCAATTATAATTTCCGTATGTAATGTTTTTAAAAATGCACGTAAAATGTCTTCTCCTCGCTAATCTGTCTAATCCCCTCCGGGCTGTTGCTCGGTCATCTCTAGAGGAAGGGTGCTCCCCAAAGGGAAAATCCGCAGCTTTGGACATATTTTAAAACTTTATTTAACTTCTGCATTATTACGTGAAAATTTAATTATGCTTTTTATTAATATATGCATGCAAACATGCGCCGATAGTGTCAAAATAATTTCACTTAACCACCGTCGTTAATCTAGTTGTCATAAAACAAACCCTAATTTCATTATAATAATTAGCAAACACGTATTATTAATATAAACACATATATTAATCAATATATTAATCAATATATACTATAAAAATTCTTTACCAAATGTCTTAACAGCGGTAACATACCAAACCAATGGGATTCTGCAACAGTAATTCTTTTGCATAAAAAAGGTGATAAAGAGGATTTGAAAAATTACCGACCAATTAGCTTGTTACCTGCTATTTATAAAATCTTCACAAAAGTGCTAACACATCGCCTGCAGAAAAAATTAGATGCAGCTCAACCAAGAGAACAAGCTGGATTTCGAAGTGGATTCAGTACAGTGGACCATATTCAAGTATTAAGAGAATTAATTGAAAGAACACATGAATATGAACTTCCATTGTGTGTGGCATTTATTGACTATGAGAAGGCCTTTGACTCTATAAAAACATCAGCAGTCATCAACTCTTTAAGATCAACAGACATTGAGGATGTGTACATTGACATGGTGAAACGTGTGTATAAAAATGCAAGTGCAAAATTTCGGTTACATAAAGATACCAAAACTATCAAAATTGGTAAAGGTGTGAGGCAGGGAGATACCATTTCTCCAAAACTTTTTACTTCAGCTTTACAGATGATTTTTCAGCAGATAAATTGGAATAACAAGGGAATAAAAATAAATGGTGAATATTTAAATCATTTGCGGTTTGCTGATGACATTGTTATTTTTTCAACGAACCCATTAGAACTCCAAGACATGGTACAGGAGCTCTCAACTAGAAGTAAAGAAGTTGGACTCAAGATGAACCTACAAAAAACTAAGATCATGTTCAATAATTTCGTAGAGGAAACAAAAATACAAGTTGACAACATTGAGCTAGAAATTGCTGATTCATATATTTACCTTGGCCAGCTGATTTCAATGGATGGCAACATTATGAAAGAACTCAACAGACGTATTAAACTTGGCTGGAGTGCATTTGGAAGAAACAGTTTTATCCTGAAGGGGAAATTGCCTTTGTGTCTAAAAAGAAAGGTCTTCAACCAGTGTGTATTGCCAGTCCTCTCTTATGGATCAGAGACATGGAGTCTAACAGTTGGAGCAATACGAAAGTTACAGACAACGCAAAGGAGCATGGAGAGGTGCATGCTTGGAATAACTAGGAGAGATCGAAAAAGAAACACTTGGGTGAGAGAGCAAACTAGAGTAGAGGACATCATTGTTAAAGTAAAAGGGCTGAAATGGCGATGGGCTGGGCATATTGCAAGAAGAACTGATCAACGATGGACAACAGAAATTCTGAACTGGATTCCAAGAGACCACCGAAGACCTAGAAAACGTCCTCAAACTAGATGGGTGGATGAAATAAGAAAACAGGTTGGGGTGACGTGGAAACGAATTGCTCAGGATAGACTTGTGTGGAAAGCATTTGGAGAGACCTTCATCCAGCAGTGGATAGATAATGGTTGAATATGATGATGGCTATATCAATAAATACATACGTATAAGAGATCCGCTTTCGGAAGCACTTTTCGCGCAATAAGTTGTAACCAATCGGCTAAAAAAAGGATACGTATTCGTGTACATAGCGCTCTCATCAAATAGGGTGTTCTGTACATATACAAGTCGTAATTGTTCAAATTATCTAACTCAGCAGCGACCCCTTGATCCTTCCTCTACTTTTAATTCGTTTCAATCCCAGCGAGTGAAATTCCGATAGCTCCGTTTTTGAGATTTTTTGCTTAATGGCGACGAAAGAACGAGAGCTGAAAGCAATTAACAGGCAGCTTTCGAAAAGAAACCAATTACTTATTCAGGTGCTTTTGCTAGATTTTTGAAGGGATTTTTATTTATTTTTTTTTTTTTTTGGTCTTTCAGCGTTCATTATTTCCCAAGCAATGTTTCTTGTTGTCGGGTTTAATGAAGATTGCCGTTTTTCTATTTCCCTTTAAATTAAAACGACTGATTTGACAAAAATTACTTGACAAATTAATCAAGTACGTTCACTAGCTTTTGTTTAAAGGACGAAAGGGGTTAATTATTTTAAGAAAAGAGATCGAACCAAAACATAAGATCACTTTCTGTTTTCCATAATCTGAGCTTTTATTAATTTAGACTCGTAAAGAGTCTGTGGCGATTAGCAATCTATTAATGATTATTAAATTTCTCTTTCCCTGACTCCCGTGGCCCCGAGCATTAGCATAGGGTACTGACTAAACCACATGGTATTTTATGTCGTTTGAACAAAAAAAAAAGCTATTTATTTTCAGTTAGAACGAGGGGAATTTTACAAATAGATTTTTTTTTCAACTAAAATGATGAGGATCTCAATTAGTAGACATTATTATTATGTAGATATGAGACACTAGCATGTAGATATGAGATACCGGTTTCAAAGTATGTCACTTTCAGTAGGAAAATATTGTCAACTAAAATTTCAAATGTTTAGATGTTCTTTGCATCTTAATATCAGATGCTCACCACTTGTACCAAATCTGTTCAAAACATAGCAATATTAAAATGACCGTATTTTTATTTATCAAGATGTAATAGATTTTGTTGATTCCTTTGCTGCGGTGTTTCCATGACCATTTGATTTCTTTCTTAAAAATGAATTTAAATTGCAAAGATTTATCTTTATCAGATCATCTGAGAGCCACGTTCATTCCTTTCCACATATGCGAATTTTTTAACTTAAGTCTCACTTCGTTATTATTTTCCGATTATTGTGTTAAAATCTTACATGTTTATTTTTGTCTGTTGCCCCCTTTGTATATAATTGTCTGCTTTTTTGCATAAAAATCTTTGACCTCTTATTCGGAATACCTTGATCTCGAAACATATGCTTTAACTAAATTAATTGGGTATCACCATATTAGTTAAATAATGAACCTTACACCTCGATATATTTTATCCACTTATTATTTTTTATATTTGATTGAGAAATACGAATTGCAGCATTATCATTATATGCATCATACAACATATCTTCAGTAGCATACCTTGATCACTTCTTTGACTATCTGTTGATATGTGCATGAAAAGTACATAATTAAAATTAATATAGTGATATGTTAGTGAATACTGTGTTGAAATGTTTATCAATATGGAGAAAGCAGACCATAGTCGTCCTCCAACAAATATATAAGTATTAATTAACAAAATTAATGAATTGAAAAGAATTACTAAATTATTTGCCTCTTTCGTAATTTGTTTCCTCTCACTAATGTTTTTAATTAGGAAAAATATATAGGGCTGTATTGAACTTATCACTTCTACTAATCAAGGTGTGACACTGCGTTATGTTTGAAAAATATCAGGTCTCTTCTTTTCTTGCTGCAAGTTTTTTCTACAGTTCCGAAACATTTTTCTCACTTCCTATTTTCGTTTTTTTGGATAGCGCTTCGAGAATTTACTTTCATTTCGGTGGCTATTTTTTTTTTAAGTTTTCTTCTGCATTTCGAATTGACAACATATTGGAAATAGACTTTCTTTCGAATTCAACTCAGTCAAACCTGTCGGTTTCCTCCTCAGGCTCGTCCTTTGTTTCCTACCGAATTAAAGATGAGGCGACGTCTCTAATCCCTTAGCAATATTGACAGAAGATTAGCGGAAATTTGTATCCATCACTTTATTTATATTACTTGATTTTTCTTATTGGATTTCTCAAATTTTAAAATGTTTATTTGGGACATACATATTATTTCATTAAAAAAGTTTCTTTAGGATTCTCATCTGCGCAGATCTAAATTGTTGCTCACGTGCATGTGTGATTTATAAATACAACGTCAAAATCTAAGTAAAACCAAACCTTTATGGAAACTGAAGAAGCTGAATTAAAATATAAATACTATCTGCTCCAAACAATATTGATCAATGCGACTCCTCTAACTAATTACGGTCAAGTGCCTGCCATACTGGAAACACTGGTTTCAATGAGAACAGCAAAGTTACAGCAGCATAGAGTGGTTAGTATCTGGGAGGGTGATTTCCAGACAGCTGGAAGCACAGAGAGATGTTGGCAAAAGCTGCTATCATGGCGAAGAAATGTTGATCTTTTTTCAACAGCCCCTAGCTTGTAATTTTTGAACTACAGATAGGAAAATTTTCTTATAAAACTGTAACATTTCCAATAAGAAAATAAATGTAGAATCAGAAAACTAAGAATTTTCGTGTTATGAACCTTTTACGCGGGTGTGATATTTGAAAGTAATATCAGAATCACGAACTTCGAAGACTTTATTTCACATAATTTAAAATGGAGAGTTGGCGTAGCTTTAAGAATAAGAATAAAAAAAGCAAATTAAAGTAACAAATCTTTTCTTTCTGAAGTTATTTTTCAATACCTTTCTTTAAGTTTTATACGATAAGATTAAATCTCTAGACTACACGTTCGCGCCCCAAATTTAATACATCCTTTTAAATCAGCCAGAAAAGCTTTTCCAAAATGCACTAATGGGAATAAATATAATACGTAAAGCCCCTCTTAAAAGATCAGAATATTTCTGAAACTATCAACTCTGCTACCACAGATTTTAGATGGCGAAAAACAAGCACTACCAAAAAACTAGTACTTCCTCCTCTTTTTCAAACAGAAATCTTGTTGTTGACTTCGTTGATTCTGAAAGCGGAAAAGCCAAATAAAACTCACGTGTAAGCGAAACGGGATTTTGGCCACTTAAGAAAACGGAAGAAGAGCATGAAATTTTAGCTAGCATTTTTGTCCCTTAAGATTTGTATCAAGGGAAAAACAGTTCGGTTAAAATGCCATAACAGACCTCCTTTCATAAAATTCGTGCTTTAACAAGAAGTACTTAAGTGTGCTTTTAACATTTCGCTTCCCCACTAAGATTCAATTATAAATACCCTGGTAAGCATATTTTAATGTTCTTGGTTCTTTTTCAAGAAATCTGACAATACGAACAAAGGCTTACGTTCACTAAATACGTTCATTTTGGACATTTTGGAAATTTTATAGCAGAAAACGAAGTTTTTTTCAGGTCAAAAAGATTGAACTCGTTTACTTTAACCAGTTAACGGCGCTGGTGAAAATTTACGCTAATAATAAAGGCATTTTTTGTAAATTTTCGGTTTTTTTACTTAAAATGTGAGTGTGAAGCTTACTGAAGTCGCATTTTGCCCTATCACTGCTGACTAATCCACAAATTAACTATTAATTTATTCCACTGTTAATTAGAACATCATTATTACTCTGCATTATTTGTAATGCCCGCTATTTAATTAATTGAAGTCTCACCAGTGGTATCAAATATATGATTATTTGTTACATCATTACTCTTACTGTTATATCATTATTTATCATGTTAGGAGAATCCTTACTATAAATAATTCGTTTATTATGTAAACATAAATATTTCATTTGCATATTTCATTTTTTTGTAAAAACATGACTGCATTTAGCCCTCTAACGTGAAATCACCTTTGGACTTAAAACTGGAAAGCTACGTAAAATTTAAAACTCGATTTTCTGAAAGCAAATTTTATTCGCTAAATATTTAGATACGTTGCCAACTTCTATTTCAAAATTGGTAGAAATAAAAATCTAAACTTCCGTGCACTGTCCCGACTCATAACGCTATGAAAAAGCTGTAAGTAAATTTTACTACTTCCAAACATTTTGATAAACCGGCATGACCTAGTGGTAAGGCGTTTGCCCAGTACCTCGTTTTCTTGGTTTCGACTTCCAATAATGCAAAAAAACCGCGCTGACCGACTAACTGCTCACTGTATTCCGTTGGTTGGTATCTAAGGACATACGAGGTTCGGATTCTTAGGAAAAGCGTAGCTCCAGGCTCAGCATGATCCTTGCTGTCCGTGCGCCGTAAAACCTATAAAAAAGCTAAAATGTTCGGAAACTTGCTTGTAACGTGAAAATTATTGAAATTATTTAAGAATGGTAAACGTCTTCTGATGCTTTAAAAATACTGTTTTAAAGTTCTTGAAATACATGAACTCATCAACGTAAAGTTCTCAAAATTATGGAGGCACAAGAATATTTTATGTACGTTTATACATTACAGTATGTGTAAAATCGCAATTTATTTCAGATTATTGTGGTGGGGGACATATAAACCTATGAATGAACTGCAATTAGTTTGAAAGCAGTCACAATAAGTCCATGAATTAAAATTTAAGAAAAGCATCAAGAAATATTCCACTCGTCAGCCTTCATTTTGTTTTTGTCATTATTAGTGGCAGTGCCATTTTAGTCAGTGGGCGAACTGGGCCTAAGCACAAACAAGTTCTTTAAAGTGACTAAGTTTGTTTAACAGTTAATGCAAATAGGGTCTAAAATACATTGAGTTGTCCCTCAATAGCGATCAAAGCCCAGGCAAATACTACATAAGCCCAAGGCAAAATACGTACGTTCGGGATAAAACCTAAACGCCCCAGGCGAGACTTACAATTCGCGCCCCAAAATTGACTGCGTTTTTTCATCGCACTATTAAAAAACAACATATTTTGTTGGATTTTAGAATCAAAGATCTAAAAATATTTTTCCTTTAGGAAACTATCTAGCTTTGCATAAAGGTTGTGTTCACGATCAAGTACTGGTGGAATAAGGATAATTTTTACGCCCTTGAAAGTACTGGAAATTTCAAACAAATATTTCTGAAACATGCGAATAAGATTGCTGACGTACTACGCAAAATCGAAATTACGAATAAAAATACAATTTACAAAGTATTTTTTGCGTATAAAATTAATAAAAACACTCACTGGTATTTCGACCAGTCAGGCACTGGTCTTCATCAGGAAGTATCAGACCACCGACCGACCCATAGAGACCACTGATCCGTCTTCTGCGCATGCGCGTGGACTTTACAAAAATTCCTATCAGTGTTTCCATCAAAAAATAGTTATTGACTGGAAAACTAACATCTGACGAGAAGAGAAAATAGCTTAGAGGAGGTATTTTAGAGGAGGTATTTTAGAAGTATTTTAGAAAAGGAATTTTAGAGAAGGCATTTTAAAAGAGGTATTTTAGAGGAGGTATTTTGGAAGATATATTTTAGAGAAGGTATTTTATAAGAGATATTGTAGAGAAGGTATGTTAAAAGAGGTATTTTAATGAAGGTATTTTACAAGATGTGGTTTAAAGGAGATATTTTGGTGGATGCATTGTAGAAAATGTGTTTTACAGGAGGTATTTTACAAGAAATATTTTAGAAGAGTTATTTTACAGGAGGAATTTTAGAGAAAGTATTTTAGAAGCGATATTTTAGAGGAATATAGTATACTGTTTTAGAGAAAGTATTTTAGAAGCGATATTTTAGAGGAATATAGTATACTGTTTTAGAGAAAGTAGTTGTTGACTGTTTTCGCTTAACTACTAACAAATTAAGTCCACAGGCAAACGCAGAAACGCGACAGGAGAAGCTCCTTCCACTCCCGCTATCTAACAGCTAGATTCCCATAAATCTAGCTAATTTATAGCGTATTTCAGCATTATTAGTACCTAAGAAACGACGTGCTCGCATTTCAAAGTCTACGCACATGCGCAAAAGGCGGATCAGTGGTCTTTATCGGTTGGTCGGTGGCCTGATACTTCCTGCCACCATAGGCTTCTTAAACAACATTGTAACCACAAGGCGTGTTCCCATTTTTCGGTAGCTGTTATCTTACGGGCTGCTGCGGTCACTGATCTAGGGCTGTGTTCTTAGCGCAGTCTCCGGTAGTAGGGTGATCTAGGCGCGGATGAAAAATGGCGCGGTTTTTGATCATTAACCATAGTGGAAGAATTGATTTTGGTGTAATAAGCTTCCAAAATATCCAGCTCGAGTAGAGACCTTGATCGGCTAAATAAAGGGGGTTCACTAAAGATAAATTTGTGGTTACTTTCCCAACAGTGGACAGCGATGGCAGACTTTTGGAATTCGTCCTTTTTAACGTTGTTTTGGTGTGTCTGTTAACCTACGTTTCAAGGAACGTTTAATCTGGCCGATGTGTGGAAGTCGATGTCACTGGCAAAACCTTTGATAAACGCCCCAACGTTGAGTGAGAGAGAGACAATCTTTGAGTTTTGAGGTAGAAATTTTGTTACATGGGGAAAATATGACGTGAATTTTTTTTTTTAAATTTTTGCCATCGCCAAACTAAGTTTCGGAAAAATTGGAAGAGTAACGAAGCCAGAGAAGTCAGCTATGGAGTAGTTGGAGAGAGTTGCGATACGGCGAGGTCTATTCAGTTTCGCCAGCACCCGATCGATGATATCGTGGTTAAAACCCTTGTCGATAGCAATGCGTTTCAAAACTTCTAATTCCTGGGCCAGTAATGCAGAGTTGAACAGAGTTGAACAGCCCGAAAAACAAAGGTATAAAATGCCGCCATCTTTTGCTTAACAGGATGGAGAAATTTGGCATTGGGAGGCAGGGAAACCGAGGACGGCTTCCGAAACACTGTAGTAACGAATTGATTGTGTGATTTAGTCATAAATACATCAAGAAAGGAGAGCGAATTATTCTTTTCGATTTCAAAAGAAAATTCCACGTACTGATCAATAGAATTAATTAAAGAAAGCATGGATTGGATGTTTTCGACGGGTCCGTTCCAAAGGATGGAAACGTCGTCGACGTACGTGTCCGAAATTTAAAATGGATTTTTATTCCAAAAATTTCTAGATTTTAAAATTTGCATAAAACGCAATCTGAAAACAAATATACGGTCTTAAACGTAGTCCTTAATATTGCTTACACGTGAAATGCAACTACATCTACATGTAATAAATCGTAAATAATAATCCCAGTTTTAGAAAACGTCTTACGTGCATTTTGCAGTAAATGATTCAAATTAAGAAATTTCTGCTTTAACAAAACTGTTAAATTTCAAGTCGCAATATTACTACTAATTATTTTATCTACTTTCTTTACTAAGTATGGAAATACGATATTGTGCAAGAATTTCTTTATTTTGAACAACTAATTAAAATTAAAGAAGGCACTGTTATTTACGTATGTGATGTTCCTGCGCTCTTGGGCAGAGAAAAATAATTTTAAATTGTTTTTTATTCATGACACGCACATAATATGGTATCCAATAAGGGTGGACTAGATTTATAAAAATTGAACCATACTTGCTTACATAAACTCTCTGAAAGTAATAAGATTCAGTCAAGGCTTCAGTGCACTGGCGTACGCAAGGGGTGTTGATGGGGGTTGTAACTCCCATTGCAATGAAATTTTGTATATTTAACATAGGAATATATGAGTTGTAGCTCTGTAACCCTTCTCATTAAGCCTATAACCCCCTTGTGGACTTTCGGCGTACGCCCATGCGTCAGTGTTGACGTGTTCCAATTTATTTAGTGAGAACTCAATTTTAATTTTGATCTGAATTCCTAGCTAAATGAATGCAGAGATAAGTTTATAAATCAAGTAAAAAATATATCACGACGTATTAAAAGGCCCTACGTTTTTGAGGGCAGTTTGGGGTTTTCGGCTGTTCGTGCATATTCTTGTAAATAAAACTCTTAACATTAAAACGTAAGGCCAAATTAAATATTGATCTCCAACTCTTGTTTCTGGGAACTCTTGAAATCCTAAATTTATATCATAGTTTTTATCTAACAACCTTTCCTATTTTAAAAATCCCATTTTTATTAAAAAGTTATTCGCGTATTCTGAAATTTTTATGTTTCAAATTTGACTCTTTCAAATGATGTTGGTTACATTCACTTCAAGATGGCAATCCGAATGCAGTTTCTGAACTGACCATGGAAGTCGTTTACAAATGCAAACTGTGTTATGATTGGCTGGACTTTAATTGTGATTGTCAAATACATTGATTTATAGAAATGCTTTCTTCCATTATACCTGTTCAAGTATATCAGAAAATAGAATTGGATCTTCTTTCGGTCCTAAATAAATATCCCGTACATTATTTTGGAAAATCAGGTCAATTTTAATTGCCTCCTTTCATCAGTAATTAGGCCTATAATCAAATTTTTATGACTGGAAAAATTAAAAACCTACATTCCTTATTGTTTAAGCTAAATAAAATGTTACGTCGAGCTACCTATTGGAAAAGCGGTAACTACGACCTTTGACTTATTGGGCTTGGTTTGAATCCTACCAAGCTTGGTTTCCAGTAACCCTATTTCGTCCCAAGCCTTTTCCTAAATAATCTCGCATTGGACTGGGAACGTAAACTATAAAAACCGGTGTCAGGCTTTGGATATTTTTGTCATTTTATGTAATAGAATCATGCTGTCAGGTGGCACAACTTCGGCAAGAAAAGATGAAGTGTTATCGCCAACGAATATCGCCAAATTCAAATTAGTACATCGTTACACGGAATTTCCCAACGCCTTTAACTCCAAAATAATGAGTCTTTTTTTTTTTTGTAAGGCTGTCTTTTTGATGAAAAGCTTTTATTATAAGAGCTTCTTCGTCTTGATAATTACATCTTTAAGGATAAGCGAGCGACCTCAGGTACGCATGGTGAACTTTAAGTTAATTTAATTTAATGTCCCAGCGACATAAAATTAGCCCAATTAAAAAGAAAAGGCACCCTTGGGATAAAGATTATCCCAACAAGTTTCTCATTATTCCGTAGTCTAGAGTTCGAGCTTTATCGATTTCTGGAATTTGGTAATAGTTTTAAAAGTAATCGTTCTTTATCGAGCGTTGTTTTGGCCTCGCACATGCAGATCGATGTCGGACTGCTTCTATGAATTTTCAAGTTAAAAAAGAAGACAGGTATTTTTTGTTCTATTTTATAGCGTAAATCCTCCATAATGAGGGGAAATGCATCTTCTGTGAAGCCACGAATGGAAATTTCGATTGGGTAATATATTCCTTCAATTAATCTCATTTTAATTAACACTAAATGAGTCCAATTACAACCGCCTTGAAGCGCTGAATTCCTTATTTAGGAGAAAATGAGAAAAGTAGATTTTATTCCTGTCGGTTGTTATTTGAAATTCTCTTCAGCTTATGGAAATAGTTAATCTCATTATTTTATTGAATAGTAGAATAATAATAACAGCAAGTATTATTAATGCCGCTTGAGGGTATATATATATATATATACATATACATGTATACTTCTATATCGTTTTATATCAGTGTGTCATTGAGAATTGAATTATGAGCTGATAATAGGAAAATTAAAAATTTATCTAATTATTTTCATTTTAGCACACCTGATGTAAATTACAACGATGACATAGTATTCGACTATACTCAAACAAGAATGAAAGCTACAATCTGTTGTTTCAAGTAAAAATCAGCGTCTTATCGCAAAATTTCCATTTCTTATGGTTGGTCAAATAAAATTGGATGGAAATATAAATTTTACTCTTTTATCAGATTCGAAACCGCAAAGTGTGTCAAAATTTGAAAATATGCATTTATCTATATTTCGCATATTATTGGCTTATTTTCTTTAAAAGCGGGAAATTATTTATATAAGCTTCAGCGTTAGGCATATTTTATTTTAAATTACAAATATGGAGATGCCCAATTGGTTTATATTATTTTATAAGTGCAAAGTCTCTATTGGTCTTAAACTGAGGCTGTTTTAAGTCATAAAAAAGCAAATATTTGTATGTGCTACAATTTGCATTTATATGGTGATTTTTACGCTTAAATATATTATATATTATATCACATAATAAAAAAAATGAGGGCAAAGTTTTTGAACTTTTTTTTTGTTGTTCCTTCCGAACTTTAAAAACTCGGATCACTTGCATCGAACCATGATAATTTGAATCCAAGGAAATTTCAAACCTGTGAAATGAAAACTACAAAACAAGAATTATTCTGAATATGACTTTTTCATTCGATATATGGCACTCATTTACATAAATAGCAAAGCACTTTTTTAAATATAGCCAACTTTAAAAAACAAAATATTTAATTTTGAAACAAATTTATTAACCATCATGTTAAAAATGATGTGATAAAACTACGTATATTAAATCGTACACCCTTTTTGCTGAAAATATACAAATATTTGATTTTTTCATAAATTTGAATATTAATGCACTTAATTTACTCATTAAACTGTGACATAAATTGTACGTATTTTTTATTCCACATGAAAAGAAAAATGCTTTGATGAACACAGTACGGAAAATTTTTTAATTTCTTTCATTCATTTTTTAACATACAGAAATAGTACGCTTTTCTTCAGTTGACCTTGAATAAATGCAGAAATTGACAACACAGGCAAAACTAGACAGGATAATTGACAAACGTTTGCTCATGCCTAAATTTAACTTGTTTTACTATATAATATTAAATAAAAAAACTTTATGGAAATTTATCATTTTTAATTAAGACTAATTACATAATTTATACATTTAGCAGCCCAAACGAAATTTCCATTTCGCTGTTGATTGGGGACGTGTGCATAGGGACCTTTCAGTACTTTTTATGGACTAATTATTGTCATCGAAGACAATGTATTGACCTAAAAATGACCTAAACCTTTAAATATTATTTAGTGGTCTCAAAGTTATATTTCTTATTATTCCATAGGTCACTATCTATGGACTACAATTTCTCAATCAGATACACAAAATAGCCTATAATAATATATATTTTTATACGGGGGTTCTTTGAGAGGGGGCTATAATTTCAAAGTGTTTCTTTCCAATTCAAACGTTTAGAAACTCTAATATAGAGCCGCGTGTTAAAAAGTAGGCCTTAATTAAGTCGAGAGGGGCTTCACAACTTGTACAGCTCTTCAATCAAATTTAAGGTAAGTTTTGTTCAACAAATTTAACATATACTTTATACCTAAAATTATTCCGGGCAAGTTTTCCTCTTCGACGCATGAATTTTTCCCTTGACTTTATGACTTGTACCGTGCAGATCTTCATTCAACGAGGGCAATGGGTGGTACTTTTTGAAACGTTATTAATTCGAGATCATGGCAGGTAGAAAAACTTTATTGATGTTTCAACTGAGAATTAATTTTAAGCTAGCCTCTTTTCTAAAGAAAACCAGTAAGTTCACAAATAGGCTTCCCAAAGTCCTCCTTAAACTACGCTCCGACATTTCTAAAGTCACCTCCAATCATGGGCAACCATACGAGTACTTCTATGTGGGGTGCTGAGAAAAATTAATGAGTACTTCCAAAGGTGGGGGGGGGGGCTGAGAAAAATTAGTCTCCTCAAAGCTGTCGAGAATTTTAGTGAATGTACAAGATACCAAAACGCTACAAAAATAATTGATACTGCTTGACAATTCGTAATGAGCTAAAAAGTACCTTATTTTAAAATGTGACTGTAAAACTTTTGAAAGTAAATGCATAGCAGTTTCGGGAAAATACAATTTTTAAACGGCTAGGTGGGGGGGGGGGGTCGAGCCACCTTCTGCCCCCATATAGACGCCAATTCTTCCAATAATTAAAGTACTTTAATACTATACATAAATTCTAAAATTTGTATTTTGCATTTTTTTCTAAAAAGAATAAAATTACCGTTTTATATATCAGAACTGTGTCGGTTGTTTTCGCATGTATGATATATTTTCTCCTTTCAAACATCATACTTATTTTTTGTCTTAATTTTTGAACGCCACTTTTCTGTCATACCTGTTTTTTATTTCTTAAAAGCGCTAAGGAAGACACGCACAGCTCAGGTCAAAATGTCAAGTACAAAGATAAGGTCCATAGATACAGAAAAACGCGCATAACTGTGATGCATAATATACGTATTTTTAAAATATACGCTGTTGAAAATAAACGAATCAAAATTTTTTTCTGATCCTGCGTCATATTTGTCCTAATGTTGGGGAATATTTGTCCTACCGTTTCGATTAATCCTACAGTCTTCTTTAATCTACGTTTATCGGAATGGCGTTTTCGAAGTAAGTTTGAAGAACATTTGAATTCCATCTGCCCAATTCACACGGTCGTATAATTTATCTTTATATGTATTATATATCATATGCAGATTACATAGAGTGTGCCGTCATCATACTTGTCTATATCATTTCAATAAAAGAATACCAATGTGTATAACCAATGATGGAACTCATTTCTGGTGGTTATCTTGGTTTTGTTATGTTTATTACTATAACATTAAAAGTTACATTCAATAAATACTGAACATAAAGTGATTTTATAATTTTACACTTCGACAAAGGAATGTTTTTTCAATATATTTCGGACCTAAATTATATTTTATGAAACTATAATTTTTAGTTTCGATTCCTGCTGATTATTTCCTCATTGTCTCTGTTTAAATATAGTATTTCACCGTGACCCCGAACAGCGACACGCTTAGAAGCATCTGAGTTTTCCGAGATCAAATTCATGAAAAAAGTTGAATAACCTGAAGCTGTTTGAGAAGCCAATGAGGGAAAGATTGATATAAAGGGTGATGAAGGAAAGGAAGCTTGAATTGTCTGGGGAAATGAGTAGGGTTTAAAGTTTTTTATGCCACTAACATTTACTTGGGACCCTCTATACACAGAGAACTGGATGAAGGATTATGACTAACGGAACTTATAAAAAAAATATATATGAATGTGCATGTAAAACTTACATGTATGTGTAGGGAAAAATTAAATGTATGTGAAATAATCAGCTGTGACTAAAAAAATTTACTTTATATAAGCAATGTTACAAGAATCATAATATCTATTAGTGATCCCGTATCCACAAAATAAATACAATTATTATTATAACTAAAATCTTCTATGAAATCCAGGATTTAACCAACATGTAAAATTACACAAAATTAATACGTTCTCTCCAAATATAGAACTGTTTATACAGTAATTATTGTGATATGAAAACGAAACTTAATTACGTCTAAAATATAAAAATATTTCATCTGTCTAGTAAGGAGGACCATAGCGTGAGAAATTAAGCAAAACGTGACATATACACATGAAAATAAAAAACAAATACTTAACACTTGACCTAAATAATATTTTATTTTGAAGTACTGGAAACCTTTTCAAATATTTTATTTCGATAAAAAATAATAGTATTTTCTGTGATTTGATTTCAAAAATGTTTTCATCAAGCATTGCGAGGTCAGTCACGACATGAATTTCATGACAATAACGCGAAGTTTAGTAAAACACATTTCTGGAATAAAATACCTACTTCGGCTCTCATTTCGTCTTGAAAAGGAATCCCTCAAAGGGATTCGAAAACGTAAATTGTAAAAGTCGTCAGGGATAAATATATTTGTTTTTTACTTCCGTTTTATGTTTCCCCAAGCCCTTTTTCCTCATATATATCTATGTGTGCATTTTCTGGTAGATTGAAACAAAACTAGATGCTGTATATACGAACGTTAATTACTTAAGGCATGGAAGGAAAATACGTCAACTTTTATAAAGTATTCTAAAAACTTTAGATTTTCACAAAATTTTAAAGGTTTTAATTATTATAGGATATTTAGAGACACTCTGGAATATTTCGGTGGAATCAGTGTTTTATTTTCAGACACCTTGTTTTACCTACAGGTTGATTTCATGATTGCACATTAAAGCAGTTAAAGGAATAAATTTTCTACTTACACGTAAGAAGTGAATAAAGGTAAGTATATGAAAATACATATTCAATAAGAAATCAAATACCAAACTTTTAATAAGAAAAATGAAGTACACGTAACTCTGGAATTCAGTGGGACTTTGATAAGCCGAAATTTTCTGTAAGCAGAAGTTACACGTATAAGAAACTAAGAATGAAATGTATTATGTATGTATCTGGATGATTTAAAGTTCTTTTTACTCCCTTCGGTTTCGAGTTGTCTGAATTCCATAGAATTCTCCATATCCCGGAGGTCGTGTAGTAGTTCTCTTCATACAATGACATGTAATATATACATCTAGATGCAATGATATTCATAAAAATCTTTATGAGTACACGTCATAGTATTTTGGTATATCGCAGAGGGATATACCAGTACCAAAATTTGTGCGAAATTTTTTCTAACTTTTCGTAAGATTGTTCTAATATACAGAATTAATTTGTACATTGGAAATAATTTTACTAGCCTTTGTACTTTTTAAAAAAAATTAAATCGTAAGTGGGAGAAAATAAGTCGTTCTCTCTAGACTACGCATCGTCCATAAACTCTTCTCTTATCAACATCTGTTGAAGGAAAATGATGCTCCGATGTGTGCCATATGTAAGCGCCCATGTTTTATCCATTCGAACAAATTTTAAGTAACAGTAGTCATTAGCTTTTAACCAAAATGATTTTAACCTTATTGTTATTTCATTTAATTCTTTCAATCATGAAATCATTTTAATTTATTATTTGATATCGTTTATTTTTTCAAATGTTATCCGATTTCGTCACATGGTTTCATTTTAACGTACTTTTAATACATTTTTTTTTTTTACTTTTGTTCAAGATTAGTTTGTTTTTATTTTAAAATCGTACGTATGGCCTCCGCTTGTTTGGAGCAGAGCGACTTTTTCTATCCGTGTGCCAAAAAAACATTAAACCACTCAACTAAGGTTAGAAATTTAATGGGTGTAATTGCTTCCAATAATTTTATTATCGAATTTTGCTGAACATTTAACAAACACTGAAATGAAAATTCTGAAGTAATTGGAATCATTTACTTAATTCTTTAAGATCGTTTTCACAGGAAATAACACAGCGTGCAATAAAATACTTCGTACAAAAAAGAAATATTTATTTCAAAGTTGACAGCGTATTTCAAACTATTTGCAATACGCTGTAAGATTTCTTTAAGATTCATTGCAAATGCTTTTTGAATTTTCTCCTTTACTGAATGTTTCATGAAAAACAACTCTTTTAACAACAGCATCCACTGTTTCTGTTCCGACACTTCTTTATAAACGAAAATCTTTCGGTGGATGATATTTCGGAAGTCGATTACAGCCGTCGTTTAAAAACAGTTTCTCTCCAAATATTTACACAAATCTTCAAGGAAAGGCTTTCCGAAAATATAAAAATCTCGTCGATGGAAACTACATTCTAATGATCGACAGCACTGTGATTCCACCGATATGCAAATTTTCAAAAACTAATATGCCCGTGATAGATGGACATATTTGATAAGCGTTTTCGCAATTTTTAAGTTTTTACCAAAATTTCGAACTTTCAAACTTCCGAGCATTTAAAAAAGAGAATTTTTAACTTTTCGTAAGATGACGCTACGTGCGGATTCACGAAATATTTATGTTTAATATCTTCCTAAGCATCTAGAAATTTAGTTTTGTGATGGATCACATGGTGGTAGCATCGGAAAGTCAGCTTACGTTAAAAAGAACGCTGAAGAAGTGAACAATGATTTGAATAATGATTTTTGATAAATAATACTTAACTGAATTAAATGGTATTTACAACTGTATCGTAGAATTGGGGGAGCGCCAATAGCCAAGTGTAGTTTTCGTTGTTATTTCCCTATTGGAGATCAACGACATGACATCGACGCTTTCGTTGTTTCTGGTCTAACGCATTGCTGAATTGCAGGCTAAGACCAGTCATATCCTTAACGGCTTTCATTTGTTAGCTTTGACATGTCCATCCTTTTCTTGATGGTTTACTTTAGTGTTCTTACTTTGTATAGTAGATGGTTCTCTTCTCAAATCACGTCCCACCCATTTACACAAATCATCTTTAATTGCGGTAAAAAAAACAATAAAGTAAATTGATGTTTCAGCGTATATCGAATGTGAGCTTCATTCAAATCCCGATTCCTTTAACTCAAGAGAGCCAGAAAATATAATAACCGTCTGCATTCAAACCACTGGCCTTCAAATGGGTGTGGGGCTGCCATTTTTGGCGGTTTATCTCTGTCATCTGCATTTCAGAAACTCATTCGACAATATACACTTCCAAACACTTTCACCCATGGCTCATACGTAATTGACTATAACTATAGGCCTAGAGTTATATGGGCCCGAGCCCCCAGTAATTTAAAATAAATTGAAA
>QLNU02015360.1:32692628-32720304 GCA_006491805.2 Dysdera silvatica
TATATCGATACCTAATCACATTTATATCGATACTTAATCACATTTATATCGATAATCATTTATATCCACAATCAATCACACTTATATCGATAATCTCATTTATGTCGATAAGTGATCACATTTATATCGATAATTAATCACCTTTATATCGATAATTAATCACCTTTATATCGATAATTAATCACATTTATATCGATAATTAATCACCTTTATATCGATAATTAATCACATTTATATCAATAGATAATCAGAGATATATCCATAGATTATCAGAAATATGTCTATGGATAATCAGAGATATGTCGACCGATAATTACAGATATGTGGATAGATAAGCACAGATATATTGTTATATAATCATAGATATATCGATAGATAATCACAGATATGTCGGCAGATAATCATAGATATATAGATCATAGATATACATAATGCAAAACACGACTTCGAGTCTAAATCTAATAAGCCAGTTTCTCTAGGGCTTCGCGATGCAAGGACAGATAAGACCATGTTCCGCCAAGATTTAGTTGTAAAGTTTAGCCGCTTTAGTAAAAAGAAGAATGATCAATAAAATTACAACATACGATAAAAAATGGCACAAAACGACTAAAAACTTGATAAGATGAAGTTAAAATTTAGGGATAAAAACCTAAATAAAACTTTACAGTAAATTACAACAAGTCAGATAACCGTAAATATAGAGAAAATGGAATGTAAATTACAGTGAAGGAAATATATAAAATAAAAAACGAAGCAAAACACAATAAAACAATTAAATATAATCAATGAGAAGATAAACTCGCAATGCAAGTTTCAGGGTATCCCATAAATTTAGCGCAGAATAACTAAGGCATCTTCTTGTGAGACTAATTCTAAGTCTCGTAGGAATTAGTTTATTAACAGCGGTAGTGGGAAAAATGATGGGAGGATGCAACAACAGGTATTAGTTGGGTGTATTTATTCGAAATTAATCTTTGAAACATAAAATAAGGCAATTTTTTCAAATTTCCACTCAACTCTTATCATACAGGGTGTCACCTTTTCAACTGAACACACAGTATATATGTATAAAAAATTCTTCGTGTGTTATTATAACTGTTAATTTTAGTGTAAAATTAGACTGCATCCGAACTTGGATATTAAAATTGTATTTAAGAATGTCATAAGTGAAACTGTGCATAAAATATTGTTAGTGTAATTATGCTTTCAATTAATGTAAATAATTCGCACTTAAAATAATGGTTGTAGATTGGCCGGGGGGGGGGATTGGGAAGGGTGGCTTAAAAGTATACATATATGTCTGGAACATTAGATGATCAATGATAACTCTGATATAATTACAAATAAGGAAATATTGCGTTTGGTTGAATAAAATGATGTACGTAGCCATATAACAGCGGGGCCCGCCCCATGTGTTGCTATTGGTTAATACGCCTTAGACCCTCCCCTAATTTAAAAGATACTAATGTAGCCGTAGCGCGGCTTTGCCGTGATACTCGAACGAACAATTTAGGATACACAAGAACAATATTTATCCCTTTCTGCTACGTCACTAGTAGTCTTAATTTGAAAAATATCGCTGGAACACCTAACTCTACTTCATAGCGACTACTTTTATTTAATGCGTTTTCCAGCCAACTCCCCTCCCCTCAATTCCTGCATTTTCGATTTCCATTTGGATTGTAAAAGAAACTCGATTTTGAAGTAATTTCTACCACGTATAAATTTAAAAAGCTCGACAGTTAAACGTTGAATTGAAATAAACGTAAACAAATATAGTCCTATCTTCCCTGAAAAATTTCCTATAATTCAATTCTCTCTTTCTTCTATGTGTAGCAAAACTTTTCATTTTCTTTGCGACATTTTGAAGGACATGTTTTAATAAACACCAAACATAGATATGCATGTTCACGAAATAACTGACTAGCAGAAGTGATATTAATAAGTTAACAATTTAAGAGTGCAGCGATAAAATCTCGTGTTCAGTAAACGGTTCAGAAATAACGGATTTTGTTACAAAGAATTTATTTTTCAAAACAAAATGTAGAAAACCCTGCAAAATATACATTTTCGATTTAACTTTAGTAAAACAAATTTCCCTCGCACGAGTAAAATTTCAAACATTTGAAATTTTATACTTAACGTTTATTATACCAGAGCGCTTCAATTTTTTAAATTCAGTTATTTGTTTAAAGTAAATTTTGAATTACGAGTCCACACAAAATTCAGTTTCGTAAGGAATGAAATGTAATCATAAGTTTTCACGAGTGAAAATATGAATGCCTTCGTGTCTGAAAACTGTTTTCTTTATTTAATAAAATATACATTAGTGTTTAGTGATATACTGCACAAATCAAGTAGAAACAAACGTTTCGCATAATTAACTGGTGCAGTTAATTTATAAAAAGTTTTAATGAAAACGTTGATGCTAACAGTTATTTCGATAGCACGTGGCCACCAGCATCAGAATCATCATGATCTTATGATGATAGCCACATGCTATCGAAATAGCTATTAGCAACAACGTTTTTATTACAGCGTTTTATATAAATTATAGATTAAAATTATAAATTGAACGCATCAATAAATTTTATGTAAATTTTGCTTTTATTCTTAAATATACATTATCTGTTTACTTTGTCATTTATATAACTAACATTAAGTGTCGAAAAAGATGAAGTTCCAAGGCTGGCACTGATATTACTAAAATAAAAATATCCTCGATAAATTGGTAAAATTTTGTTTGCCTGGATTTCATTAGATTTCATTTGTTCGGTTTTTTCATTTCCCTCGAATAAGAGAATTTTGCATAGCAGTTCAAAAAAAACTTCTCTAAAACGTAGCCTAATTAAATTGATAAAGTTTTAATAATAAAATTATGATTAAAAAAAACTATTGTATCATCACATCCGCAAACTTCAATTGAATTTTGGTAAACATTGCAAAGTTAACAAACTGGAGAAACAGTTTTTAAATTTTTTAGCCAAGTAGCTAAGGTGTATTTCAAATGATCTTTCTTTCAAATTGCGATAAAAGTTGACGATCTTTTTTTTCCGTCCATTTTGACAGAAGTATTGCAATGCTATATTAGGCAAAATAATTATAAAAAAAAATACACATTCTTGTCCTGTATTATTTCCACGATTTGAAGTCAGACCGTGAAAACGAACTCTATTAAAACTCACAAACGTCTTATTAAACGGGAGAAAATGATAATACATCCTCCGTTGGACATTATACCAATTCTCTCTCGTTTTTTCTTCGTAATGCAAATTGGTGAGCTCTTCCTTTGAAGCATAAATGACAAAGTTGAAAAATACCATTCAGCACTGGATCCAAGGGATATTTAGAGCACTCTGACACGCTTTTTTAGGTTTTACAAGGAAAACACAACAGCAAAAAGTTAAATAACACTGTTTGAAACTAAGCGTTCTAAAACAATTACTACAATTTAGAACAAGTCGCTCTCTTTTTCAAGGAAAGGTTTGGAACTGCAATGTCTGTATCTTCTATTACTTTATCGATCCAAAACGCAGCCGAGCATAAAAAAGATTGCCATGGAGGATTTTCTTGAATATCGATTTGCTGAAGTTGTGGCCCCCTTCTTGGAAGAGTGCCCGAAACCGCTACTCCTTCTAGAATGAAATTCGGGTTTCTGTACCCACTGCACTTTTTGCATGTCTTTTTATCTCCCTCTCCCCACCTTTCCGATGTATCAGCCAAAAAAGCGGGTGGAAAGGACATTGCGGCTTATGATATATGTAGAAAACTTGGAAAGTTGTCATTTGCTCTGCTTTTCCCTTTTCCTACATCACACTATGCCGAGATAGTAAAACGTCAAACATTTCGGAAGTGAGGAAACTCCATAATCCATCCTTTCATTCTGCAGGTCTTTCGCAGAAGTATCTGAAAGTGAAAGTGGCGCTTTATACTTGAAGACCTTTCGAAAAGTAGTTTTGATGCATTAAGCCTTCTCAATTTTTCTCGTCTGTCCGAAATTTCTACAAACTCATCATCAGTGATTCTACCATCGAAATGAACATCCGCCATGCGAAACTTTTCGATATAAATTGATTTAATGGCTTCCATTAAATCAGCTTTCGTTTCGGTAATACCATGAATGCGACAAAATTAATCTTACGGAAAGAAGTAAGTCCTCATTAATTCCTCAAAATCCCTTTGGTGCAAAAATAAAAGACATGTCTAACGTTTACGTTCCTGGACTACGCAAAAGATTTACACTGTTGTTGAAATCCCGTCTGCTTGTTGTTTGGATCTCCACTCCTTTGAGGGACTATCGTATCGCTACGCTACTAGTTGTGAAGATAACTTTGTCCAGTAGTGTCATTGTGTTTCTGTCGCAATCTGGATGAATTCAAGCATAGTGTTCAACAGCCACATCCATTGATTGTCACCTACATCGAATTGTCCTTTCTTAGGGTTGTTATCTCGTCTTCCACGTGCTATAACAATGTCTGATAGATAACGCGGGAAGAGAAGGGTTACTTCTGGTCCATAAAACTGCTGACAAAAGCCTCCAAAACACAAAAACTGTCAGCGGTTACTCTTTGGGCATACACAATCGATAGCATGGTGCCAGAAACTCTACTCGAAAGTCCAGACGATTGACTTGCCGCTGCGACGTCAGGACAGACCAATGAAACTCATTTTCGATAGTGTTTGATGTTAGTTATGAACAATTTGTATGATGTAATAAGGATCCATACGTTACAGAAAAGTCGGCGGTTATTAATTAGTTACAAGCAATTAGAGATTGAAATGAGGACCCTTACCTTTTGATAAGTGATTCCATAATTAACATTTCGCAAGCAAAACCAGATCGTTTGTAAAAGGAAATTCAAAATGGGCATTTTGAAAAAAAAATATCCTCCTGTCCATGATCAACAGATATATCACCTACCTTATTCAACGAAATATGAGCGTTATATTCTATATGGTGTGAATGCGTCAAGCGAGAATTCGCAGACCGAAAAATTACTCAAGTTGCGTAATATTTTCTGTGTTGCATTTACTATATAATACTCGTTAAAAATTAATTACTCTCATTTAAAGTAAATATTGGGATTCAACAACATCAAGTATACTTACTGAGTTTCAAGCATGCTCACTGAGCGTCAATCACACCCATTTACGAAGTCCCTGCAAAATAAAATTTAGATAATATGACTAGTTAGTGTTATTTGACTACATAAAAATTGCAAAAATTCATTCGCATTATTTATATTCTTTTTGATTTAAAAAAGCGATGTTTTCTTTCAAAAGTTATATTTTTTTTTAAAAAAACCAAATCTTTTATAAATGTCAATAATAAAAATAATCTGAGATTTTCAAGTCGCATATACTCAGACATGCAACAGAAGATTCTGAAAAGCAAAAGAAACAAAAGCAACAACATGAAACATCTGACCTTTACTAGCAGGTGACAATGGTAAAGTACACATGAAATAGACGCTAGACTATTTTTGTGATTATAACATATCGGTGGCCAGTGCGATGACCTGTGAGACGAAAAGAATCAGGGCAAAATACCTTTAAAATAAAGTTGTATATATGTTGTCCCTTATAAATAAATCCAAAAACTTAGATGAAATTTTATGGCACAAGGAAATCAAAGATCATGTTGCGTCAAAAAATGGAAAATAACAGTCCCACAGCATTTTGTTCCAAATCCACTGCACCTCAATCAGTTCGGCAGTTCTAATAACGACGTTTAAAATTTTTGCATTGGATTGGATTCAGTTGCCAGTAAGCTTGGTGGCATAGGCGTAGAGTTATATGGGCCCATGGGGCCCGAGCCCCCCAATAATTTGAAATAAATTGCAATTTTACATATACTGTAATGTATAAATGTACAAAATATGTACTTGGGTCCCCCAATAATTTTGAAAATTCTACGCTGATGCTTGGCGATGGGTAATAGCTCTAAGCCCACATTGTGCCATCCCTGCTCAGATGAGCTGCCACCATAGGCGTACGCAGAAAATTCATAAGGGTTATAGGATCAGTGGGGGTTACAGAGCTACAACTCATATTATCCTATGTTAAATACAAAATTTCATTTCAATGGGGGTTACAACCCCTATCAACACCCCCTGCGTACGCCAGTTGCTACCATACAACATTTAAAATAAAATACATAATCCATGTTTAAATTAATAAAACGGTTGATAAATTTCGAGCATGTTAGGCTTTCCAGAACCCTAGTTTGACTGTATAACTAACTAGGGTTCCGAAGAAGAAGCCTAACGTGTTTCCGAAAGAGCTACCAAACTTTTATTAATTTAAACTGTGATTATGTGTTTTATTTTATATAATGTTTACGCGTAATGGGGCGTACATATTTATTATAATTCTACTATACTGTGTTAAAACGTAAAAGAACAAGCAAGCAAAAAAATATGTCCAAAAATTGAAGTGATTCGATTTTGTACCTTTTTGTTTTTCTTCTTTGATCTCTAGTTTCTATACAGGAGACATTTTGACTCAGAAATATAAGTACTCTTTTAACTCCGAAGAGTCAAAAGTAGCGTTTTTCAACTCCTAAAGCATCAAAAGCCCAAAAATATGATTTTTCAATTCCAAAGTGTCAAAAGTAGGATTTTTCAACTCCTGAGCTTAAAAATAGGACTTTTCAACTCCTAGGGGTCAAAAGTGATAAATTTTCAAATCTCAAGTGTCCCTAAATTACAGTTTTATTGCCTAGAATTACCTCATAAAATTAAACATTCAGGTTATGACAAAAATATACAAATGACCTTAAGAAAAAAATGGAAATTATTCATTAAAAAATACACCAATAAAGAGTATTGAAAGATTCTAAAACCTATAAAAACAGATTTGCTGCTTCACGTTAGTGCAATTCAACGCGAGAACATCAATTCGTATTAAATTTACTACCTCTTTCACCGCGAAAAAGATGGTGTTATCCAAGAATATTTGGCATTTAAAATATACTTAAAAAATCTAACACACAGCAGAGGAAAACAGCTTATATAATCTACACGTAAATACAAACATTCCGATTACTAAAACAAAACATTTGTACTAATTCAGTCCCCGAGAAAATTTTTCCCGGGCTATTTTCCTAAATTTAATAATTTTTGCCACCACGGAATAATTTCCTTCGCAGAATCTCGTTCTGAATTATATGAACAAGGCGGTTACTAGCGGAAATAAGTTATCTTCCCCTTGTTTGTTGTCCACCTTTTCATAATTTCGTATTACGTTTGAAGGTTCCGTATTTTCGTTGTTTAGGAGGGTACACCGTATAATTTTACTTTCTTGGGAAATGATGTTTGTGATAATCTGTGCTTTTGAAATGTTATTACGCAGCGAGCACGAAGAATGGAATTGAGAAATTAGCCCAAACACGATCATTATTTAGAATATGTTAATCCAATTTTTAAATTTTCGTGAAGGAAATCGCAGAACACCCTTTGCAGAATATACCGATTAGGAAACTGTACATAGAAAAGGAACATGCATTTATTTAATGAGTGAATTAGGAATGGTGCAATCACATGCTGCATATATACTGGTGTGCAAAATTAAATCTACAATAGTTGGCATAAGTCACTGCGTTACTGAGAAAACGCAATTGTGTGATCTGAAACGGCTTATGATTTCCTAACTTCAGAAATCCCAAGTAGATTACAGCAAATTGCATGATTTAAGAAGAGAAAAAACATAAATATCCTATGCAGCGTTCTTGAAATAATAAATATGATCGTGCTGAAAGCTATTCGAAAGGTATACAGACTCACGTATTTGAATGATCAATGAATTATTTTATCCTCCTTGAATGAAATGGAAGAAATTTTACTGGTTAGCTCAAGGTATGATTACAAACACACGGAAGTTGAACAACTCGTACAACGATTCAATATTGTTTTTTTCTTTCAACAAAATAACAATTTCACTAAATGATTTCATAACAGTTATTCATTACGTTGATATATCTATCACCGAAATATTTTTAACGTATCAACCAAATATTATTAAGGAATTGAATATACGTTATTGGCATATTAACTAAGTTTATATAATGGAGTTTTCGTCCACATATCATGGAAAATGTATGGTTTTGTAGATTGCTCGTAAATTTTGGTGGTCCCCGTTTCACGTTTGGCGGCTTCCCAGAAAACAAGAAGGAAATCCTCACGAATTATCTAAGTAATCTGCGAAGCAATCGAACTAAATCCTCAAAGAATTGAAATAATATCTTACAAATTTTTAATTAAAGCCCTTCTGAGGAAACACTAAATTTGATAGACGTCAATTATATGAATAAGAATTTTTTTATATTGAAACATGAAATATCGATATGCATAAACACATGTTGAAATAAAAAACGTTTAATTTATTTAATAACGCCAAATAATATAAAAAAAACATAAAACAACGTATAGAAAGTGACGTACAAGTAAATCAATATTCTGGAAATGGATTGAAGTGTCAATTTCTAAAGTCGTAAGAGTAGAAAGTCGGAAAGAAAAAAAAAGCGTAAATAGACATTGCCTCTTTATCGCCTCATGCTCAGAAATTTACTATTCACTCTTAGATAGAAGTCTCTTGAATGTACGTATATCCTTGCATATCCTTTTCTCAGTCTTGTTTCAGTCCTGTTCAAAACGTGCTGTTCAATTTCATTTATCTAGAGCTGAATTTGTGAAGTGAAATTTTAATAAAATCCGCAAATGATTTTTGTAAGGAGGACATTCCTTAAAGCAAAAACAATTTTAGAGATACTTCTCTCTTATTTGGTATATTATTTAGTCTATATAATTTATATTTTAAATCCGTTTTTATCAATTTTATATCATATTCATTATATTTTATAATCTACGCTCGTTGAACGAATTTTTTATATATACACACACTCTTCGCTGTTTATAATAATAGTCATTTATTTTCCACACGTTTAAACAAGAAAGACATTTTTTCTGTAGCAATAGACATTTGAAACTCCCATAATACATATTATAACACGTATGTTTTAATACGACACCCGTAACTGGTATTAAATGCACCAAATTTAACGCATTTTTATCTGTTCTTTTTAAATGTTAGCAAAGAACTTATTTAATTGCATACTTAATCATTTATTCCATTCTTAACATGTTGTCCTCTCCCCTTAAACGGTGTATTCCATGTAGAGGGTCCCAAGTAAAAGACTTGGCATAACCGGCTCTTTGTTCCATTATTGTGCGATCAGCATTGCCTTGAAAACAACATGAAACCTATCACTAAAACAAAATTACAATCTCCGCTCTAATGCTTCTCCGTGCGGATTACACTGTAAAAATAAAATTAAAAAACAAAGAAACACACGAGATTTAAATTTAAGCTTCTGTTAATGTATGGAGCCGTCCATTTACCTTATTTGCTTTTTTAATTTGTAAAATTTATACTTCAGATTGGTGCGAGAAACGCGCTTGGCTTCCAGCCCAAGTTGTTATCTGAGCCCGTTAGCCCATAGGGCAATTCGTCGGTCGCATGTATTGCATTTGCAGGACGTAGAAGCCATTAGTGGAATTTCACGGAAAATTTGAACCGTTTCACGCGTAAAGAATTCAAAATGTTCGCTTTTTTTGTAGCTCTCTTAAAACAAAAAATAAAACATTGCGAGGAAAATGTCTTTTCTATTACACAAATAGACGCAGAAACTACCCAGTTCTGTATCAGCTCGTAAATTTCTTGTGCTTGGGAGCCAAATGTTTCGTAAATTTCTTTAGTTCTACAGCCGTATATCGGTATTTATGTTTGTAAAGAGCGTCGATTTCTCGCGTCAGTTTCTGATATGCGATGCGTGCTACAAATAGGAGAGTTTAGCATAGCTGTATTAATTACAATTAGTAATGTAAAACATTTTCATTGCCTTCCAAAAACACTATCCTTACGCCGTAAAATTCAAACAAATCCTTGCCAAAACAAAGTAAACAGAGACTCGACAAGAAATCCTTCCTTATTTGGATGATTTAAAGATTTGATACTCATACCTCGGATAAAGACTGGAAAAGTGACGAACACTACGCAAATATAACAATAATGGAAAAATAACAACGTTTTTTGGCGTAGTTGTAAGTTTAAAAGATGGTTCGACGCACGTTTCGAGAGAACAAGGTCTCTCCTCGTCTGGAACTAGCGTGCAGTAAACAACATTGGAGTGTTGCCAACTCGATGTGGTTAATACGTTGTCGGTAGCGGTTAGTGCTTTTTTTCAGGAGTACAGAGTTGTTTTCGGCGGCCAATTTACAAAGTCCTTACAAGTACCTTCAACTACACCTGCTACTTAACTTTGTGACCAAAATTTACCACTTTGTAAGTTGGCCGCCTAAAACAACTCTGTACTCCTGAAAAAAGCACTAACCGCTACCGGCAACGTATTAACCACATCGAGTTGGCAACACTCGAGTGTTGTTTATTGCACGCTAGTTCCAGACGAGGAGAGACCTTGTTCTCTCGAAACGTGCGTCGAACCATCTTTTAAACTTACAACTACGATAAAAAACGTTGTTATTTTTCCATTATTGTCATACCTCGGAGTTTAAATTTGTCTATTGGCCGCCATGATTTACTTTCAGTATGTTATCGGAGCATGTTAAGTCTAATACGATCAATGATAAGTATTGTAACGCCATAATACTATATACATATATCAAATGCTTTTCATCAATTGACGGTAGAATAATCTTAGATACTGTAAATTACTTAATATTCAATACTGAAAACTACTTAATATGCCATACTACAAACTGCGTAATATGCAATACTGGAAACTACTGAATATGCGATACTGAGAACTACTTAATATGCAATACTGCAAATTACTTAATATGCAATACTGAAAATTGCTTAATATGCAATGTTGCAGAGTACATAATATGCAATGCTGTAAACTACTTAATGTGCAATATTACGCATCATGATACTTGCTATCCTTGCGCCGTAAAACTCAAACAAAAACACAATTTGTAAGTTATTCGTGCAAATTAGAAGAGATACGAAACTACTACAATCACGAACAACCGAAACTAATATTTCACTCAAATCTTTTAGGTGTATTAGTAACAAATTTAATATAAAATTTAGCTATATTTGTAGCAATATGTTATTTGTGAACTTCTTCATGTTATAAAAAGGCTTGTATAAACAAGAAGAAATTTTTCTATCTTGCTTAAGAATATCTGATGAGAGAATAATAAAATGGAGATACCATTGTTTTTAAAACGACGAATGAAATTTTAAAACGGCCTATATTTCTGGACGGGGCCACCCCGACTTAATATAATCTCTGAACGATTATAGAGCGTGTCCAAGAAATATCTTTATTATTAGGCCTATACAAAAATTAAGGGGTCTATGAAAATGCCGTTTGCAATAAAAATAATCTCAGTTTTTTTTAATAAAACGTACCTTCAATAAACAACCTCACGTCAATAAATACCTCAACATGAGCTTCATGATCTGAAACAAAATATAACCTTGTACTGTCTACACAGTGTCATGGTAAATGCTGAACCCTACCTGGGATAAAATCAGTTGTCGACTGGACATTCTGCATGCGACCAAAGTTCATTTAGAGGTTTATTAAATGTATACTAACATTTTTTAGATTTATTAATTCTTTTGCTGCAGACTTCATTAGATTACAGACCGCTTCATTTTCGTCTTATGAATATTTATAGAAATCAAGACCTATCTCGAACACCCTGTATATTTGTAAACATGCAATCTACTTACATTTGAAATTAAACTTGTTTCAATACTATGCCTACATTCAGCGAAGCGTCAGGTACTCTGTGAAAAGTCAACTACTTCATTCTTAAGTCGAACAAGAATCGATTGCATGGCAGATCAGCACCCGCCATGACTAAGCGGAAGATTTAAAATATCGCCAAGATTCAGCGTTAAAACACACAGAAGATTGTATTTTTATCGACAGAACTTATATGTAGCTACTGCGGGCGAATACTCGGTATTTCTCATCTCTGTCTTCTGGTGCACCATATATATATATATATATATATATATATATATATATATATATATATATATATATATATATATATATATATATATAATAACACCTATAAAAGTTTAAAATGGGAACAATAAATTTAATATACACTTTTATCAGAAGACAACAACCGCTCTGCATTTATAGAACTGTAGCAGCAAATTGGCTACAAGTTTACATATTTATTTAAAACAACATGTTATATCAAGGCAGCTGAAAATCCCGGCGATTAGATGCCTGAAAAATTGCCGATGTGTTCCAGTGCTCAAAGCTGATTACTTACCTATATTTGCTATGATATTATATTACTACGGTAGTGCAAAGCACTTGCACATGGTCATGCCGTCCGTAGATATTTGGCAAGAAACACTTGCTATTGAATAAGGCGGGTAAAAGCATCACCCGCAAATGGCGGCACTTTATTAAGATAAATATGGATCGAAATTGCGCTGCCCCAAGGGTTCATTCAACACACTTCGGTTTATTGCCTCTGGGATTTATTCTCCATGAATCCTTTATGGAATAAATACGAGCGTCTACGAAAACATGATGCGCGTTATTACAGTTACAAGGCATTCCGTATTGCTCACACATATATTGCAAAGCATTGAATGTTTACCATATCCTCATTAGAGATGATTTTAATAAAATTCAGTCGCTCCTAGTGACTAGATTTTTGCAATTTGGAGAAAAGAATTTTTTTACTTACTAGGTTGAAAAATTTTCTTTTGGAGCTGGGAGAGTATAGTTTCCTGCGACTGGTCGAGCCTTGTTTATGCCTTACGAAAAGAAGCATTTTGATTAAAAACTCAACAGTTTATTAAAGTTAAAAATGCTCATCATAACCTAAAATGTGGTAATATTTGAGAATAAATTACTCGCAAAGAAAAAGACGATTTCTCGGCGTCTTCTGAGGACCGAATACGACACGACAAAGAAGCATTTCGCTTCTTTGACTTGTCGTTTTAGTTTAAAAAGCAGTCCAACCACTGCCTCATTAATGGCGAATTTGGCTATAATGAAGCTTTATATTCGCTCGCAGAGGGGAGTTCGATAGGCGCCTGCAATTCAATGGTAAAAAAAGACTTGACCGGTTATCAAGGGGTTTTGGGTTCAGTCCCCACCAGGAGCCGAGAAATCATTCCCTTCTTTGCGAGGAATTCGTTAACAGATGTTTTATTCTAGGCTTTTGGAGGATAATTAATGTCTTTCTAACCCATAATTGCAATTTTTGAGGTTAAATGCTATTTTAACAGATCATTCATAAATGTCGCACGTTTATATTGGCAATGGCGTTATTGGTTTTCAGTTAAAATGATAAAAATTAAATTCACTGGTTTTTGGTTTCTGGATGGGAAGGAAGATTTGAAATCAATAACAGCCAAATAAACGTCGCCTCATGAAAAGAGTTTGAAAATTTAGAATTTATTTAAACGATTTTCTTAGGATCGGACATAATGTTTTTTAAGAATACATATATATATATAAATATATATAAATTTTAACCAATGCTTTGGTTTAACATTTCCAATTAAGCAATCAATCTTCGAAAATGAAGTCTGCTTCTCAGCACAGTTTGTAGCTTAAAAGAAACCTTTAGTACAGAGTCTGAAAATGACATAAAAAGGCAAGTTTGGTTATCTGAGGCTACCCTCAGCTGAAGTCACATATTTGAGATGGAAATGACAAATAAATTAATGTTATTAAACATAGATTTATAAAATAAAAATAAAATAAATGAAATATAAAAATAAGTAAGAAAAAATATAAAGATTATTAATAAAGATTTTCAATAACTGTGTCCTTGTTCTTCATCAGGAGCCGAAGAATGTTTGTTTTTTCTGATACTACATTGAGATTCTTAGCAAGTGACAGTGCAGTGCGGCTCCCGATAAAGAACAGGGTCATAGTTATTTAAAACCTTTATTCATAACATTCATTTTTGTTCTTACTTGTTTTTAATATTTTATTTTTATTTTATTTCTAATTTTATAATATCCATTGATTTCCTATTTTCACTTCTCAAACCTATGAATTCACACTTAGTTATTTACGGCATTTTTAGACTATATATATATGGTATAATAAAATATAACGTTACAACAGGAGAAAACATAATATAATGAATATCTTCGGTTTTTGTAAAATTTTCATAATAGATGGCAACAAAAAAACCCATCAATTTTTGTAAATATTGCTTGTCCCGTAACAGTATTACTTATTCTCGCTGAAAGCTCGAAGAAGTCGTTTTTCCTTCTCCCTTTTTTTTCTCTGTCCGCCTGTATTGTTTAAAAATATATAAATTGGCTTGTTTTGCTTGGCATTTGCATTCTTTTATACACTGAAAGGGTTTAGGAGCTTAATTAATCGTTAAATAATTCCCCCTAGACAAATACCGACCCCACAATTTGGGGACCTCGACCGGGATTACACTGGAATATCTACCTTTTGGGAAATTCGACTGAATTTAAAGAGGATTTAAAGACGAAGGCCGTTAAAGACGAAGACGGTTGAAGACGAAGACGTTTAAAGACGAATACGGGTAAAGACCATTAAAGACGAAGAAGGTTAAAGACGAAAAACGTAACAAGATTTGATGAAAGTAAAATAAAGAAAAAGCAAGATTGGAAAATTTGGTGACATTGGCGAGCTTGGCTGCGGAAAGACCGGAAAAATTACCTAAAACGTAACAAGATTCGTTAAAAACGAAATAAAGAAAATGCGACTTACACGTGAGCTGTTTATCTTTATTTATTAGCTGTTGCAATGGCATATTTAAATAAAACCAGAAAATGTGATCTAATCACATTAGTTCGGGAATTGTATTTAAAAGTTCCCTCTGATCCGAAAGTTGCCCAATTGCGAAAACTGATTATTGAGTCTGATGACTATAATAACGACGACACTAAAGGCATGCTTAACTGTATAACAGAGGAAAGGGAGAAAGTGGAATAGGAGGAAAGAGTATGTCATGAGTTGGAATTAAAAAAGCTTGAAGTAGCCGCAAGACAGGCAAATGAGTATGTTGAATCTGGTAGAGTCTTTAAAACGAACAATTTATTAAAGTTAGTGAACAAGTACGATAGCGAAAGTGACATCAGAGCCTATGTAACACTGTTTGAAAGACAGGCATCGAGTACTGGAGTGCCAAAGGAAGAGTGGATCCCTAACTTGCTTGGACTGTTACCGTCAGACATAATAAACTGCATTGCAAGAGAACCTGATCCCTGAGCCAGTGACCATGACTATGTCAAAAGGCTATTACTCAACCGTTTCAGACTGTCTCCGGAACAATTTCGACAAAACTTTATTTCTCATAAAAAAAGGACCGTTGTCTTCTTGGAGTGATTACGCTTTGGAACTAAACAATTTGTTTGAAGAGTGGATTACTGGACTGGGTATTCAGCAATTTGAAGACCTTAAACAACTAATAGTTGCAGACAACGCAGAATGCCTCCGGAAACGCGACAACATTTTTTGGAGGAGTTACCAAGAGTAAATAAAGTCAACGAACTGGTAAGCAAGATGGATGATTACGATACAGTAAGGCAAACTCTTCATCCCCAATCAAAAAGTGTACAAAATAAATACAAAATACAACTAAATATAGATGCAGCCTATAAAGAAACGCGATCCTATACCGACACCCATCACAGCAACTCCAGTCAAAAGCTGAAATGCTTCTCTTGTGGTAGGATTGGACATAAATCAGTGTATTGCAGAAGCAAGTTTGCAAAGTGTTTTAAATGCAATGATTTTGGACGTTAATCCCCGGACTGTCCTAACGCTAGCCAAACAGAAAACAACGATAAAATTCATGAAAGCAGCAGAATGACATCAGTATATACTACATTCTCGCAAGGGATGCATAAAATAATTAAATTTCTAATGTACCTGTAAATTCGCTAATGGCCAATATAATAATAAAGTCAAGCCACAGTAATTAGAGAGGATGTGTACAACAAACTGAAATTTTCCAAATTAGATTTCCCTCAAAGAGGATTAATGAATTTTGGTCAATATGCTATAAAATCGTTAGGATCCTTTAAAGGTAACGTAAACATCGATGGGTTCCCATGCACCACGCACATTAATGTTGTTGAAAATATAACGATGACTACAGAAGCAATCGTAGGGATGGACATCATTAGTCAAGGAAAGACGACCATAACCAAGGACGGAATCACATTCCATAAAGATTCCCCTGAAGAAGTAAATACTTTGCAGGTGCTGACCGTAAATATTATTCCGAACGAAACCGAATTAAATATTGGTCACCATGTTCCTAAGCCTCAGGCAGATGAAATAGCGCAACTTGCTGCTGAATAAAAGCCAGCTAAAACCTAATCGGCAAAGGTTAAAATTAACATTTCCGTTAAAACCGATGATGTAGTATTTCACAGGCCTTGACGTTTGCCTTTTGTCGAACGAGACATTGTTGACAAACAAGTCGAAGGATGGCTAGTTGATGGAATTATCGAGCCTTGTGCTTCCGAATGCTCCAGTCAAGTAGTGGTGGTAAAGAAAAAGGACAGAACTCCTCGAGTGTGCATCAACTAACGAAAGATAAACAAACTGATTATTAAAGAACGATATCTATTGCCATTAATAGAAGATGTTTTGGACAAACTGCAAGGTGTTAGCACCTTTAGGTTTTTAGCATCATAGACTTAAAAAATGGATTTTTTCACGTTGGCGTGGAAGAAAGAAGTAGACCATACACGTCCATCATCACCCACAATGGACAGTACCAGTTTTTACGAGTACCATTTGGACTATGTAAATCGCCTTCAGTATTTCAACGATATATCAATACAGTTTTGAGAGATTTGATAACCAAAGGCTACGTTTTGCCATATATGGACGATGTTATTATCATGGCAAAAGATAGAAACGAAGGTATTGCCCGTCTAAAATAGGTTCTGCATAAAGCTCAAGACTATAGACTAGAACTGAACATTAAGGAGTGCCAATTTTTGCACGAAAGAATTGAATTCTTGAGGCATGTTATCGAAAATGGAAAGCTTTACCCATCCCCTTCAGAGACAGACGCCGTCACACGATATCCAGAACCTAGAAGTGCAAAGGATGTCCACAGTTTTCTTGGACTCACCGGCTATTTTCGCAAATTTATTGCAAACTATTCAACCATTGCGAAACCGTTAAGCCATCTATTAAAAAAAACACCCCTTCCAATTCAAAGAAAATGAAATGAACTCTTTTGGCCAGCTCAAGCAAATGCTTTGTGCTAAACTTGTTCTACATATTTACAACCAATACAGTGAGACAGAACTCCATACAGATGCTAGCATTGAGGGATATTGTTAAGTACTCCTGCAGAAGTCAGTGAATGATAACTTTTTCCACCCAGTGTATTATATGAATAAGAAAACGACGGACGCTGAAAGAAAAATCTCTAGCTATGAGTTAGAAGTGCTAGCGCTCGTCCCTTAAAAGGTTTCGTGTTTACCTTCTAGGAATGAACTTCAAAATCATCATGGACTGTACTGCCTTTAAGATGACAATAAGCAAACGGGACATATGTACTCGGATCGCACCATGGGTATTATTGTACGAGGATTTTGACTACAACATTGAACACCGTTCAGGTACAAAGACGTCACATGTGGTTGCTTTAAGCCGCTTTCCAGTTATGCTAATTACAAAAGATAGCGTTGTACTAAAAATTAAAAGGGCACAGGAAAGCAAGTCCGAAATTAATGCTATTAAAGAAGTTTTGAAAACCAAGACATATGATGACTACTGCCTTGAAGGTAACATTTTGTATAAATTTTTAGAAGGAACTGAATTATTGGTTGTTCCCAATAAAATGCAAAAAGAAGTAATAGGTCATGCACATGAAAGAGGACATTTTGCCAGCAAAAGAACTGCGGAGCTAATTAAGCAAAACTTTTATATACAAAAAATGAAACACAAAATTGAAAAGTGTATTTCCAACTGTGTTACATGCATCCTATCGAATAGAAAACAAGGGAAACATGAGGGACAGCTATACCCATTGAACAAGGAAAAGGTCCCCCTCCACACGTATCACATTGATCATATAGGTCCCCTTGGAAGTACAAATAAGGACTATAAACTTATTCTCTCCGTAATAAACTCGTTCACCAAGTTTGTTTGGTTATACTCCACTAAATCAACGTCATGTCAAGAGGTTATTGCAAAACTAAAACTTCAGAACTCTATTTTCGGAAACTCCATGCAAATAATCGCCGATAAAGGAGCTTGCTTCACATCAAAGAGTTTGCTGAATACCACAGTGCAGAGAACATTAAACATCATGCTGTAACGACGGGATTGCCAAGAGCGAATGGACAAGTCGAGCGCGTAAATTCAGTTATCATACCAGTTTTAACCAAATTATTCATAGATGACCCATCAAAATGGTTTAAACACGTCGACAAAGTGCGAAGAATCATGAACTCCACTTTCCAGAGGAGCATCAGCACCACCCCATTTGAGTTACTGTTTGGAACTCGCATGTGTCAAAAAGGAGATCCGAATATAAAGGAACTGTTGGACGCTGAGTTCCAGTCACAATTTGTGAAGAATAGAGAGGATTTGCAACATGCAGCCAAGCAGCAAATCATGCACACCCAAGAAGAAAATAAGGAGAACTTCAATCGGAAAAGACAAATCCCAAGAAAGTATGAGGTAGGAGACATAGTGGCCATCAAACGTACACAGTTTGGCCCTGGTGTTAAACTCAAAACACTGTTTTTGGGACCGTACAAAATAACTCTGATAAAACACAACAATATTTATGATGTACGAAAAGTTGGATCTGGGGAAGATCCCCACCAAACTAGTACTTGTGCCGAATATATGAAACCATGGACTGAATTTTACTGTGTAGAAATATAAACATTTTAAGACTCGTTTTAAGACTGTAACTAAAAAAACGCTTAAAAATGTATTTGTGGACTATTGTTTTCCGAGAACGGACAACCATCAGGAGAGACCATGTGGTATAATAAAATATAACGTTACAACAGAAGAAAATGTAATATAATGAATATCTTCGGTTTTTGTAAAATTTTCATAATAGATCGCAACAAGAGGACCACCAATTTTTGTAAACATTGCTTGTCCCATAACAGTATCACTTCTTCTCGCTGAAAGCTCAAAGAAGTCATTTTTTTCCTTCCTTATTTTTTTTCTCTGTGTCAGCCTGTATTGTTTAAAAATACATAAATTGGCTTGTTTTGTTTGGCATTCGCATTCTTTTATACGATGAAAGGCTTTAGGAGCTTAATTAATCGTTAAATAATTTCCCTAGATAAATACCGACCCTATCCACACACACACACACACACATATATATATATTTTAGTCCGAAATGATACCGCAAAAGTCCATTCGGATACCGGCGTGTATCTGTAACCGTTTCGTGCCGATGGTATGCTTCATGTTATTCTTCAATCTAAAATAACAAAACTCGATAATGTATAAATCGAGCGGTCAGAACCTATTCTTAAAGAGGGGATACATTAACAGAAATCCATAAACTGTGGAATTAATCTTTCGTAACTAGTATTTCACGTCGCTTAGATGTATTTTAAAAGTCGAAATTTAAAATGCTTAATTATTATTATACTGAAACTGGAGATTGAGTTACTATACAATACATTTGATAAAAAATGCATTGATAAACACAGTAGGCACAGTTGTAAAAATTTAATTACCTTTCAAATGTTTTTTGCTGGCTTTCAACCAACATTGTCGGAGAGGCGTTCATATAACAGTAGGCGTGGAACAGCGGGTAACGTTATGGATGTTGTCCGTGAGTTGGTGCCTTCTATTAGCTGACAACAGGAAAAAGTAAACGACGTGAGGAAAATTAAATGTGTGAATGGCTGCGTAATTGTCGAATATTGAGACTAAGCAAAGGAAAATTAAAATAAAAAGGAAATTGTGGATAAAAATTGATGTGGAGAAAATGTGAACACGCCGGATGGATATTGGCTGTAGTAGACATATCATTTATTAAGTGCTCAATTGTTTGATAAATGAGAAAAGCTTCGAAAAAATTTAAATTAGCCGGAGAATTGGTATTTCAAAGTCGTAAGACTATTTCTGATCACAATTCGTGGGAAATTTATGAAATCCCATGTCCGTGTCCTAAATTACACGTCAACTAAACTGGGACACCAGGCATATGGTAGAAAACAGGAATTGTCAAAATCATCTATAGCTGTTTTTTGCTGGTCTCCAGACCAAAAATTTAACTTCAGTCAAGCCAAGTTAATCTTCAATTTATTCGAAGCTTTTATTATTCATTAAAACACTAAGCACTTGATAAATTATTATGTCTACTAAGGCCAGTATACATCCGGCGGGGTCACGTTTTCTCCAAATAAATTTTCATCAGTAATTTCCTTTTTATTTTAATTTTTTTTTGCTTATTCTCAATAATCCGACCTACAATCAATCTACACACGTAACAAAATTTATTCACGCCGTTTACGTTCTTCTGATATCGGTCAGTAGAGGACACCAACTCACGCATAACACCCATTATCTTACCCATTCTACCAGCTTCCACGCTTACTGTTACATGAAAGCTTCTCCGACGATTATAGCTGAAAGCCATGGAAAAACGTTTAAAACTTACTTAAATTTTTACAACTGTGTCTGTTGTATTTTTTAGTACATTATTTATCAAGTATTATTATAAAATTGGCGAAAAGCTTAATGCTATATTTATATTATAACCACTATACCTCAGTGTGATTTCGATATTTTAATTTCTGTTCTCGAAGTATATTTTAAAATTAAGAGTGCGTTTTACATTGTATACTGTCTTACAAACTTCATCAAGATTTTACCGCACTTATATATATTTTGTTTCAGACCATAGGTTACTTAAATATACCAAAATTACACACTGCATATTTATATCTATTTAAATGTGATTAGTATCGTATATATTAATCCAGTGGACTTAATTAACTTTCACTTACTAACTTATTTAACATGTTACATAGCATGCAAATAGTTCTATACATTAGATTTTTCATTTAAAAACATCATTCGATTTAGTTAACAATAATATCTAAATGCACTCTTATAGGATATCCTTGTCCGTATATCATACCCTCCTAAATTACTTATTTTTCATAATATTTCTTTATATTAAAATAAAACTAACATAAAAAGATGCTTCATTTAATTGTCAAATAATAACTCTCTCTTATCCACTCCTACTCTATCCTGAAGAAATCTTTGATGTTCATTTATCTTAATAATACTTGAGGGACTTTATTACAAAATTCCTCATCTCTCGTAGTTTTTTCCAAAATATATAAATTTTACAATTGAATCGATCGATCTCGCAATCACATTGGCGAGACTACTTCAAGCTGGTTTCTTTTTATATAAATTGCGATAATAATTTCTTAGCTTACCAAAATACATTAATACAACTTAGGCAGTAGCTTTCAAGAAGACTTTTACTTTTATTTTATAAATGTAAAACAATTGCCTGCAATATGTATTAGACTTCTAAGGAAGAAACGCATTTCTCCCTTACCTTCAAATTTAAAAAGAAACGTCTTTCTTAAATGCTCTGCAGTATGAAGAAGAACATAGAACTGCTGAAACTATTTACAATTAGTAAGAAACATAAAATAGCCATCCTTGTGAATTTTAATGGACCATAAAAGGGTCATTTCTTCTAAATACTCGGTGAGCTTCTGCAGTACTTTCGCTATCAACAACCATCTACGTTTTAGAGAGCGTTCCGAAACTTTCTTGTGATACATAAATGGTGACGCAATGATAGTTCCGTAACATGTTATTTAAATGCTGTGTTCAAACTGTATCTCAATAATGTTGAGAAATGCCTTATATTTAGCTAGTTATATTTTTGTTTCATTTTCCAACGCCCACTGTTTTTTGGTTATCTTACCATTTCAATGTCCGGCCGTTTAGACTGCCAGATAAAGGCGTATATTTGGGCATCATTTGGAGTAGGGGCACCGTAGGAGACTAATATCATCCCATAATACATTTACATCTAACCAAACTTATTTAGGTGTTGAGCCCGATCCCAAAGCGGTGAGCATAACCACCTGACTGTTAGGACGCTATTTAGCTGATATATAAAAACGAGCTGGTCATAAATATTAATATATTTCTCAATATGCAACAGTGGATTTAACTTCATTATAAGGCAATATAAGTATTCATTTATATATGAAAGAGATTTATTAGAGAATAACCAAACTACTGAAATAATGTCCTATTAGTGCTATGTATCCTATGATATAAAAATTTTAAAAATTATATTTTACCTTAATATTAAAAGTACTAATAGAAATCTACGTAAAAGTGGCTAGGGCAAGCATTTTGACAAAATCTTGAAAGTCGTCTATAATTTTATGAATAAATTGGGCAAATATGTATAACCATTAGCGGTTTCAGTTGTAATTTTCAATTGACAATTTCATGAATGAACTGAAAAAGATATCGTTAATTGTATGTTTTTAATGCTATACAATGAAAATTGAGTACACAAAGGCACATAAATATAAATTAAAATTTGGGTTGATTGGGACTTAATTACCTTTGCGTCAATTGTCCTTAATTGTAGTTCGAAACGAATTTCTGAAATCACGTTTGAAAATTTAATGGCATGGTTTTATTTCCTAAAAGAAATTGTTTTGAAAAAAAAAATGCAGGAAAAGATTAATTTTTATGGATCAACTTAAGCTAAGAAAAAGGATATTTCAGTTATTTCACTTAAAACCATACTCTCGCTATCATATTTTTAAGCGGATGATGAAACGTAATTAGCTACTCAAATGATAACAGAGTATTATCTGTCGATTAAGTACAGCTAAGTCGCATTTTTAAAGTTTTTTTGCATTAAGCTGTTTTATTTAAGACGGGGCTTTTAAAATTTTAATCATTTTGGAAAATTAATAAATTTTAAACAATTTAATATCTTAAAAAATAATTAGCCTCAGAAAGTCTTGAAATAAATAAGCAATATAACTTTTAGTTTATCGTTAGTTTACACACTTTGTTATCATATTTGTTGAAAGTACCATGTTTTCCATAATCCTAACTAAGATACATAGTTCACTATTGCGAAATAAAACCATTTCTTAAGAGTATATTATCATCGCGAATTTAATGTCAGGCTGTGTTAATGACTATAACAACAACACCGGAAAAGGTTTGAATTCTTTGTAATACCGCGTCTCGCTATTTTCATTAATGTATTAATTTCGTTTTTTATAACAAGCTACATATCGTCGTCATTTATTTATTTTTAAGAGCTAATATCCACAAATAACTGTGACTTTTTCACAGTACCTACTCTTTCAGATTTTTTCATTCTTTCAAAGTATTTATTTCTTAGCCTATTATTATTTAATGAAAATGGATATTTATTAGAACCACAAGAACAAATATCCACGCTACAAATTGCAATAGAATCCATCCTTCAGCTTGGTGATCTTACACTAAAATTTTTGATAGGCTGAAAAAAAAAGTTCTATTATATAAAATAAAGGAATTTGGCATAATTGTATACATCGTTTATTTTATATTTTAATAAATGGAGAATGTTTTACTTTGAAACATATTTCTTCCCCCTCTTTCTTTTCATTAGAAGATAAATACAGCGATCTGAAAACGCCTTCACGCTCACCAAAATTTCTTACTAGTTATCTCCGATGGACCTATTTATCAAATGCTTACTTAAAGACCACTTGGAAGTGAAAACGGCGGGCCTTGGTAGTTAATGCGATATGATAAGCTGCTATTCGGTTAGTTTCCATCTTTTAATAGTAGTTTGCCCTTGTACAGAATAAAGCACTTTCCAATGGAGGAGTGTCGAAGAAAATAATTCTCACAATGGATTGTGAGTTTTCATTTTTCAAAATTGCTAGCAGTCACAGACATAGTCATTAGCATCACGTCAGCTCATTACTTAGCGAAGGATTTCCTCCCTGTTTTTTTATTTTCTTTTAGTTTTGTGCGTCATCATCTGACTTCATCTTGCGCTAGTCCAATTCCGAGGGGAGGAAATATTCTCTAAAGTATGATTAATCCACGGTTTGAATACACTGGATAAAGATCTATTTCACTTGTCAGTTCGAGAAACGAACAGAGCAAAGGATGCAAATGAAGAAGGATTAACTGATTTCCACTTTTGTAAACGCCGTCCTGTCAAAATGATTTAACGATTTTATCGGCGTCACGTCAGTGCATTGTCAACTCCTGCGAATTGCTTTTAACATGGCTCACTGCTTTTCCAGGATTGTTTCGTGCCATTTTTCTATTATAGCAATATTCATTAGCTTCATTCTCGAGGCCCATATGTCCTCCTCTTTCCGATGTCTGATAAGAAAATAGGAAGTAGTTTTGAAACTCGGAAACTTCTTAATTGAACCACAGTACGAAACCTAAGAGTAAGAGTTCTAAACTGCCATTTCTTACCCTTTCAGCATAGACATACGCAGAAAGTTCATAAGGGAGGTTATAGGTCCATTAGTGGAGGTTACAGAACTACAACTCACATATTCCTATGTTAAATATACAAAATTTCATTGCAATGGTGGGTTACAACCCTCATCAACACCCCATTGCGTACGCCAGTGCTTTTCACAGTAATGCAACCCTTGAATGATGTTGCAGATTTCCTGGAACACCCACATAAAAATTATTGTACCTACAACAAACTAGTCTAGTCTAGCCTAGATTACAATATTAAATAGGGCGCCTACGAAAAGATTCGTTTATCCCCAAATGAGGGTGTTTAAATGTTGGATAATGTGTGATTAAATTTGTATGAAATGAGAGAAGTAATGAATGGATTTATAGGAAGTGTTTCAATTTTATCTAAGCAGGCCATATTTAAAATTTAGTAAGCCGAAAAAGGTACTGGATTTTTCAGTAAACAGCTAGGAATTCCAAAAGGAGATTAGAATTCAGAAGAATTTTGGAGTTTGGACGAGACGAGGGAGAAAAATGAGGTCGAATTGTCCAATAGGAAAATTTGGTCAGGACAGCCAATCACTAAAAAGTACAGGTGACGTTACGGAAAAACGTGAGGGAAGAGTCCATCAGGTGGTCAAAGCTGGTTGGCTGAAGTTGACAGCGACGCGACGATCATCTTCGCGGTCCCAATCCAGCAAGGGGAGGCATTCTATGGCTAGGGAGTTGATTTTTCTACGAAAGAGTTTCCACCACTCTTTGCATGCCGCTACATCATCTCAATATTTCGCTAAAGTGCGACAAATGACTTTGAAAAGCCAGGGTCCGTGGATTTTGTAGAGATTCGGGATTTCGGCTTCCCGATCCTTCCATCTGTTGTTCCGTGCGCAGAAGATGAAGGTGTGGATGTATTTAAGTTCGTGGTGAATTTCTTCGGCATCAACGTAGGTCTTCTCATCGGAGAATTCGTCCAGGGGGAGTTCTTTGGTTAGAGCCCGCAATTCAGCGAAACGATGTGCCCTAGTGATCTTTTGCAGGGCGATAGGCGACGTGTCCTCCGGCAGGCTGTAAATGCGGGGGTCTTTTCGCAGATGAACGCCTTCGGTTTTTCTTTTTCTTCTTGGGTATGGATGGTAGTGAAGAGGTGCTGGTGATGTCGGATGGAAGATTGTCAGCTAGTGGGACCGGCGTGCTAGCCCGCGTTGACAGGGTCGTCAGGGTGGCGGGAGATGAAGTTTCACCGTCAGTTGGTTGAGATGGAGGGGCGGCGAGGGTGGGATAGTTTGCTTTAAGATGACCGGCACCGTTGCAAAGAAAACATTTGAGGGTGATCCCCGGGTAATGGATGTTGACTTTACTCTTTTCTATGAAGATGACATCGGGAATGGGTTTTGTTAACACCATTTTAATCTTCCGGGTCCCATTGTAGGAATTGTAGCCTTCGCGCCATTTTTCCCAGATGAGATCGGATTTGGGGTGGTCGAACTGACAGAGATGGTCGAGGAGTTCAGAATCTGAAAACTGAAATGGCAAGTTTCTAGCCCGAATCCAACAACCGGATTCAGCTGCAGGGAAGACACGGAAGTTAATATCATCAATGGAAAGGCCGGACTGAAACAGTAGGTCAGGGAGCACGAGTGAAGCCAACGTGATTTCAAATCTGGAATCGCTCAAAGGTTGAAGGCAACGGAGACCGCCAGGATGGCTGATGACACGAAAAATTACGTCGAAGACGTCAGAAGGATCAGGCCGGAGAGTCCCAAATTGACCCGAACAGAAAGTTTTCGGTCCAGTAAGAAAGGCATATCGAGAGCGTATAAATGACGTCTTAATCCACCGAGATCAGAACTAGGAATCCTCTACAACAAATGATATGTTGGAGGAAAAAGATCAATTTTATTTTTTCAATAACCAGTGCTACGGCGGAACGCTCCAAATCTTGCTCCAGACTGATAATTTGGTGGAAGGAAGATCTTCAAATTACTAAACGTCAAGGTGACTTTAGTTCCAGTGGTTTCTTGGAAAATAGTTCAGCTTTCCATTGTTTACAATTGATAGCTGATAGACAATTAGTCTTTTTTACACTTTCGCATTGATGTTTTCCACTTCAGCATCGATGTTTTACATTTTTTTTTGCTCTCAAAGAGCCACATGTTCTTTTCCAATAACAGTTCTTTGTTTTAAGAACAAGCTTATCCATACTTCTTTACGTTGGTTAAATTTGTATTGATTCCTGTGTTAGACTTCATACTTTTAGTTTATAAACGAGGGCGAAATCTATGAGAGTATAATGTTTTGTCCTCAGAGGTATAAGATTAATTAACCCCTTCATTGGCTGCAACTGCTCCTTCCAAATCTACTCCAGCAAACTTTATAAGTTAAATTGATTTTCTATCATTATGATGCCTTCCATTAGTATCAATTTGATAAGATAAATGTGTGAAACCCATTTAAGATCAGTGTTGCTAACATTTTGTTTTCTGTATAAAGTCACTGGGGATGGTTTTAATCATTTAAAACATTCCGCGGAGCACAGTTTAAGAACTGTGGTCCGCGGACCCTTATGGGTCCATGGTACCCTATCAGGGGGTCCGCGATGCTCTCCCAGTGTTCCTTACAGATTCAGCAAAAAAAATTCTAAGAAAAGAGCATTTGCTCTTTAATGCTAAGAATAAATTATGAGGGAACGAAAAATTCTTTCCTTAAATAGTGAAAATTAGTGATGAAACACTAGAAATAAATACATATGATGCAAATTCCGGGCTTTAAACTTTGAGTTAATTCTTGGGGGTCTGCGAGGGTGAGTGATCTCTGAAGGGGTCCGCGGTCTAGGAAAGTTAAAGAACCGCCGCATTAGAAAGTCTACATTTTGTACTCAACATCTTTACATTTAGATGAATAGGGTATCGGAATTAAATAGATACCTGTTGGAGCAACTTCGATCTACAAACCAATAAATAATTCAAATAATCTATAGTTATAATTTTATTTTTGTAATTCCGATTCAATATCTGAATATTTTGTATACATTTATTTAAACGCAATTGACAGTGTGTCTGCTGTGTTTCAAACGAATATCGAAATCTTTTTATAAGCAAATATACATATATCTTCCATTGATCGTTCGTGAGTTTATTTCTCTTCGATAAAATTAATCGCTTTATTTCA
>QLNU02015360.1:32755953-32771928 GCA_006491805.2 Dysdera silvatica
AAAAAAAAAAAAAAGACATGAACACACAAAAATGAGGCCTTCTTTTGTCATGGATAAAAACTGTGCAATACCGGATTTGATTCCATATTGGAATAAGTCAACGAAAGTTCGGATTTCTCCTTAAACTGCATATCATCTGGCTTTGAGGGTAACAAATCCAACCTAGGAAAAACCGATATTTTCTGTTACAAAACCCCCTAAAATATAGGCAAAGTTTCTGCATGAGAGTAATTGCTAGTAAATTTCTGTTTTTGCTTTAAAATCATTATATCGACCGTATACTAAGAAAGAAACTGTTTAAAGTGCGGCTCACGTCCTCAGTGATGTAGGAACCTGGGGGCAGGGGTGCCGGACGCCCAGGGATTCATCACTGAGGGAGGGTTACCAAATGGCAAAAACCTGTTTTTATATATTTTTTTTTACTCACGATAATTTTTTGACAAAATATTATTTAAAATGAGTTTAATAACTTCGTCTTAAAATCAACGTCAACAAGTCAACACAATACGTACTGAAACGTATCTTATATTAACATATAAATCAATCGCCATGTGACAAATTTGGCAATTAGTGAATAAATTATATACCCTAGGGTATTGTGTTCATCCATTATATTTGGCTGAGCACTTGCTCATTGGTAAAATGTCCTTTAATATAAACGTGCTTAAAGCATAGATACCAAGCACATTTTATAAACGCCTGGGTCTCACATGTGTTAGTGTAAAACAAACGTGTTGCATATATATCTGTAAGTAGGGATTTCAAATTGAATGAACGCCTTCTGGAAAGTATATCGGCACATGTCTTCAAATTCGGAGGCGGATATTTGTTTGTTAATCAAGTGATGCATATTGTGGATAGCTTCCTTTGTAGTACAACCCCTGGCAAAACTTATCTAATATTTTTTGCATTTCCTTGAATTGTTTCTTTCTTAATTTTTACATTTTTGAAAATAAAGAAGAATACTACGTACATAAACATAATTTATACTTCATAACGTGACGTACATAAAAAACATATTGGCTTAAATAAAATAGAGGTATATCAGAGATTTTCTCTCAAACTTGAAAGATCATTGGGGAAAAAAATAAATATACATATACCATCAGGAAAAAATTATCTAATATTCATTATGTTTTTATCAATATTTTGTTGCTCTTCCTCGAGCTTTAATGAGGGCATAAATTCGTCTTAGCAGTGATTTAAAAAGATGTTTACACGTATCAGGTTCAATATTTCTCCATGCTTTAATGGTCGCTTTTTTCAGATCTTGTTTGTTTATTGGCTTCTGCTTATCGACGGGTTACATTAAGTTCCACCAGACATTTGCTATAGGGTTCATGCTTGATGTATTTGCAGGCCAAGTCATGATATTAAGAGTTTTGATTAATTTACCGGGATGACATGACACATTATGATCCTGAAAAATGACCTTATCTTTATCTTCATATTCATCTTCAATGTAGGAAACAAAAAGTGCTCTAAAATTGAAAAACAAACTTCAATATCAACAGTACCTTTAAGAATGTATAACTTACCAGTAGTAAGTTATGTATTCTTACCCAAGTACTCCTTTAGCTGTGATACAGCTCCATATCATAAAATACTGTGAAAATTTTGATTTAGATAGCAAACAGCCTGGATCAAATTTTTCTCCCAGACGTCTCCACACAAATTTTCCAACAACGTTGTCGTTGGTAAGGTATATTCCGGATTCATCCGAAAAAAATGACCTTCTCCCAATCATCAGGTCAAAAATATCTACAGCTCATTGGAATTAGTTTTGAGAAATGTGTTAGCACAATGAGAAGTCGGAAAATCTTTTTAAAAGACAAAATCAATAAGATCGTGTACATAGCACTGCGGTTTTCAACGAACGCTTATGAAGAGACGGACATTCCTTTAGTGAAAAGAAAAACTGTCAGAAAAAAGAAAATTATGCCTGATAAAACAGCTCAAAATGAACCACTCACGCTGAATGAAGAATTAAGAAGATCAATGCTGGAGTGCATTGACAGGTTTTATGAAGAAATCAGCACTCACTGCAAAGATACGGAAAGTATATCAGCTCGGCATTGCAGTTCTTGAGCCCAAAAATCTGATTACAACTTCAGAAGACGAGTTTCCACAGTTAATACAAAACTTCATTGTACACTATGATGAACTTTCTGAAGATGGCATCCTCAGAGAGATTTCACGACTAAGAAGACAAGCTACCCAAGTTTCAAAATAAGATTTCCTGGAATGGCCTTCTTTAAGATTTTTGGAGTTTGTTTTTGAATGTGAATTTTCAGATTCTGTACCAAATTGGACTTTATCCTTTAAGATTCTTGTTAACGTTATATGTTTCAGTAGCATCGTGTGAGAGGAGTTTTTCAAAACTAAAATTATTCTAGAGTTATTTTAGGTCTACTATGAGTCAAGCTCAGCTCTGTGGCGTAGCTATATTGTCAATTGAAAACAAAATAGGGAAAGGAATTGATCTTGATGATGTGATTTCAAAATTTACAGAAAACAAAGTTAGGAAAAAAATATTTTAAGTGCTTATGTTCACGATGTTAAGTAAATAAACCATGAAAAAAATGCAAAAGACACCCGCAACTTTAAGTATCTTATTTTTCTTTCTTTTAATAATTTCAGTGTGAAGGGATGACAAGAAATTTTCCACACTGGGTGCACTTTACGTTGCTACACCACTGCACGTCCCAAACCATAACCTATTTCAATAGGAAGGTCTTTATGAGTTGTATGGGGAACCGAAAGAATTTTTTGTGGAAATAAATTCCTGAATTTTGAAGAAGTTTTAAAATTAACACTGAAATGCATCTTTTCTAACAACGCGTAATTATGCAGTGAAGATAAACATAAAGAAAATCAAGTACGATTCCTTTGACTCGTTCTTCTACAACAGGATTAGGTAGATACGTTCTATATAAATTATACGAAGGCGGATTTAGAGTGAGAATAAGGCAAGTTGTGATCCACACTCTCTCTCATGGTTTCTTTGGTCATTTTGCCAGATTTTGAGCATGGAATATAAACTTTAGTAGGAAAAAATTTGCGCCGGATATTTGGTCCGAAAATATATGGAAGTTCACTTAAACATATTCATAATTTCATTTAATTTTCCATCCACCGATAATATAAATATTACTGTGTATGAGTGTGTAACTGAAAATGCTGATTGAGTGAGTGCTGCGGCACATTTTTTTCCTTTATGAGATAATGTTCGTCGGCTCAGTATGTAACACGAAAAACCACTTTGATCGTCATTAAATGTTTGACTGCTTTGACAAATGTAGAAACGTATCACGTGAAGTTAAAATGAATTCGGTTGAATGATTTTCGACATTCTTATTATTTTTTTAACAACTATCATATATTTAGTACTTTTTTGGGTAAAAATATCGTTTGATTTTTTGGGGGTTATGAAGTTATCTGAAATTTTGCACGCTGTAAAATTTAAATCTCTTGCCTCACTAAGTGACCATCTTTTTAAATCTACGTCATAAACGGCTATACGTTTAAATCTGGCATTTTTAAACTTATTGAGTTTTGAACGTTTAATTAATTTATATTTTTCTTTTTGTACCTGACAGCTATATACTTTTTTAAAACGGCTTATTCAATTCAATAAGAAACTTTTTATAAGAATTTTTATTTCTTAATATATTGGTTTTGTTTGAATAATAATAGCCGAACATACTTTTCTTTTTTTGAAAATTATATAAATCCTGCAGCATTCATTAGACGAATTACGATCTTTAGCTAAATGGTTTTTATTTCTGACGTCTTCCAAAAATCTAAAGTTTTTTCCTCGTCAAGAAATGGATCATTTAAAATTAATTCCACAAATTTGGGTAATAATTTTTACCTTCACATAGTTGTTCATTTGATATGGCAATAGGAAATACACTGAATTTTTTGATAGCTAAAGTTAAAACTCACTGTAAAATATTGATTAGGTTTTGCATTACTTTATCGAAAAATTACACAAATCGCACATTCAATTAAGAAGGAACAAAAAACGTGAGAAATCACTGGTCTGTTTTATATAAGAAGCTATCGCTCTTCCTTTTTCTTCCATATAGTTCAAAAATTATAGTTTCAATATTTTGGATTACTCTTGATATTTATACATTTATATAAAATGAATACACACTATACTATCGATACATTTATAGTTATAGGTTGTTAGTTTTATTTCTATCCCATATAAACTATCAGAGTAGGGTTTAAATTGTGAAACACTTTCCTTTGGCCGAAAGGTTTGATAAAAATCTTTTCGTGTTATATATTTTGCTCACTCCTCCTTAAAACTGAGGCGCGGGAAGCTCATATCTGTAAAGTAGACTTATTCAAGAAATGAATGTTTTTCCATATAACCACATGAAAAATCGTTGGCAGGAAAGTGACATTACACATATAGAACATAGAAATACCTTAAGCAAACGATAATTTTTTGGAGTAGGAATTTCCCTGTCCTACACCTACCACAGACAGAAAATCTATTAATATATATTATGAAGAATTTACTGAGCCGCGAAATATATGTAACATTCACTAAGCCAAATTCTAGACCCTTCGTAGTGATATTGACATTTCACTGCATGAATTCAATAGTATAACATTTAGTAACGTTATTATCACGTGCTTGGTAGATCTATTTCAGAATGTTTTTATTTTAAAATTTATTCATTCTATGAAGAAATTATTTAAAACGTAGTTCTTCAATCGTAACTCTGAGAGAATCAAATATATAATTGCTTGTGTTGTTCGTCGTATTAATGTTAATAAATATTTATGTGCAACCTGGAGTCAGCCACCAAACTTTTATTCGAGAAAAGCTTTTGCAGAGAAAGCATCTGGTTTAGCAGAGATATAAAATTCAACTTGATGGAGCTACTTCAAAGTTTGTTGATCTAAATGAACACCACTAGAGCAAATGATTTGTCTGGCGTTAGGTTGTGTAATGAGTACTAAGTGGAACAGCTTTATTGTCCAGCCGAGTAAGTTTTAATTAATTTCTAATGAAATTAATTAATAATCTTAAGAGAGAGACAGAGATGGGCGCATAAACATGTGATAGTGTTGTAACGAACGAAGCAGTTCATAATTGAAGAACGAATTGAAAGCAAACCGATCGTAAATAGTTTGGTTAAATGTAGTAATTATGAAAATAGATCAACAAGCAGCAATGTCTTAATATCAAACCTGCCTTTGTTGAACTGCGAATCCCGAGGCGAACCTGAAATTCTAAATCAGATTGGTTTGAAAAGAGATAAGAGTTGTTCAATACACGCACAATTAAATTCCAATAGCTTTTAAAATAAACCCGTTGCTTATCGAAGTATATAAACCGTTAATCGATTGAGGAACACATTATTCAATTCTCATTGTCGAATATATTCCATGTGATCCGATGCAGCATATCAATTTGCGATTAGTTTATTACTTTTTAATGATTTCTGATCAGCAATATTTAGTTCTGTGGTTAGAAAAACATTCGAAATATTCATATTATATAAACAGCTATTTACCACTATGTTAGTATAACGCATGCTGTATTAACACAGTATTAAGCCACTGAAATACATTATAGAAACGTTACTGTGGTTTAGTTCAATGACTGAAGATTTCCAGGTTTAGCAAGAAGGCAACAAAAACAAAAATAGTAATTTTAGTTGTTAATTTCGCTAACGGTCGTTTAGCATTGATTTTAATGCACAATAGAAACGACCATTTTCAATGTCACGTGATAATAAGTAGAATTGAAATTATTTACGACTTGCATTAACTATCGCATCTACAATTAATATAAATTAGCGTAGCATTATCTTGTATATAGTTCTCGTTGTCCCATAAACCACAAAGCAAATGATTTAAACTCAATAACAGACAACAGTTGCTTTCAGGAAGTCAATAAATGTAATCTGATAATCATATGTATTTATATTCTTTTGCGTTCGTAATTATTTAATAAAATATTTATACTTAAATATATAATTAAATTATAAAATTATAATTGTGGTATAAATTATAAATGTAAATATAAGTATATAGTTAGATTCATTTTAATATTAATGATCATATTTATTAATATATTATCGTTGAAGTCATTCTTTAAGCCTCTCGGCTTCATATACTGAAAGTGAAAGTTTATAGAAAATCTTTTAACAAAGATTAAGAAAAGGCACTTTCACAAATGAACTCACTATGTGAAAATTACCGATGTCTACACTACTTTCAACTTACATAATACCATATTCTCTTCTTCGCACTGCGGTGGCGCAGTGTGGTAACGCGTTCTCCTATTGCGCGGCTAATCCGGGTTCGACTCCCAGCAGTGCAAAAAGAACGCTTACTCAGAGATCTCATAAAGATCGCACTGCTCACTGTAGTCCGGGGTTTGGTTCCCTAGGCCTTAAGAGGTTCGGATTCCTCGGAAAACAGTAGGTCCCGGCGCAGCATGACCACTGTAGTCTTTGAGCCGTAAAACCACAAAACAAACAAACAATATTCTCCACTTCATTCACTACTTTAGATTTAAATGCAAATTCGTTTGTCCATATCATTAAATTTGGGCAATTGAGTTCCCCACCTTCATTCTGATTACACGGATACATCAATTCAGTAATTTGGAGTTCCGAGAAAGCTAATCCATTTGGAAGACGATGCATTTGGCAAATTGTTGGAAAGCACACGCGTGCGCAGCACTAAACCTAAGATACAATCTGATGCTAGTAAAGCCTTCATTCACTTATATATATAATGAATAGATTACTGTAATCTGTAACCCATTCACCAGCTGATAAGTCCAGTATAACTGACTTGTTCTGCAGACGGTTTTGTATCTACTAAATATTTTGCACTAGTTATTAAGAGGGATGGACGATTTTAAATAAGTATGTGTTTGATGATGGAGATTTGCCAAATATAATGGTATTACAATAAGGTATTGCGCGATTTTCATAGTTTTCAACTGACTTGCCTGTCGATTTAAAAGTTTGCACGTGTAATGTATATATATGGTTTCGACTGCAATTGCCCTATTCGCAATACAAATAACCCTTGTAAGTAGGATAATTTCAAAGGCGGTTAGTATATATCATTGTAAAATTGTCATGCCTCGTTGTATCTAGTTTTGCTGTTCGATTTTGTGGGGATATCACAACAACCTCGAAAACATCGTAGAGCAAAAAAGGAATCATGGAGGTAAAATGCGATGTTAGATATATGCGTTACTCATATCAAACAGTGAATTCAAAATCATAATATTTTTTATAATAACAGAAATATATTTACATTACATGGTGAAGAAAAATAATTGAAAGAAAAAAAAATTAAAAAAGATTTAAAAAAAGTACTTAATAATAATAATACATATACTAGGCGGCATCATTACTATGAATTTATGCAATGTCTCAATACTTAACTTTGGTCAGACTTCCATTAACATTTCGAAAAGACCCTTGGTTAAAGAAGGAAGAATCAAATTATTCCTTAGATTCTTCTCTAGTATATTCCACATATTGTAGTAGTCAATGAGAGTGTTCAGATGACGCTTTGTGCACCAATTTTATGCAATCTATTAAACCAAGCTTTTACATTTTGAGCTCCATCGATTCTAATATTGTTGTCCTTTGAATATGCTGTTTCCTTTAGGAAAGAAAATTCTGGTGATGGAATAAGATGGTCATTCAATACATTTAAATATTCAGATGACTTTAGTTTATTGTTCCATATTGTTGCTGAGCGTAGACCCGACGAAGAGAAACAAATTCATAACCTAACCATCCATCTTAAGGCTTATATAATGGGTAGAGTGAATGAAGAGTCCACTACTTCATGTGGTTTCTTTCTAAGGTTGATGCGTCCATCACATTGGAAGTGTGTAAAATTCTGGAATTATCAGACTACATGATTTCCCCCTTTACTCAGCAGCTCAATCATTATATTACTTGAGAAATTTAAGTCTTTTCTTCTGATTAGTCTCACTAACAAGTGGTTTCTCTTTTGCATCACAGATGTTTAATTCCAAATATATCAATTCTCGTCTCATCTTGCTTGCGGAAATGGTCTTGTATTGAGGGCCAATATTGCACATGGTTGGGAGTTCTGGAATCGATTTTTGCGATTCTATTTTGCTGAACCTTTAAATAACTTTTGATCACGATTATTCAGGGCCGTTTTTCGACTACATATTTTCCGCAAATTGGATTGATGGTTCACAGCCGTATTTCCAAAATTTAATAATGCTCTGGACGGTTCATAATCCGTTTCTAGTGATTTTAGCAATCACCATGCAGGTTTCCTTCCCTTAACGCAAACAGATAATTCGGCACTTTCTGAACTCCGTACGTCTTCACCTCGGCCATGGTCGCCCTTTGAAATAATCAGGCACCTACTTATCCAGTTATACTTAAATGTTGTACTACGCACTGAATTATAAAAAATGTCGAAACGAATAACCAACTATCAACTCACCAGTATTTGCTTGTATATATTCATACGGTAAACCATTTATTGGATACGCTGTGTAGTTGAATATTGTTAAAAAAAACTTTATCCCTTACAATGTCTTCCTTTTAAGGCAAACTCGGTATTACTCGGTATAACAAATAGTTCTACACTTAGATTTTCATCTTTGATAAACTTTACCGCTCGGAGAGATTAATCAGCCTAGTAGACAATTAATGTATTGGAGGGCTGGAAGTTTTTTACCACCATTGTGCTAAATCGGAAATGTTCCCACCTCAAAGGCTTGTATCTTTGATAAGCCCCATAAATTTATCAATGTCCATTATTATCAGTTGTGTGATAAGTGGTAGTGGCTGAAAGATGAATTCGCTACCTGACTTCTGAAAGAGGTTTTCCTTTCGTGTTTGACTAGTTCCATTGGTTAGGTTGGATGGCGAATGGAATCATTTCGCGCCGTCTATCACTTCGGTTTCTGCTTACAGCAAGAAGCCGGGAATGATTGAAATCTTGCAGGTAACTTCGAGATTGAATTTTCCAGTCAACGTTGAATCCGTCCCTTTCTCCATAAAACTGCGGAGAAAGTTACGATGCCGCGATTGGATTTTTATTCTGAGAGAAGTCATTTGGGTGGTTATTCTAAATTTGAGTGTTGGACTCCAATGTATTTCCATATGGTTAATGTAACGGTGTCTGTCTGTAAGTATCCGCAATTGATTTGCAAAAGTGAAATAAATAAAAATTAAAGAACCCTTTTGGTTTTATAACCTGTATGCTCAAATTCATCAAAATTACATCAAATGATATGGACAGCTCTAGATTAAAGTTTTTATGGGTCCTAGGATGGAAAGATAGAATGGACCCCCATAAAAAAGTGTGGCTCTCACGTATTTAGTCGATAGATAATGAGCACTTTTGTTTACAAATTCATTAGTTTTGATATTTGGGTTTATCAATGGTGAAAACTCCTTGGATATTTGTAAGTAAACAAGATTAAACAATGATCTTCAATAACACCCGGTTTGTGCGGGTCCCAAAATTGCAGTGTCCTAGGCCAAGCCTACTTGGCTTATCCGAAACTCCGGTACAGAGCATGGATATAAAATTTTACAGAAGATTCACGTAGGAAAAAAGATTTTTTACTAATGTTAAAAATATTTAAAAAAAAATTAGATTTCATTATCGCGGGTTAATACTAACCTCCAATTAAAAAACAAAAATCCACAAGCACATTTTATAAATGTTAGTCATTTGGTAAAATTTGTCCATTTTATAACGGAATAGCATATGCAGCGTGAATTTTGCACATGATGGCTAAATTATATATAAAAATTAATATTTAATAAAAAGTCATATTTAATAATCTTTCGTTCGCAATATCTGCGTCATATTACCACACTGCCTCGTTTCTGCCTGGTTTCTATCTTTGTCACTCATCAAGAATTTATGGACCCATATGTGGCACGGCATCTTCGATCATCTAAAAAGATTTGGAACATCAGTTGCGACATCTGTACGAAAATCTGCCGAGGGACCGCATACTGTGTCTGCACAGTGGCGTAGCGCAAGGGGTGCCACCGGGGAGAAAGTCCTTGGCGCTGGCAATTTACGCTACGGCGCTATATTTGTATGACTCCATACCCGACCGCTAAATGTATCCAAGAACAAGAGGCGGCCCTACAAGGTCTAAAGCAAGCTTTAAATTGTACAGTTGTTCAGCAATAAATTATACAATTTCTGTAATATTTTAAAATCACTTATTACCATCGTTGCTGCCAATACACAGATAAAGATCCATTCGATTCTAACACCGCCTTCTTGGTGCAGGACACTAGCCTAAATAGGGGGTGTTGATGGGGTTTGTAACCCCCCCATTGTGATGAAATTTTTTATAGATATGAATATGTGGAGCTGTAAATCTGTAACGCCTGTGGTGTGCCAATTTTTTTATGACAGAATGCAGGTACGAAAACTTTAGTTTAAGCCTCATTTCGGAAAGTGAAATTTTGAGATCGGATACCGAGCGCTACTTCGCTCTCACGTCCATATCCGAAACTATAAATATGCTTATTTTGATATTTTCTATGGGTGATTTTTGTTTCAGGAAAAATATTTGACATGTGTCGCCGTATCTTTGTAAAGGATGGCGAAATCGATAAGCAAAACTTTGGCAAACGCCTTGAGAAATATTTCCTTACCGATATTTGAACTTAGAAAACATGTTTTCTCATGAAAGCTTTTCAGAACCGTTCTTATATTTTTTCGTGATAAATGGAGCAAATAAGTTGTGTTTTCAAATGATACTGATGTTCACGAAATCATCCTTTAAGTCTTACAAACGTTTTCAGATTTGGAAACTTATTTTCATGTTGTGGCGATTGTTTTTTTTTTTTATCCTCCCCCAGTTAGAAATTTAAATTTAATTTAAGCTCGTCCTTTGCTTTTAGGATGTAAGATATTATTACCCTTCACAGGGATAACACAATTGCCAAATAATGGTCAACACACAAAGCCACCGAGGCAAGATTTTTGTGAGTTTATCGTGGGGGAATTTATTATACAATAAGTTTTGACGCTCACATATAAATAAGCTCAAACTTGAGCGTTTTCGTTTAGGATAAAAAAAGACGCCGGATCCATCCTGGATTCGAACCAGGGTCCCTCCGTTTAGCCCGGAGTGTCTTGGACCGCTAGACGAATGAGGACAGGTAATAACGCTCTCTTTCTCCGTATGTAAGGATGTAAGATATTATTACCCTTCTCAGGGATAACACAATTGCCAAATAATGGTCAACACACAAAGCCACCAGGGAGAGTTTTCATGGGGCAATTCATTATACTTCATAAATTTTGACACCCACGTATAAATAAGCTCAAACTAGAGCTTTTTTATATATTTTTCATAAACGTTGATTAAAATTGTTGTTTAATTTAGAGCTTTTTTTGTTTAGGAGAAAAAGATGCCGTCGCCATTTTCTTTTAGTCGTAGTTTTAAGATTGGAGTTATGAATTTTTGTTAACCAAACTTCACGAAGAAGTTGCCTGCGGGACCACTGTATCTGCGATCGAGGTTTTCAAAACTGTTAAATGGTAAAAGTTAAATGTGTCGAATGTTATATGGGGATAATTGTCGCAAATCATTTAAAATTGAAGTATATATGCGCTTTAAATTTTGTTGGTCCAAAGGTAGACATTTAATATCTCTGTATATGTCCACATTATTGTCTTTGAATCTGAATTCGGTATCTGGGAAAAGCGTAGTAAAAAATATGATGCGAAGTTGACGATTTTCCGTATGATCAGTTTTTCATAATACATTGACAAAAATATTGAAACATATGTAACTTTATTAAAATTAACAAGGTTATTAAAGTTAATAAAAACATAACATCAGACACAAACTAGAGCTTAGTTAAAGCATAGTTAACTATTTCAAAACATAACTAAAACGTGCCTAAAGGTAGCTTTTAATAAATAAAATTCCTAACTTTTAGCAAGTTACGAGTTTAAAATCCAGAAACAGATTTTTGTTTCTATCATATTTATTATTAATCTATCATCTTAATTTTTACACCCTCTTTTGTTTATTTTTAAAAATCCCCTTTTATTTGTATGAAATTATTTTGACAAATATGTTGATATTAAGAAAATAAATAATTAGAAATGATACTAAACAATACTCCTAATATATAATATATATTAAAACATGCACTACTAAAAACTGTGCCCTTTGTATTTTTCACCAAGATTTGTGATATATTCAGCATATTGAATCGTTTTACTTCTTTCTGGTATAGTGTTAGGAAATTTTCTTGAAACCACAATAAATGTACTCTTATTGAGATACGAAAATTCAACATTAACCTTATACCCAATTTCGTGTAATTATTTAAAACTTTTCTAATTTCTTGAAGCATTCTAATTAAAAAATACAATTTTCTAAGTTTTTATGACTGCAAACAAAAATTATTTATTCCCAAAAACCGCAAAGACTGGACAACTATGGTTTTCAATACTTCATATGTTTTAAAAGTGTTTACATATGAGAACATTTTGTTGAAACTTGAATTACACTTGCATATACACTGGGGGGTTTGAAATCCCAACGAAAGTTAAATGAGTCCTATTTGTAAACGCTTCCTAACCGTTTTCCTCATTTCATAAACACCACTGTAGTAAGATATGCTTGCAACTGTGGTAAAAGAAAAAATAAATATCTCAAACTTAACGTTAATGAACTTGATGTTAATAAAGGAAACGGCAAGCAAAAATAATAACTATTTTGTATTTTCTTTTACACCAACGCAATTAAAGAATTATTATTTAAATAATTCAATATGCAATGGAAAATCATTAACAAATATATTTTCTCTTTTCTATTATCCGCATTATATCTTCTTAAGAAAAGGCTTATATATATATATATTATATATTATAAATTAAGAACTACTTTTATGCTATTTAAGTCAGACGAAAAATAATTTGAGCAGAAACAAACTGTGTAATCTCTTGTAAGATTCTGAAAAACAAATAAATATTTAAACATCAGATCCTCCAGTTTTAGTAGAACTCCAGCCACAAATCGATGCTTTTAAAGGCTTTTGCAAATACTATAATAGGGCGAATATGCCGAAGAAAATATCTTTCTTATTGGATTTTGCATAAGTGTTCGCTAGAAGGAAGGATTTAATACCCCGCTGGAGTACCACATATATTAATGTTCTACATATGCCGTTTATAATCCCTTTAAAACACGTAATTTAATATTAGAGTGCATGAATGCAATTATTAAAAACGTGGTCTGTGTTTTTAGGAGGCAAAATTTGAAAAAAGCCTATTATGAAAATGCGTATCAATCCCATGATATCGCCATTTACGGAAAATGTTATTGAATTATCGTACGGTTTTGCTCGTTTTAAGAGAGATACGAACATCCTCTTTACAAAGTTCTCTAATAAATAATCCTTTTTTTTTTGTGTTTGCAAATTTGTTTTCTTCCCAAGTCCTGCAAATTAAGACTTTTGCTCTAGTGAGCTTATTTGGGTTATTGACTCATTCTGTGGGAAGTGTTTCTTTATGCGTCTAATTCTAAAACCACTATATCATGAGAGAGAGAAATATTAAATGTTTCTCATTCTCTTGGGCTCACTGTCAATAGAATCAAACCTTTATTTGATTTTCTATTCAAATATAACAAGAAATATGATAAATGCGATCAGATAAACGTACATCAAATATATATTATATGTGCTATACATAAAATATTTTTTGAAATATCTTCTTGTGGTTTTCTATATGACATGCAGAATAAAATGTAAAATTTATTTCGTCAGGTACATTGCAGTATTTTTTCCATTTTTAAAAATAAATGTATTTCTCAAGCATTGTATGCTGCATATTTATTTGATTTTAGCTAAAGGATTGAAGGAAACAGATAGCAAGAATCTAGAGTCTGTTTTTTCCGTCCCCTTGTGAGACTTGAACTATAGTACTTTTGAGTGGATTGTTGATTTCTTTTGTTCCTTGTCTTCTTTCAAATGATCGATTCTCTTTCAGTTTGTGGTTTCCATAAATCAATTGCAGATCCGTTTCGCTATCTGTATTGCAAAAATATTTCTCTGAAGAAAGAGACGACGTCAAACGATCTATTAGTTATTATCTATTTAGTAAAATTCGTAATTAAAAATAAAAAACATTGATTTGAAATGAGCTGAATTAAGTTCTTATATCACCAGTACACTGTGTATCTCTGAAGAGGAAATCACTAGAAGTTATTAGACTAGTTTAATGGAATAGTTGACTAACCAAAATAGGGCAAGGGTAGGATCCGGGGACCTTTGTTTATCAGGTTCGTATAGATCCTAAATTTGCTATTACAGTAGAACCTTGGTATAACGGGCGTCACTTGTAACGGACAGTTAAAAGAAATTGTAATAATATCATAGTACTGTTAAACAATCGGCAAATAAAACTGTATTTGCATATTATGAACACTTAGGCATCTCTCTCAGTTACAAACTAAAGAAATATGCAGCAAACAAACCCGGTAGAAACTTATTTTTTTCAAACCAATAAATGTAAGCCATCATCATGAATCAGGACCTTCTTGTTCTAAAGATTAATGCACTGTATACGTATACATCATTTTCAATCCAACCTACGGTGAATGCTGCTTTTTGTTTGATATATAATAAACACATTTTATAGCTAACTACGTACTGTACTTTTCTTGATGTATACCCTGTTGCATTACACCTTATAAGAATTATTTATTACAAACTGGATTTCCATTAAAACATTTAGCATCAACATTTATCCCCTAATAGACAACATTTACTCACATCATCACTTCAGACAACATTTAGCCCCTAATAGTCCGTTATAATGAGGTTTTACTGTATACGTAACAAGAAATCTCCAACAAACGGATTATCCATCGCGTAGCTGTCCTAACTCCCCCTGAAAAAAATCGATCTGCTTTGATTGACATTTTCGCTAGGAATCTTCTCCTTAGCGGCACACAACAAGAAAATTTTTAAAATTAAAGATTTTAATGTTTGGTTATTTTATGCGGCCTATTATATGCGGTACCCGTAATTGAAATGGCCTCGCCTATATGAAAAAGGTGTTCGTATTGCGAGTAGAGCAATTTTTATGTAAGCAAAATTGAATATGAGAGTTTTAATTATGCATGTATTAACAATACTTTTGATTTTACTATTGCATTATTCGCATAAAGGATTTAAATTACAATAAGTAAAATTTAAGTCCTAACGTGCATGAATAAATTATTCACACACCGATAAGCTGTCGAATTCTAAGCAGATTAGCATATTTTAAGTGAAAATGCACTTTAATGATTACTTAGTAAAAGTGCATCCATTACCAAGATCCTCATACTCAACGGTTAGGCTTGTGTTTGGGTTATAATAACAAGAGGGTCTTTTGCATTAAACATGCTACTGAACAGAAAGAACAAAAAATTAATGCTTACTTATCGTAAAAATAAAATCTTTGATACAATATATTTTCTTCAACCTCAATATATGACATTATGAAAGCGATCAAAGCTATGATCAGAATTGACGGCTGATCTCAATACAATCCTGTGAATAGCACACCGCATGTTTCACCAGTGAGATAAGTATTACTTTATAATAGAGATACGCGATATCGATGAAGTAAGCTTGCTTATCTAGTAAGCATAAACCGAACTTAGAAACCTGCAAACATTCCAAATATTGTACTACAACTGCAATTATAAATAAACAAGTTTATTCTTAACATCTCCTGGTACCTGGCGAAAGTTATTGAGAGCCTAGTTGAAATAGATGTAGAATTGTGTAATTTAATAAATTACTTCCATTTATTATCATTTGTAAATGCTGAAGCTTCCCTTTATTCCCGTCAAAAAGCGTACGTAATTCTAATTAATAATAATTTATATTATCATAGACAATTCAGATGAACAATATTCATATCTAATGAATTATATTT
>QLNU02015360.1:32785440-32804284 GCA_006491805.2 Dysdera silvatica
GAAGGACGAATGGATCAATGTTATATTTAGTGACGAAAAAAATTCAACCTGGATGGATGGTCCCGATGGCTGGGTATAATTTACGACGCCAGCCTCGTACTTTTTACTGCTGGCAGTAAGAAGGTGGCTCCGTTATGGCGTGGGGTGCATTTGGTTTCAACGGTCCGACATATATTACTTTTCTATAGGGTCGCCTATATATCTTCTATAGGTCTTACTGCCAATTTCGAAAGCAATTAAAGGAGGCAATAAGATATTTCAACAAGATACTACTTCAATACGTAGATCCAGGTCTACTTATATATGGTTTACAGTTAACCATGTACGTGTCGTGGGCTGATCCGCAATAAGCCCTGACCTATATCCTGTGGAAAATGCATGGACAAAATTATCACGTAATGTCTAAGAATGGTCGTCAGCTTGCAACTGTTGACGAACTAAAACAGCAAATTGAACGCAGTTGCTTTTCCCTTAAGCCCATGTATTTTTAAAATATTATTAACGATATGCCTGTCTAGTATTCTAAACAAATCGAAGCAATTGTGCAACTATAAAAATATGAAGCCCTGAGCTTTAATAGAATGTTTATGTCCTTATGATTTTGAAACGGAAAATTTTGTAATTTCTTTCTCAAAGTTACTTTTTCCATAAGATTTGGTGTTAAAGTCTTCTATACTTACTTTAGTTACACGTTATTTGATGTATATAAAATTGCCTTTTTGTACATCTTTTTTCGATTTTTATTTTAATGTTCATATTCTTTTTTGATGCCCTGTATTTTCTAATTACCACTATATATGCTATGTTATTTTTAATTTTCATTTTAGTAAATCTCTTGGCAAAGAAAAGCATTTTTCCTGCTTCGGTACCCCCGTATCGTGCTGGTGTGGCTCCCCTTTTTCTTAGCATAAAGGATGGCGAACCTAGAGAGAAAAAGGTACAGTATAAACTAAATATGAATTATATTGATATAATATGTTATCTGATTAAAAAGCATTGATTTTTTGCCAAAGTATCATAAAATGGCTTCGTATGAATTATAATTTTGTGACATAGACGAAATTGCGTTTGAGATACGAGTATCAGATTTTGGTAAATCTATCATCATCCTTGGCTATCATATGCCCGAGCGAGCAGAGATCTATCGGAGTTCATTCGACCAAAAAGGAACTTTTGAAATGTTGACTACACACTCACCATACTGGTCATGAAGGTCTACCTATAGTTTAGTCCACTTTCGTCATTTGGTCCACAATGCAAACGCAAAATTAGTTTCACAACAGCAAGCCATCTACCTTCATGGAATTAAAGTTCGAATAAGGCATCATTCTTCTAGTGCCACTAGACCCCACACATTCACTGACTTTTAATATTACGAACGTTCTATTATATAAAACACCAGCAATCTTCCACATGTACATACGCAAAAACGTTCTTGAAGTTGAACATGTTTCAAGAACAAGATTTTTGTCCGTAAAGTGCGCGCATGCAAAGCTGTTCCTGGCGAAGATGCAAAAGGTATCCCCGCAGCTGGATAGCTACAGACTGTCTATTATATTGCTTTTAAATCTTTAGATTGAAGACAGTACCAAGGATCTTTGTTCATTTTATGAAAATAAAAATTATTAAATTTTCTTTTATACGATAACTGTTTAAAATTACAGGGTGTTCATAAATGAAGCATACAACTTCAAAATTCATTTGCATCGTAACTACAATAACTAGAAAGTTATTTCTTTAATTACGTAGCAACAGTTAAAATAATTTGCTGCATGTTTAGAATGTCTCCATGTGCGTTCCTTTGTTCTCTAGGATAGTGTGTAATGAAAGTCTAGTTTCATTCACGTTCTCTGCAAAATGTCGGGTGCTATAATGAGAAAAGCTTCGTTCATGTACTCTTTAAGCATATCAAGAGAAGATGCATTTACGTTACATACAATATCCTTGATAAATAACCAAAGAAAATAATCACACGCGGTAATTTCAGGAGAAAGGGATGGCAATTTCATCGGGCCATCATGTCCAATCCATCTCCATGGCAAATGTTTTGTCTAAACAATTTCAACATCCAAAGATCAATAGAGAGAACCACCAGCTTGCTGAAAAATTATGTTTGGAATATCCCGGAGTTGTGGAATTGCAAATTGTTCCAACATGTCCAAATACGTTGCAACAGTAACCATGCATTCAGCAAAGAAAAAGAGTCCAATAAGTTTTTCTAACATTACGCCACACCAAACGCTAATCTTGGGGTCATCTCTCTCGTGTTTTATGAGCACATGGGGATTTTCAGTGCCCCAGGTTCGACAGTTATGCTTGTTAACTTCGCCGGACACATGAAAAGTTGACTCATGGCTGAAATAGGGCATTGAAAAAAAAATGCGGGTGCTGCCCTAATGCCATCACTATTGTTGTTGGTGTCTTTTACGTTCTATGAACGCACGTGCACAGTTGTTTGTCACATGGAGATATTCTAACTATGCAGGAAAACTTCATTTTCACGTAAACGAAAAGAATAAAGTTTCTAGCCATTGTAGTTTCGATGCAAATAAAATTTGAAATTGTATACTTCTTTTATGAACATCAAGTATCTATCTATAGATATAAATTAAACGCTGCATACCATGTTCTTAATAAAATAATTTTAAATTAATATGAGCTGCGATCTGCTTCTTACTCCGGGTAACTACCAACCTTGGAATGTCCATGTGTACGTACTGTACCTTGTCTACAATTTCAAAGTACGAAAGAGAAGGTAAAGCGTGTAACAAAACTTACAGAAAGGCTCATAAACTCGATTCGTCCTCTTTTTTCTTCACCTTAAATATACAAAATCATTTGCCCACTCTTCATTGATGTATAGTTCGTTCACGAAAAGTAGTCCGATGGTACCGTTAGAAATAACGGGAGCTGACGTCACAAACGGCCTAGCCGATTACAGCAGAGGGGAGGACGTCATTTCAGAACTAGTTTTCGGCGCAGACAAACGTTCGCCAAAAACCAGTTCTGAAATGACGTCCTCCCCTCTGCTGTAATAAACTAGCCCGTTTGTAACATCAACGCCCGTTATTTCTAACGGAACCATCGGACAAATTTTCATGAATGAAATATAAATGGAAATTGAAAAAAAAGTGGAAAGAAAAAAGGAAACTCTTAAGCATGATTTATAACAAAATGATACAAAGTTTCACCAGGAGATTCCGTAGATAATGAAGGCAGAAGGCGTTCTGCCTTCACTAGACAAAGAGAGCAGTGGGCTTCCGTAACATAGTATTTTAAACCTTACGCTAGTATCAAAATAACTGGTGTTAATATGATTCATGTACTAACATGCTTATCTGGAGGTGAGCCTCGTAACAAGCTATCGCTTTCTGCTATCCTCCATAATAAACTACATATAGTTTAAATGACCGTTTTCTCTCTCTCTCCATTGTGATAAAAGGGAAAGACTCTAGTTGCATCTATAACTCTTTTTTTTTTCACTGGTGGGTCACGGCATAGCTAGCTAATTTTTCAAGGTATTGGGACGGAGACCCAAAACTACTGCTGGTTTGATCCAACCTAAAATACGGTCACTTTTTCATCGCAGATTCTTTTGAGTCAAGGATAGCTTCCAGTTAGAACCGATAAATCGTAGACCCGATAAAAAGTAACTTCTGTATGACTAATCCCTCTCCAATCTCCTCTAGTTAGTTAGTTACTTCCAATTCCCGCTTTTAAAGACATCGTTATTAAAGTGAAAATGCTTGAATGAAAATAAGTCTGATATATTGTATGCTAGAAGGATTGTTCGAGGGTGATAATCAAGATGCTCAACTAGGTTCAAAGAGACTGTTTAGTGATCTAGTGATAAGTCATGTCCACCGCCTTCGGGAATGACTACAAAGTACAATATATCTTGATATTCCAATCGCCCCTCATGATCTCCACCCGCAAAAAACAGATGATTATACGCCTTCTCGTTTGGAAGTCTAAACTATCAGGCACCAAAATAGCCAGATAACCAGAAAATAGTGCGTGTTGGAAAGAAAAATGCGAAGAGACTATCGAAAACTGAGGTGACGTTTTCGGGTAAGATGTATCTATGAAATATAAGGAGGTTTTGGGAATAATGTGGAAACGGATATTTAAGGAAGTTGCCCGAAGAAATCTTCAACTAGCGATGGATGGGTAAATATTAAATATAATAATAGTATTACATTGTGAAAACTTTTAAACTTGTAAAAAAATTGTGCGATTTATATTTCTCCGCAGCATCATTAGAAAGGAATGAGTTTAAATTAAAAATCGGAGAACAGATTTTGAAAAACCAGAAATTGTTAATAAACTAGCTAATATTTATAAAAAAATTTTCAAAATGCTAATGATGTTCTTCATGATGTTAAATCTAATTGGATGAGATTATTCTTTCCGCACTTTTTATCAATAAAAGAATTTGGCGTTTAAAACATTTTTATCGAAAAATACGTTGTTCAAAAAAACTCATAGAAAAAAATTCTACATTTTGACTATTCATTTTCTCTCTAAAACGTTTAAAAGACACACTGCTATTCAGAAAAGATGAATTTTGAGATTCGTCGAATAAAATGCAACGTTTTTTATCCTCCAGGCTGATAAAAAGGGAAAAACCTTGAGTGGCCGAGATTAGTTTTCTGAATAAATTAAGTCATAAAATCACGTTTTTTAAAACGACACCACTGTCTTGTACGCCGTGTTTTCCCCATTTTTTGCCAAAAGAGAATTCCCTTGGCTTTGATGTATTCTAAAATGTCGGCGTAGGGAAATAAAAAAACTTAGAAATTTAGCATATTTTTATGCTTTTTTTCAAACCACTAATTACAGTTGAAAGTTGTGCCTTCAAATTTCTTTTTGCCAACAAACCTAGCATTTTCATTTTTTAAAAGTTGAAAGAGAAATAGCATAGGATTAAATCTCAACAAAAATGTATATTCTCACGAAACATAAAATGTTATCAAATGTGTTTGTTTTACTTTTATCCACCCTTTCATTCTTCTCTCCGAGATCTATTTCCCCTTGGTGATCACGAACTACTGGGGAAAAGTAGAGGCTTATATTGTTAATTAATAATGTAAATGCGCGCAAATGCATAACCATAGAGTAATAAACACAAATGTTGAGCTGAAACTACAATTAAATACATCAAAGATTCGGTAATACCCGATAGCTTCGTAGTTATAAACAAACTTCGATAAATTAACAGGCTAATCAGCATACAGAAAAACATATCGCACCCTTGCGACGAAAGTGTTACAACTCAAAAAATCCCAATTTTCAGGAAACGCAAAAAACCGTTTCTGGCTGAATTGAGGGATTTTTAAATCATCTAATAACTTCAATCCTAAGATCAGTTTCTGGAAACATCAGATGAGGCAAAATTTGCTTCATTTAGTAGACCAAAACCCTTATTATTGCGACTTTTGAGTTATAACGGTTTATGAGATTCGTTCAAGGTTTGCGTGATGTACTATTTTGAATTATAACAGTTTCGTTGGTCGGTTTTTGATATTTACTGATGCCGAGCAAGAACTAAAAACGGGAAGTACTATTTTGAAAAGAAGAAAGCTAGACGTCATGCTTTCCATTTAAATACCAGTGTTCAATAGACTTTTATTTTTTGCTAAAATTAAAATTTATTTCAATAAAATTGAATTTGATTTATTACACACCAAAAAGGAATAATGCTTCAATATAAGTTAATATTGTTTAATGTTTATGTTTCAATTTATGAGTTTGTTTTTCAACATATTTATTGTCAATAAAAATGTGTAGCAATTTTTATGCTCCTATCGCTGATTGGATGGCTGGGGCGGACGGGTATAAAGGGGCGGCAAAAGGTGCCTTGGGGTCCTAATCCGGTTCACAGCTTCTTCAATGATTGACCAGTTATGATCCTGTTATTGTGTTACAACCGGAGAGAAATGACACTAGGGAGGTATTACGTAAGCACCTTTAGGGGGTGGGGTTGTTGCTGTTGTGCTTATTTTCCTATGTTAGCCAATGTTAATTTTTGCTTACCAGGGGAGGGAGTATAAAATGGCCAAAATAGTGCTTACGTAATACTCGAACGCTCTCTTGGGCACGATTGGGAGACGTCTGGCTAGGTTCAGTATTCACTGCGGGATCCATAATAATAATATTATTATAAGCTCCGTTCACAGTGACGGTGGGTTCAGTAGTCAACGAGGGATCATCTGCATCTGCAGGTTTCATAAGCAATACTGTAAGGGCATGCTTGACACCTATGGCGACAGGACTCAGGAGCGTGCTTACGGCGTTAGCGGCCCTGGGATAAACAGATTTTAGCGGCCCTCAAAAATGTTTTAACGTAACACAACGATTAAAAAAACTGACCGCGGTTTAGTATTACACAATAACGTTCTTCACTGGTCCAAACGCCAAAGGTGAAGAGAAGATAATGAAGAATTAAAATAGATATTCTAAACAAAGTTAACTTGGGATAACTTCGCATTTCTTGCTTAACTTCGATGTTGTGGATAAATGAAAGTGTTTTATTTACTTCTACTGCAGCATTATAAACACAAAGAAAAACCAGCCCAATGTAATTATAAATTTCTGCTTCTCAGAACTTTGCAATAAGTTCTTTTTTGTCGGAAACAGGCGGTCTCTGTAGTGGCTATAAGACCGCCACAATAAACATTATAACCTGCATAGTCTACTGATGCCAGTGCATTTAACCAACAACGTGTATATTTATTTCGACCACGATTTAAAAGTTTCTTGTGCGTTATGGGAAATATAACGTTACACACACAAAAGGTCAATTGATTAAATACTCTGGGAAAGTACATAAGGACCTCTAAAAACTTATTTCTTGGTGCTTGCACTGCATTTTTTAGCGGCCCTGGGCGGCCGCCCAGCTCGCACTTTCCTAAGAACAGGGCCAACGGAAGGTGCGGACGACAGCTCGGGACGCCACTTCACGAGGGGACACGGTAATCAATAAGCCGATTGTATGTAAAGTAAAGCAGATTGTTTGGTTATTGAAGAATTGGAAAGGGAGCGCCAAAATATGGTTCCGCCCGGTATCATATTTACCGGCTCTGCCTAAGCACGGCCCTGCAGGACTGCTAGTAGGAAAGTAAGTCATCATGCTTTTCTAGAAAGAGACGGAGGCCGTAGAAGTGATTTGGAAAGGTGTCCCTATTCTCTTTACTAATTGTCAAGATTCTACTCTAGTACTCCTAAAAAATTGTACATTGATGACTCTATTTTCTTTGAACATTCAGCTAAAGAGGGACAATTCCTCGACAGTGTAACAATTCGAATAGTACATACTTTTCTGCCTCGTCCGATATCGTAAACAGTTACAACACGAAATATAACGCTTTGTAAAAAGAGAATCTAACGGTCCCTCGTTCAAGGTCAACGAACAACTCAAATGGAACGCTTTTCATGAGACGAGGATTCCGGCGATGAAATATCAACACCGTTACATATACAAACTAACGGAAATCAGAATAACTTATAGCTTAACGTTTTACATGCCAGGATGCAGCACTGTTTTGCACATCTAGTTGTAACATTAACCCATTTTCACCGAATTTTGAGTTGTAACACTTTCGTCACAAGGGTGCGATATATTGCATACACTCAAGCACATACGTTTGTGTACAAAAGTCGACACAGAAAATTTCTACAAATTAGTTCATACCTCCAATATATCTGTACCTCTATTTTCAAGAACTTAGTGTTTAAAAGAATAAACATTCCCAAAAATTTATAAGTTTACTAAAATTTGATTTAGTTTTGTGTAATTTCTATTCACAAATTGAGTCTGATTGCGACATCACACAATAGTTAAATTTTTTTACAACCGCCCTAACAGAAATGCATAGCCAAACTTATTTCTTATTTTCCTAATGTAACAACTACCATATTACTGAAATTTGTGTTGATCACTCTTTGCATTTAAAACTATTTTATCTTAGATAATGTGGTTTATATTATTCGAATTCTTTTGTTTTCACCATTTAAAACACTAATAATATGTCCGTATAGCATTTTCATAGAAATATATAAACCATGACTTATCACTTTTGCGCCGCCATAGAATTTATTCTTGCTTAAAACTCCTAATTATTAGAGTATATAGATGCCAATACATATATGCTAGTCATCAAAAGACAACGTTTATTACAACTGAAAATTTCACTTTAAACTATAAAATTGCCATTTTGAAAACGCGAAAAAATATATGGCCTGCTATTAAATTTTTTGGCTGAAAGCTATATATATTTTTTCAATTATAGACGATACTCACAATTTTCCAAAAACCACGGATTTATGACCTTCCAAAACTAAAAAAAAAAAGTATTAACGGACATACCTCTCACATTTCTCTCACTTTTTTAATAAATTGGCTAAAGTTCTGAAGAATAAGGAAACTTCGAGTTTATTGCTGTAAAACTAAAATAAGGCGGTCATAAAAATTAATGGTGGTGAAAAAATTAAGCTTACCAGTACGTTTTTTTTTTAATTATCTGTCTCAGTGATGTATCGGATAATTGGAAATTAATATATTTTAGTATGCTTAAAATATTAAATTTATTTTAAAATAAAATAATATAACTATGCGTATGTATATTCCTTCCATAGCTTGCAGATATTTTTTTCAATATTTAAAATGATATCGACGAATATTTCTAAATTAATGAGCATTTTAAATAAAATAAATCTAAAATTGTTTCCCTTATTTTGTTCATTGATTTCGACACCGTAATAGGTAGTAGTTGAGTAGCTACGGGAATATGTTTGGCATAGTGCCCTAAATTGCTCCTGACGGTATTTGAAAATGTCTGTTACACTAAACTATACTCAAAGTCACTATAATTAACACTGCTTACTACATTCGCTGCGCTAATGGACTAACTTGTATATTATATTGAAAGTCCAAGTGTATTCAAATGTGAAAACTTAATAGACTAAGACGTAGATTATTCCGTAACTGGGAATAAGCTCGTTACAATATTCTAAAATTTCACCTTTACTCAATGTTTTGGTGGAAGATAAATAATGAGGATGCCACTGAAGAATGATTAAAAATGACAGAAGTCATCCAAAGTATTTCTAGTCTATTCCTGATCAATTCTTTAAATCTCAAGCTCCTTTATGAAGCATGCAGGACACTGATCAAAGAACATTAAATCTTCAGGAATTGTTTTAGATTTCCCTTTCTATACAGACGATGAATTTCGGAGATGAAAGACTGGTGCTTAACATAAAAAAACAACTTTAACAATTTGCATTAGTGAGTTCAGTAATGTTAGTGGATTTATAGCTGGATTCAAACACGCACATTAGAAATTTCGGGCAAATTTCAGTCTAGACAATTTTTTGTTCCAACAAACTGGAAAGATTCTTGGGATTTAATTTAATCATATCAACATGTTGTGCACTGATGTCGAACTAAAAACTTTGGGTTACCTGTGTTTCTAGGTATTAGTACCGGAGACCTAGTAGAGAAAAGATTGTTTGTTTGTTTGGATTTTTTATGGCGCAAGAGCATCTAGGCTATACTGCTCCAACCGTAGAGAAAAGAAAAGGTGGTTTGACGGCAGCGATATAGCTCAGAGATCATAAAATGTAATTAAAATACTCAAAGGTCGTGAGTTCAATTCTAGGTAGCAACATATATTATTTTATTATTTCTTAGTAAGCAAAATCACCTCTACTTCTCTAGGAAGAGACTTCCGCGGAATCCAGCAACAAGAGCAGATGACCCAAGTACCTTACCCATAGTCTACTCAACTGCGTTTTTCTCTGATTTAAGTCACTTCAAAAAGTACAATTAGCAACGGGTTTGGATATCAATAGAATTCGACAATTCGTATTAGTCGTGGGATTCGATCCCTTCAACGGGGACCTTTGTTTCAGCCTTGCAAATGCTCTCTTCAGCAGATATATGCTACTTTAATATCATTTTTGTAAATTAGAAGTGAATAAAATTACCGTCACTCTTATTATGCATCAGAAAACGGTTCCAGCTTGAACCGAATAGTAAAGACAGCAAAGGATTTTATTAGGAGTAGTTATCTATTGTGATCCTTTGTCTGTATAAATTGTGTACTATCCTCATGACCGTAAAATACGGTGTACACCAAACCTTCCCCTACGGAGTCCGCTTCATTTAAACCTCCTTTCAGCAGCTCGATGAAATAGAGAGTGTTTCTTCATTTATATTTATAATGATTTCTTGATGTGTAGTGTTTCTATTTTTAACGGTTTTGTTCTTGTCATTTCAGCAATACTTTGTCAATAATGCGAAAATTATTCGTGAAAGTGAACACAGGGGCACCGAAGGTGGTGAACAATTATTATATGTCATCGACGACATTGTGGAACCTTATAAACCCGAAACAACAATTCCACCATCAGCTTTGGATTTGTTGAAGCAGCCTAGCGTATATGGATTAAAGGAAGCTTTGGAGTAAGTTCCAATGCAAATACGATAATCTTTTTGACGTTGAAATAATTGTTTAGGTTTACACAGAATACGCCGTATGTAAATGTGGTTTACAAAGAAATGGTGACTATTAGTCAGTTTGCCACGGTTCAGCGAAATTTGGTATTTGTTTGACAAAACGTTTTTATCCCTCCAGAGAAAGCTTCCTTCAGTATTTCATGCAATTGACTACATACATTTTTTATACAATTGGACTTCCCAATGAAATTGATTAAATTCTTATCTGGTATACTTCTAATCATTTTCGAGATAACTTCAATTTCATTCATTTCTTGCTCTAAAGAACTATGTCTTCCAAATTGATATTCTGGTGTTTGATAGATAGTTAAAAATCCAAGGACGTGCCAACTCGGGTATCGAAAACAAAGAAACAAATAACGGTTTTCTATCTACAACCAACCGTAACAAAAATGGAAGTTTAAAACAGAGCCTTTAAAAATACACACACACTTAACCGAAGTTGAGATATGAGCCAATTTTCACGATGGTGTGTTTTGAAATGGCTTTGATGTCTTTTATATCGTGCCATAATGATTTCTTCTATTTCATGTAAATTTATAAAAGCTGATGTTTAGAAGTTCAAAAATAGAAAACTCCGGTCTTAGTCATCGCATTAAATAATATTTTTTTTGCTTGATTGGCATATTTAATTTTACATTATATTCTTAATTGCTCTAAGCTATAAAAACTCTTTATCGGATACTTATAATTATTTTTTTATGCGAGAAAATGTATTACATGAGATTAGTTTTCCACGTGTGTAAACTTCCAGGTTAACCCCATTATAAAAGACAATAACTTTAATTATTTATTAGCCAATATAGGACATTAGCTTTATAGAGTGCAGATATATTATTTAGAGATTATCATTTGCGCCGTTCAAAAATTTATGCATATTTGAATTAATTAAACTACTAGTTGTATCTTTAAAACTTCATTTTTTATAGAAACAATTTTAATAGTTTTGGATATTTCACAAGTTGTATCACACTCTAAACGTCTAGTATTATATTAAAATAATATATGGAAAATGAGGGTTTTAAAATAAATATAATTCATTTGTCCAACTTCCTCAATATCAGGGGAATCTCCCTCTCTCTCTCTCTCCCTTCCTCTCTTTCTGTATATATATATATAAATAATTAAAAAAAAATTAACAAACTGTTACTGCAAAAAAAAAAAAATACTTAGAAGATTCAAGGTAATTATTATCAAAACATAATAACTGGTCCCCCAGCGTTAATACTGTTGCTTAAAGAAACAATTATTTTTAATAGCATAAAATTATAAGGATTGTGACATGAAATTACTATCTAAAAGGAAAATGTAAACATAGACAAAAATAAAACAGAATGAAAAATAAATAAACAAATGAAAAGAGAATTACAATGGAAGAGGAGTAAATGGTAGGTTTCCAATTCCAATGATTTTTCCTTCATCAGGGACCACACAAGATCTTTATTACTGATTTGCTTTTTCCGACTACAAAAAAAAAGTCATAAATCTCAATTATTGTAGTCAGAAAAAGCAAACCAATAACAGGGATTTTGTGCGAACCCTGATGAAGAACAAAATTCTTGGTATTGGAAACCTATCATTTACTCCTCTTCCATTATAGCTTTCTGTTTGTTTGTTTATTTGTTTGTTTGTTTGTTTGTTTATTTATTTATTTATTTATCCTTCTGTTTTATTTTTTTCTATGTTTACATTTTCTTTTTAGACAACAATTACATGTCATAATCCTTACAATTTTATGTTATATATATATATATACAGAGAGAAAGAGAGAATATGAGAATATATAAGCTAAATAACATAAAAATTTAAAAAAATATATATAACTGTTTTTTAAAACTAGAATCAAATTAAATTAAATACATGTACAGTAGTGGACAAAATTGTGGAAACCCTTTGAAAAAAGATTATTTTAGAGGTTTGATGGCTAATAACACCACTTTTTTTTGTACCAATACTATAAAATTATATATCATTGGAAAGGTAATTTAATCAAGATTGTAATGCAATAACATTTATGAATCGTATTTTAATAGAACAGCATTCATAAAGAAGAAAGGTGATATACATAGAAAAAATGAGATATACAAAAATGTTCACCATACCAGTTAATACTTAGTTGGGTAACCTTTAGCCTTAATTACGGCCTTACAACGCTTTCCCATGGAGTGAACCAAGTTCTTTAGTTCTGCAGCTGTTATAATATGAAACCAAGATTGAATTATTGCTTCTGTTAATTGTGTTTTATTGCTGGGTTGCTTCCGACTAACAAGCTTCTTTAGCCGGCTCCATAGATTTTCGATGGGGTTAAGGTCTGGGCTATTTCCAGGCCATTCCAGCAGTTGAATATGATGATCTTGAAACCATTTTTTGCACACACGAGCAACATGACATGGAGCTGAATCCTGTTGAAATATAAATGCTTCATTATCTTGGAAAAGATCACATGCAGAAGGCTGCAGCTTGGGCTCAAGTATTTCATTTATGTATCTTTGGGCATTTATATTCCCATTGATCACGCAAATTCTGCCCACACCTCTTGATGTTATACAACCCCAAATCATAACACTAACTGGGTGTTTCACGGTAGGTGTAATGCACTCAGGATGGAAATCTTCTCCAATTCTTCTCCATACGTATTTTACGCCATCACTACCAAACAGTGAGATTTTGGTCTCATCACTCCAAATTACACTGTCCCATTGTTCCGTTGTCCAGTTAACATGGGTTTTAGCCCAGTTTAATCTTTTCAACCTCTGTTTGACAGACAAAAATGGCTTTTTTCGTGGAATTCTTGCATTTAGACCACATTCATGCAGTCTGCGCCGAACAGTCCTTGCACTTAACTTCACATTGCATTGCGCCATTTCACCTTGTATACACAGAGATGATTTTTTCCTGTCACCTAGGCACTGTCTTTTAATTCTTCTATCATCACTTGCTGTTGTGCACCTTTTTCTGCCTTTACCAGTCTGGTTTTGTAATGACTGAGTCTCCTTATACTTCTTCAAAAATTTAGAAATGCCACCTTTAGTTAAGTTTCCCCCAATATTTCTTCTAATTTCTTCATAACTGTAGCCTTGTTCACTTAATATTACTATTTTACATCGCTTCCTAGGTGACCAGTCAACTCTTTGCGCCATTTCTTTAATTTTATTACGTTTTACAAGCACACTAAATCAAAGAGCACAAAAAAAAAACAACCAACTTGATAGCAATTACAGAACACACTGATAAATGTCCTGTAACCTGTTGGCTCATTGCCAAAACAAGAGAAAACATGATTGGCTCATTGCCAAAACAAGATGACACCTGATTGGCTCTGTAAACACTCATGCTCATTGGCCACATTCAAATGAAGGAAAGCTACTTCATATAAATGTAAGCAAGCTGTGCTTCTTTTTTCTGGTTATTTGGCTATAACTTTTGATAGAATACAGATAATTGAACAAATGTTATTGCATTACAATCTTTATTAAATTACCTTTCTAATGATATATAATTTTATAGTATTGGTACAAAAAAAAGTGGTGTTATTAGCCATCAAACCTCTAAAATAAACTTTTTTCAAAAGGTTTCCACAATTTTGTCCACTACTGTATATGCATGTGATTTTAGAACCTTCGTCAGGAGCCTTAACTAAAGCCAAATGAATGACGCTTTTTCTGGAGGCATATTGTGAATCATCATCATCATATTCAACCATTATCTATCCACTGCTGGATGAAGGTCTCTCCAAATGCTTTCCACACAAGTCTATCCTGAGCAATTCGCTTCCACGTCACCCCAACCTGTTTTCTTATTTCATCCACCCATCTAGTTTGAGGACGTTTTCTAGGTCTTCGGTGGTCTCTTGGAATCCAGTTCAGAATTTCTGTTGTCCATCGTTGATCAGTTCTTCTTGCAATATGCCCAGCCCATCGCCATTTCAGCCCTTTTACTTTAACAATGATGTCCTCTACTCTAGTTTGCTCTCTCACCCAAGTGTTTCTTTTTCGATCTCTCCTAGTTATTCCAAGCATGCACCTCTCCATGCTCCTTTGCGTTGTCTGTAACTTTCGTATTGCTCCAACTGTTAGACTCCATGTCTCTGATCCATAAGAGAGGACTGGCAATACACACTGGTTGAAGACCTTTCTTTTTAGACACAAAGGCAATTTCCCCTTCAGGATAAAACTGTTTCTTCCAAATGCACTCCAGCCAAGTTTAATACGTCTGTTGAGTTCTTTCATAATGTTGCCATCCATTGAAATCAGCTGGCCAAGGTAAATATATGAATCAGCAATTTCTAGCTCAATGTTGTCAACTTGTATTTTTGTTTCCTCTACAAAATTATTGAACATGATCTTAGTTTTTTGTAGGTTCATCTTGAGTCCAACTTCTTTACTTCTAGTTGAGAGCTCCTGTACCATGTCTTGGAGTTCTGATGGGTTCGTTGAAAAAATAACAATGTCATCAGCAAACCGCAAATGATTTAAATATTCACCATTTATTTTTATTCCCTTGTTATTCCAATTTATCAGCTGAAAAATCATCTGTAAAGCTGAAGTAAAAAGTTTTGGAGAAATGGTATCTCCCTGCCTCACACCTTTACCAATTTTGATAGTTTTGGTATCTTTATGTAACCGAAATTTTGCACTTGCATTTTTATACACACGTTTCACCATGTCAATGTACACATCCTCAATGTCTGTTGATCTTAAAGAGTTGATGACTGCTGATGTTTTAATAGAGTCAAAGGCCTTCTCATAGTCAATAAATGCAACACACAATGGAAGTTCATATTCATGTGTTCTTTCAATTAATTCTCTTAATACTTGAATATGGTCCACTGTACTGAATCCACTTCGAAATCCAGCTTGTTCTCTTGGTTGAGCTGCATCTAATTTTTTCTGCAGGCGATGTGTTAGCACTTTTGTGAAGATTTTATAAATAGCAGGTAACAAGCTAATTGGTCGGTAATTTTTCAAATCCTCTTTATCACCTTTTTTATGCAAAAGAATTACTGTTGCAGAATCCCATTGGTTTGGTATGTTACCGCTGTTAAGACATTTGGTAAAGAATTTTGCAAGTATGTCTTCTACATATTCTCCAGCTTCTTTTAGGATATCTAATGTAATACCATCATCGCCAGGGGCTCTTCCTTTCTTCATACTTTTTATTGCAAATGAAACTTCTTCTTTTAAGATTTTAGGAGCTGTTCCTTCGACTATTTCAGTGTCTTCGTTTAATCCACTGTTACTTTCATATAGTTTTTTGTAGAATTCTTCAACTCTTCTAAGTATTTCTTCCCTATTTCTTGTTACGGTGCCATCCTCTCCTTTTAATGCAATGATGTGTTTCTTCCCAACAGATAAACTTCCTTTAACAACCCTAAGGCTCTTGTTATTTTCAATGGCCTTCCTTACTAACTCACAATTGAATTTTCTTATGTCTTCTTTCATGCTTTTGCGCAGAGTTTTACAAAGTTCTATGTACTCAATCCTGGAACTGGTATTTCGATTGTCCACCTTCATATCTCTTCGCCTTTTCATGAGCTGTTTCGTCTTCTCAGATAATTTGCTATTGTGCTTTTTACAGGTTACACCACCAATTTCCCCAGCAGTTTCAACTATTGTCTTAACAATGTTTTCATTTGCTTCTGAGATATCACTTTCATCAATAAGTCCTTCCAGTGCAGAAAAGCGATTTTTTAATTCCAACTTGAATGCCTCGGTATTTTCTTTTAATTTCTTTAAATCCACCCTCTTACTTACTTGTTTCCTAATGAGCTTCTGTCGTTCTAATTTAGTATTTAAGTGCACTTTACATCTCACCATTCGATGATCACTTCCAGTATTAAATCTGTTCAGTACACTGCAATCTTCAATAATTGATTTCTTGTTTGCCAGGATATAGTCAATTTCACTAGTTCCCCCATTTGGGTGTTTCCATGTCCATTTTCTTTGCGGTTTCTTCTTAAAAAATGAATTCATGATGCTAAGGTTTTCAGCTTCTGCAAATTCGATGAGTTGATCGCCACGTTCATTCCTTTCCCCATATCCGTATTTACCAACCGATGTCTCTCCTTGTTCCTGTTGTCCAATTCTTGCATTGAAATCCCCCATGATGAGCTTGATATGTTGTTTCCCTTTGGTGTGTAACTCTTTGATTTCTTCATAAAATTCTTCAACCTCTTCGTCGGTATGGCTTGATGTTGGTGCATATACCTGTACTATTTGAAGTTGGTATCGCTGGGTTAGTTGAACAACGAGCCTCGCTGCTCGATCTGATGTACTTTCAACTTCCAGAAGACAGTCTTTAATTCTTTTGTTGATTAAGAAGCCAACACCACTTGTTCTTCCAGTTTCCGTTCCTCTATAATAAAACAAATGTCCACTTTTAAGTTCCACCAACTCTTCACCTTTTCTTCTAACTTCACTGAGTCCTACAATGTCCCATTTGATCTTGTCAAGTTCTTCTTCCAATTCCTGAAGTTTTGCTTCAGAAGCAAGGGATCGTCCATTAAACGTAGCCAAGGTCAATAACAAACGGCAGCCTGGGCCATTCCAGTGATTCTTAGCACCCCCTGCTTTCATGCCACACTGACCGCTGCCTTGATCAGGAGCACTCCAGCACCTGGAGACTAGGGGCCATGGTTTCTGGTGTGTCAACATAATGGAGGAATTAGCCATAATTTCACCACGCTGGCTAGACGGGTTGGTGAATTAGCCCTCCCCTTCCGCCTTTCTATCCGTGCAGCAAATATTAATTTGCCACATAAATAGAAAGCTCAGCCTGCACCACTTGAAGGCGGGGTAGGACACTAGGTTACTGGCCTGGCCGGTTCCACACATCGTCACATACGTTCAGCGTGTGGGTCTCCTTCCAGTTAGATACCAGCAACCCTTTTGCAGGCCTTTGTCAAACATACACATATGTATATATAATACGTGTTGTGTGAACGTACTTTCTTCAAAAGCCATATCTAATAATTTTATCTAATTTAAAATTAATAATATTTATATCTGTAGAAACATATATGTCAGATATTGTTTCATAAAAATTTATGAATTCAAACCACGCTTCGAAGCTAACACCTCAGAAGCTCATTTAAGTAGGCCGTAACAGCTGTTTTTACCTAGATTAAAAAATAATTTCAAAGCCAAAGCTTAAATTACTGTAGCTTACAAGAAACTAAACTCATCAAATAATAGCTATATGAAAATAATAATTGACAAAAGAGTCATATATACTCATTTGTCATAATCTGTGTACTGCTTCACTCTTAAACTGGAATTCAAATTCATTTTCAGCAGAATATTACAACAGTAAGCGTATAATTCACAGAATGTGTATATAGCTTAAAGAATATGTACAGGGTATCTTCATAATTGAAGATCCCCAACATCTAAGCTTCACTGTTTGCAACTATTGCTTTCAACTCCCTTCAGGTCACAGATATCATGCAAATAGGAAAATGGAGCAAAGCCATTTTCTAATTAGAATCTGAGTCCACGTGGCTCTTGATTGGGGGAAGACCCTAAGGCCAAACGTTTGCAAAAATTAAAGAATTAGATCCAGTCAGAACCAACTTCGGAAAGATTAGATGAGTGGGCTCACGGATTTTTAAAAAGTGACCTTCTTCCGCAACCGCCAAGATTATTGCTTCAAGAAAAAGCTGCTGAGAGAAGAAATTCCAAGAACTGATAAATTGCCGGAGGCTGAGTACGTAAAACATAAATTTCGGCAGAACGAACCGAAATTCGATAAATATTCTTTCGACTGGATGCATTACTCTCAACGGAATCTAATTTCGAGGCTGGACAGAGTCTAAATGAGTTATCAAGCTGTGAGCTGTAACATTTAAAAACTAATCATGGTCGAGGACAAGCAACATTCTGAGCTGATCCAGATAAATAACATACAAACTAAGCATTTATAACTCAGCAACGAATCAAGAAACAAGACATAGGATCCATTCATTATCGGAGGACTCATTGCATTGATATAGAAGTAGAAGGAAAGAATTAATGTGTTAAATATATACAGTGAAAACCGTTTATAACGATATTACACCCTTATCCCGGCAGACATAAAATGTACTACGTTTACCCTTGTCTATGAAGACATTTTTTCCCGGTTGAGTATTAGTATTTTATTATATAACTTAAGTATAGGTATATAGTTACGTATCGTATTTTAATAGTTAAAGAAGTCCGAGAATATGTACATGCTCTAACTTATAGAGCAATATCTATACGTCCATCCTCTCACCAGTTCGCTTTTCCGAAAAATATCAATATGATTTTAACGTTTACATTTTATGAATTATTTAATATTATT
>QLNU02015360.1:32804384-32826457 GCA_006491805.2 Dysdera silvatica
GTTCTAAGTATGCAGTTCCTCTATATGTTATCGCCATATACGTCTATTCTGGGTGTGCAATTCTTCTACAATATATGTCCATTTGTTTTTCTATTTCATTCATCTACGAGTATATTGACTATGGACCTCTCCTCGATCTAAAATTCTGCCTTATAATTTAATTGAGAAATTCAGTTGGCCATCATTCTTTGACATAGCTAACATCGAAAGCCAGGAGAGGGCTATAGCGCTTACCCTAATGCTCAGAACATAGCATTCGTTTGTATAAGTTTCGGTTTTCTAGACTAAACTTTTCTAGATTAAGCTTTTCTACAATTTTCTAGACTGACGCAGTATAGCCCAGATGCTCTTGCGCCATAAAATATCCAAACAAACAAACATTTTCTAGACTAAACTTTTCTGGACTGAACTTCATGACTATACTTTTTCTAGGAGTTAAGAACCCTAGCTTCCCCACCCCTTCCCAATTACGTCAATGTCATCGTTGACCAGTGTTTCTTACAACATTCTCGATTTAGTGCTTTTTGTTCCATTTAATTACCATGTCCTCATGTTTTTTGTACTCCTCACTCAAGCTTGCCTTTTTTCAAGCTCTCCCAGTTATTCCAAGCATACATCTTTCCATACTCATTGCAGTTGTTTCTAATTTCTATATTGTTTCTTATAAGCTGCTTACTTCCTATCCACGTAAAAGTGCATTCATGGCACCGACAATATGGTGAGATTCGATTCAAAACGATGTAATAATTTATATATGATTACATTCGTCCAGTTGCGTATTTCGTAGTATATGTCATCATTATTGTTCAGCACGTATATACCGAATATTTGGTCTATGCAAGTGATATAGATCCCTCAAAACTAGTACCCTGAAGATGTCCTCTCATATTTAACTACGTCTTTCAACGCGGAAATAGGTAAGGCTGGTTGTATTGCCCATCCTAATGGTTTAGTATCATATTCTGGATCATGAGAGTGATTTAACAATACGTGCTTATATTCTAAAATTATACGAGCTCTTTATCGATGGGCCATTCAGTTGTATTGACCGATGCATATTTTAAGCGATATCGCTCAATAATTCAAACTTACGTTTACTTTGAGAATTGTAGTATGCAGGTCCAACATATTTCCAGGTATTAGAAGAGCCTCGCGATCGATAGGTTGTAGGCGACGCTGATCTGCTCGTAACCGTTATTCAGGCTCATAGCCATAAAATAACCCATCTAATTGTCAGAAAAGTTTTACCGTTGTAGCACAAAAATAAATCTTTCAGATTGCACCGGCATCTATTTTTTATCGTACGAATGCTTTCTAGTAGGAATAGACGGATGCAATATTTCTACATTTTTTCTGCTTCATTTAATGTTTGCCGTAATATTACTGTAGTCAAATATTAGAAAGTTGCTCTTGTGAATTCTGAAAGCTTTCAAACAAGTCCAAATTAATTTATTCCAAATTATTAGTTTATTTTCTTCAAAACAACAATTAACGATTAATAAATTATTAATAATTTTGTTTAAAATTTCGAAAAAATCGTATTTTCCCAATAGCATTACCTGACGTTCGTTTCGGAAATAATACGGAATTAAATAATAATATTAAATTTTCCGAAGTTAAACATTATACCGTATGTACTATATCACATTGAAGAGGGCAGAATGATCCTCGCTGTCCTTGCGCCATAAAACTACAACCAACCAACCGAAGTTAAACATTTTAGGGTTTTTTTTTTTTTTTATTTAGAATGTTTTTAAGAACTTATGTGTTATTTTCAAATTTTAATCTTTGTTATAATTTAAATTTAAGTTTTTGCTTTTTAAAAACAAAGTGTAATTATAAGTATTTTTATGATATATACTGAAGAAAACATGGGACTATTAATATTAACTTAATAAGAAAATACACACATAAATTAAATTAATATTATTCTTCCTTTTAAAAAAATATTCAAAATATAGAAAAGTAATAATCTACAGCTGAAAATTTCAATTCTTAAATAACTATGATCGGATGGTTTACAAGAAGTTCAGTATGTTAGTAAGTATTTTTAAAAAACAAAACGCAAAACCTTGCATATAAATTGAATACTTCAGATAAAACAATATTTTAACCAAGTATAACTCTTGACCATTATACATATAACATAGCTTCTTGGTAGTGTAACATGTGTTATCTGATTTTTATTTCATTAATAAATAACGAATTTTCCACGTATAAATCCGTGGTTTCCCAGTTTGTGTTCTCAATGCCACCGCGAATTTCTCAATATTTTCATTTTTCCAAGATTCGTATACAAACTTATATACCTTGAGTTTGTGACTGGCTGCATGAGGATTGCTGAATTAAAATAGCGATAAGACAAGCTACTTGGGGAAAAAGGATTCTAAATTCTAGATTGATAATTTTGAATTCCAACCTATTAACGGGTCTCAATATTTACGCAGTCATTCTTGCTGTGAAGATTACATTGAAGCTTAACGGTGCATATAATATTGAATACATATGAGTTATTTAAAAGCTATACCATTGTCCGAATGGAATACTGACAGTGCCGTTGTATTAAAGATGTTTGAGGACTATTTCTGGGATATTTATTATGCTTTATAAGATCGTTTGTATAAATGCAACTCTCTGCCTCAGCGTTTTGTAATTCAAACATAACACTCACTTTTACAAGTTCGAATAAATATTGTAATAATATAATAAATAGAAAGTATTGAAAATTATTAAATATAAAATTATACATGATGCTTTACTATATAATTTGATGCATCTTAAATATTACAAATAAGTGTAAATACAGCTTATTCTCACAGTATTTATTTATACATGTATTGCATTAACAAGGAAAATGCGTAATAATACGTAGGATTCAGTGGATTTGACCTAATGCCAACATAATATAATATAAATATATGGCTATAATTGTTTTATATGTAAATATAATAAAATCTATAGGATGAAAAATATAATTTAAGTTTTATTAAATATGTGCATATAAGTTTAGGGCTGTCATCCTGGGCCTTATCTAAAATAATACGCCTTACTGATTAATTGTACCTTCTGTATTATAACGATCTTAAACTACCACCAGAATACGAAGAAAAAATATAATAGTATTATTATATATTTTTTGCTTTTGATTGCAATGTATATCTGCATGTATGTGTTTATTTATTCTATTAAATTGTGGATTACGAAATTGTCGAATTACAATCCATAATTGATTTCATTTCAAGCTGTTGTCCATATATATATATATATGTGTATGTGTGTGTGCAGTAGAATATGCTTAAACTGACCACCTTTGGGACTAGACTGCAATTGTCACCATGGAGAGCTGGTCACTATACACAGAGAGACTTTGGTATAGGCAAGACTAAGTCCCCATCAGTTCTGTCTTATAAAAAATGGTCATTTTATTCACGTGATCAATTTACCAAGGAAGTCATTTTGCCAGGTTCCACTTTATGTATGTATTTACATGCAAATTATTTTCTATTTAAAATATATAATTATGTTGTTATTTCATTTTGCAGTGCCTTCTCATCTAGAGTGACAGAAGAAAGAGATAAAGACATTTTTCATCGTGTAGGCAATCACACGTACTTTCTCCCCATAGGCTCTGTCGACAACGAAAACTTTAACAAACTCCAAGATATCGACAACTGGGTAAGTTTGGTTTAAATTAACTATTTACGCTAATTAATTTCCTTGCTGAACAGTTAGAGATAGGCAACACTTACTTTTCAAGAACGTCACAATATGAATAAAAAATGAAAGTTTCTATTGCAATGAAACCTTGGGGAATTGAGCTCCTCACACACACACACAATTGAAAGTAACCTGTTGTTTGAACGCATATACCTTCCGACACGTACACCTTTGAGAAAGTACATTTTGAAAACACACACATCACTACTGCTTTTTCAACTATAGAATTATTAAAATTTACGCATTCCTGTCTAGAAAGCTCTGGAATGAATTCCGTAAGGTGAAAATGAAGCTGGATTTGGAAAACAGATATTTCAAATAATGCGCTCGTTATTCATTGAAAAAGAAACCAAATGCTTACAAAATGCTTCGCCAAACGGCGCTATTGTAATAACTAATGTTGTTTGCATGGCAGCTATTTTTTTGGAGAGGTAACATATAAATGGGCTTCGCACTTGATCCACCACTGCACAGAGGCATATTAAAATGTTGAAAAATTTCGCCATTTAACAGAACTGCAACACCGTGGTTGCCTTCGGCATACCATATTCGTGCAAGATGGCGCGATATCCTCACCTAACATCGTGTTCAAAGGTAACATTTTGTTGAAGAACGAGTTATCAGGCATTTCAAGACCTCACACTTGTCACCTGACTCCCCACGTAACCTCTAACTATCGTGTTTTGTTTTTGTTTTGAAAAATCAAGTGCACTGGAAAGGATATCAAACTCTGTCAGATATGAAAACCACATTAAACGTCATACAACTCCTGGCAAAATTATCTAATATTTTTTACATTTCCTTTGCATTGCTCTCTTATCTCAACTTTTATATTTATGAAAATAAAGAAATGATCAACACAAAACATAATTTATACTTCATACCCTGAAGTACAGAAAATGCTATGTTGGCATAACAAAATAGAAGTACGTATATTAGAGATACTCTCTCAAACTTGAAAGTTCATTGGGAAAAAATAACTAATATACATATAATCAGGAAAAAATTATCTAATATTAATTATGTTTTTACAAATATTTTGTTGCCCTTCCTTGAGCTTTACTGAGGGCTTGAATTCTTCGTGGCATTGATTCAAAAGCTGTTTACATGTAAGAGTTTCAATTTTTTCACAGGCTTTAATGATCACTTTTTTTCAGTTCTTTTTTGTTCATTGGCTTCTGCTTATCGAAGACTTCCCATAAATTCTACTAGACATTTTCTATAGGGTTCAGGTCTGAACTATTTGCAGGCCAAGTCATGATTTTAAGAGAAGTTTTGTGTAAGTACTTTTTGACTAATTTAGCGCGATGACATGACGCATTATGTTCCTGAAAAGTGATCTCATCTTTATCCTCATATTCATCTTCCAATGTAGGTAACAAAAAAGTACTCTAAAATTGAACACTACACTTCAGCATCAACGATACTTTTAAGAATGCACAACTTACCAATAGTAAGTTATGTATTCTTACCCAAGTACTCCTTTAGCTGTGATACAGCTCCGTATCATAAAATAATGCGGAAATGTTGCTTTAGATAGCAAGCAGTCTGGTTCAAATTTTTCTCCCGGATGTCTTCACCCAAATTTTCCAACATCATCGCCTCTGACAAAACATATTCTGGATTCGTCCGAAAAAATTATCTTCTCTCAATCATCAGCGATCCAATATCGATATTTTTTTGCCGATTGTAAACGCTTTTGGTAATAAGCGGTTGTAAACAGTGGTTTTGTTTTAGATTTATAGAAGGAAAATTACGCTCATTTAACCTATTTCTAAGTATTATGTCAGAAACGCTCACACCACGTAAGCTACATATACGATTGAGTTCTTTTGACGAAGATTTTCGCATTTTTTTACAAATTTTTATGAGGTGACGATCTCGTCGCTGTGTGTCCGGCGCAGTATAGCCCAGATGCTCTTGCGCCATAAAAAAGCCAAACAACCAACGTGTTGTTTTTGTTTTACGTCCCGTTTTACTTTTAACGTCACCAGTGGCTTTAAATTTTGCCCACAAATTGGATATCATACCTTGAGAACATCCCGTGATAGTAGCCACTTTTTTGGTTTTTGCCGTCCTCTAAATATTTAGCAATAAAATTCTTCACGTCATCTGAATATTTGCGTGTTGGAACCATTCCTGTTCGTTTCATTAAAGGAAATATAACGATACAGTTTTCTGCGAAAACGCTACAGCGCAGTAGGTTTTCTGTGGTCCTATGAAATTTCATTTTCACATATCATTTCAATACATTTTTTAAAGTATTAGACGATTTTTCCAGGTAGAAAATGTATTAGATAATTTTTTCCAACATATGTTTTTTTTTCCTTCACTATTTATTACCACAAATACTATTTTTATATGATGCAGACTTTCCCATTATGTACTTTAAATACTGAAAAATTACATACCTTCGCTTTAAAATATCCAACGATGTACTATTTCTACAAAATATATCACTTTTGAACCATTAAGTGAACTTCGAAAAATATTAGATAATTTTTGCCAGAGTGAGTGGGCTGTTCCAGTTTATATTTTAAGTTCTGCTACAGAAAATGCTGTTCTTCGAATAGAAACAGTTTTTGACCACAGTGGAAGACAAATTGAAAAGTTAGAGCGTTATTTCAGTGACTTGAAGCGAGCTAGGAAGTGATCTAGAAGAATGAACTCATTTTTTGAGAAAATGGATGGGCTAAGGCCGCTTCAAACGTAAATTTTATGCTTGGATCAACAGAATTGAGTGAAGATAGTTCAATTCTGCGAACGAGCAAAGCGAACTCAATTCTGTTGTTCCAAACATACAATTTACGTTTGAAGCGGAATGTGACTTACAATTTGCCTTTTTAGATGTCCTCATAACGCTTTCATCCACGGGTTTTCAAACATGTGTGTATCGAAAGTTTAGGTCTGTTTGCTCGCCTTCGCATGTGGCCTCAGCCCATCCATTTTCTCAAAAAATGAGTTCATTCTTCTGGCTCACTTCCAGAGCTCTCACACATTCATCTTCACAAGATTCACTCAACAAAGAAATCCCCATCTACAAGAAATTGCCATTTATCGTGGATTCAGTACTTCTGTTATCGACCACACGGTCAACAAACTCAAAAATAAATGCATCTTACAATCTTCGACGGTTTCGCAGGACTCCTCGCCTCAAAAAGAGACAGTGTACATCCCGTTTGAACCTGGGGTAGCATCCAACATCGCTTCCATCCTACAGGCTTTTATTTTCCTGGTTGTCTTCATCCCCATCAGCAAAATTGGAATTTCCTAGCTTAAAGATCTCATTCCGGATTTTAACAACTCCGGTATTTACAAGATTGATTGTCAAGACTGCATAAAATGCTACGTGAGCCAGACACGAATGGTATTGCGATTTAGGGTCAAGGAACACGAAAATTATGTATGAAAACAAGAAGTGCTTAAATCTTCTATCACCCAGCACTGTTGGAATCAAAACCATCGTTTCTCCTTCCAAGATGCCCGAATAATTGAACGCGTTTACTTTCTGTCGGAATTTAATTTTTTCGAAGCTTCCCACATATTTCAAATAGGGAATGGAGCTATCAACGATCCTAGTGAAAGCATATTTTTACGAAATGCTACAAAAAACTGTTCCCCCATTAACTGTATTTAAAATCCTCATCAGTTTAATTTTGATTGCTTTTCTGAACATTTCCGCCGTCTCGTGGATCGGCGTTGTATCCAGAGATGTTTCTCCTATCCCAGTGAAAAACGGTTATTTTTCTCCGAAGCATTACTTGTAACTCGTATAATGAAAACCGTGACCATCATTACCAATCAACAGTTTTTTTGGTTTGTAAATGTATTTCGTTTGAAAAAAGTATCAAGAAGCTACTGAAACAGCTGTCACGACATTAAATTATGCAATTTCCAACTGCAAAAGTATTATGTTTTATTTATCTACCAAGGTGACCTATTTCAAATTTCAAATTACAGTAGAAATATACATATATTCGATGATTTAAAAAGTTTCGAAAGAAATCCCTTCCTACGAACGACGACGCATCTTCAAAATCTCTACATTGCCTTATTAACATTAAAGGTTCTCTTAAATAATTCTAAGAATTTTCGATCGCTCTCAAGGAATTTTTCTTTGAGATACAGCTATCTCTCTTAAAATGAGATCTTATAGTAAAAACCTGTTTTCTACTATTTTTATGAAGGGAAACACGAGTGTGACCACACACAAAACTGGAAGTTATGCGACATTTAATACACCTGTATTAATTTTTCCGAAAAGTATTGAGAACACGTTCAAATTCAACTTCAAAAATAAGTAACTATGTTTTTTGAATTTCAATTTGGTGATGTTCCCAACGTTTCTCGGACATTATTGTGTGTTAAGTATAACATACCTTCTAGTTGATTACCTACAAATAGAATTGAGGTCACCTGTGATCCACCCAGGGGTGGAGTGGGTCCTCTCAAAGGGCTCATAATTTGGAATATTGGAGAGTGAGAGTCCTATCGCCCGTGAAGGCGCACCGTTCCGGGAGCCGTGTGGTCCGTGGCCCAGTCCGCCCCTGGATCCATTTTACAGAAATTTTATGAACGCGCTTTTTCAATAGACTCTCTCATTGTAATTTCAAAGCCCAGAAGTCACTTCCTGATTATGCGTAGTCAACATTTTTACAGATTTGTAATCAACGTCAAAAGTAATCTTAATTAGTGCGTTCAAAATTTTCAATCACTTTCAATGTCTACTTTTTTAATGTGCAGTTGATATCGTCTTTTCATGGAATAACGACTTAGTCGCTTGTGCAGTGTTTTGCGTTATTGTCAACGTGGCAAATATATATATCGTCTCTTTACTTTCAAAATAAAAAATAACATTATCAAATAGAGATTATCATTTAGAAATGAAAGTAAATACTAAAATATAAATAAATATGTTTATGAAGAATCAACTAAGAGTTTGTGAAAATTATAATGTATCAAATTTAATTATAGAGTATTTAGATTAAGACAGTCTCTGATTATTTGCCACTTGTGGTCTCTGATTATTTGCCACTTGTGGCAATATATGGCAAGATTATTTGCATTGAATGTGTATTAATTTGTCTTGTGCGCCTCATATACAGAGAGAGGTTGTAGAGGGCAAAAAGAAGTGTACCTCCATTTCTACATGAACCGCTATAAACGCAGCATACCATGAATATAAGGATTAATTTCAGTTTTTTACGAAGTTTCTGAAATTTCAATTAACTGATGGTATTTAAGTAAAGAATCGTCTATTCTACCGAGCGGAAAATTAAAAAAAAAAATTAATTCAACGCTACCGTTAAGAGTGTTTAATTATTTTCTCTTAAGTTTGTTCAATTGCTTAATTAGGATGAATTCTACGGTTAAGGCATCTTACAGATAAAATCCACCAAATAAATTACATTAAAGAATATTAAAGTATTCTCTGTCGTGAGATCTAAACAACCTAATTAATGAAAAACTAAAATTAATCAACAATAATATCCCAGAATGTTAAGTTTTAAAATCCTATTTAATGGATAAAGCGACCTAATTAATACACAAGGATTTTGATGGTAATCATGAACAGGAAATCCTATACCGCCTTTGAAAATTCCATGGTGAAGGTTTATTCAGTGGGCTTAAAATTTTTGGCATTTTCTCTAAATGATCAATAAAAAATATTCGCTTGTTCGGAGCCTGCATCTAATATTTTTATTTTTAAATATTGAAAATGTAATGCTAATGATTCTAAAATGTTTCTTCATTATAAATTTTATTCACATCAAGAGCTGCAATAGTGCAAGAAGGTTACCGACTAACAGAAAATATTTCAGTAAGTACAGATACTGAGCGATACGGTACACACATACAATGAAGTCTGTCGTCTATGTTTTTATGGTGCCTGAGCAACTCAGATTCAGAATGATGTGCGCCAGGTCTTGACCCTTTCCGGGGGGGTTCTCAACTTTCGTAAACTAAGGAATCAAATCTCTGAATGTAAATCGTTGAAAAATGTGGGGAATCTGTAATCCTAAGTACTCCACAACATTATTATATTATTGATATAAAGGTTTTTTCAAAAATATTTGTAACCATTAAATTTTGGCCCATCTAGAATTCTATCAGATTCTTAAAAGATATTAGGGAATTTCGTGGAGAAAGGGCGAGTGAATAAATTTAACATTTTTCTGCTCCTTGCGTAACTTTTCAGATTTGTGTGGGGATATAATTTAAAATCAAAACATAGTGTTCCTTTATTAAAGAAGCTTATAGGAAATAGAATGAGAGTGATTTGCTTTATCAATGTAAAATCTACTATCGAACATTCCGGTAATGTGTTGCACGCAGGCCTGTAGCCAAGGAGGGACGTGGCCCCAGTTGCCCCATGCTTGTATCCAATTGTCCCATCGAGCTATTTACATATGCATTATATATATATAGAACCATCCTCAGGTGCCCTATGTCCCATATACCCTCTGCCTTGCCCCAATTACCTCTTCATCCTAGCTACAGGCCTAGTTACACTACTACCGAAAATAATCCAATTTGCGGATAATTCCAAAATTGAAAAATAGTAGTAGAAATACTGGAAAATATTAAAATTTCGAAAAATACTCTTTTTTGCTACAAATATATATATACACTATATGGGAAAATATGAAGATTAAGATAAAAATATTTTTAAAGTTTTGCATGGGAATAACCTTCGTTCAGATGTTACGGAAACATCCATCCACGCAGACATGAGGAGAATTTTTTCATACTGGTCACTGATGTTGTAAGGCCCACAAATTAATTTATATCATGTGAAAATACAGTTCATCGATTGCTAGTGTGTTAAATTCGATTCACAGTTCTTTTCAAATCAAATAAATGATCTATAATTTGAAATGATTTTGAAGGTCCAAGTAAAATTACATTTTTATGTACAGTATTTTTAAAGGGACACGGATGTTTTAAACCTCAGATAAATCGATTTATTTTTTATTTTTTTCATTAGAAAGTGTGAACATTTCTGAGTATTTTAAGACTAATAGCTAAGTGCTAGCTCAACTAGAAGCCGAGATATGGGGGAAATAGTAAACGCTATTTTAATAATTTTAGGATTTGAAGGTACGGTTAATTTAAATGCCCTGCCGTCGACATCTAAAATCTGTATACATATGTCTTATTTTTTGTGAAAACGATTAATTTTTTAACGATAATTTAACCGGGTCATACACATATAAAAACAACTGTGGAAACGAAGTAAACGATCAGGTTTTTAATTTGTAAACGTAACTTCGAACGTGAATATCTCTAAACGTAAAAATTAAATATTGCGCGCATGATATCATGTTTTCCATTACTTGTATCAACATGAATTTTGCCAAATTAATTTGTTTAGTCATCATGCATAAAAGGAGTGGAAAAGAATTAGTACACAAATTAAAACAAAAAAGTTATACCTATAAAACCGATGAAGAAAAAAAGGCAGAAATATTTATAAAGTACCGAACAGCAAGCAATCATGGCAAAAAGAAATGCTTGTAAAATGAAACGACAACACTTTACTAAAAAATTTAAAAAGGATGTAAAATAAGAAGGTGTAGTGTATGCTGCAGACCAATTTTAGTGGTTTGTAATACAGTATATTGTTTTTAATTCATAAACTTAAACTTCAAATGAAAATATCTCAAAACATAAAATTCGTACACAGCGCGCACGATACCATGTTTTCTACTACTGGCATCAACATGAATTTTGCCAGTTTAATCTGTGTAATCATTATGTACGAAATGAGTAGAAAGAAATTAATATTAGAACAAAACAGTTGTACCGCTAAAACTGATAAAAAATATATAAATATTCATATTTTAACAATTTCGTAATTTGAAAATTCACATTTCATAAATACATTCATCATTTGGATAAGTGGCTCATTTAATCTATAGATAAAATTCGTATGTGTTTTAAAACCATATTTGTTGTACTGGGAAATTTTTTAATCAGTACATCATGAGCGGCGTAAACTCTTAATACTGAAAAAATATAAAAAATCATTTAAAATTTTAATTTTTAAAAAATTAAAATATAACTTATTTCTATACAGACTGTGCTGTTGGTGATATATCTACTTAATCTATAAGATGTCAAAATTTTATAAGAATCACATGTATAGTTATTTTAAAAGCAGCTTTCAAACCAAGTGTATTTTGCCACTGTTTCAACGCTTTAAAACCCAAGTCCCCTTTTAAGTTGCGTATCAATGTTATGACAAAATGGTAATCTCTCGTGATGGGAAATTTTGTTATTTTCAACAATCAATCGTGTTTGCTTTTTCCAATTTTGAATTCCTTAATTTCTTCAGTGCAGATACTGGTGAATTATAGATTCAATCAAAAAATATTTTTATATCAACGTATTTTATTTCACATATATACTTCAAACTAGAAAATATTTACACTTGACTTGAAAAAACAGATCAGAAAAAAAAAGATCACATACTCATTACTGTGAAAAAGCAGTCAAAATATCCATTTGACAACCGGTAAATTAGTGGTTCGAGTTAAGCATGAGGCACAATCAGTTTTTTTATTAGGGGTATATCAGAGTGCATGGAAATGCGAGCATGCTGTTTAACCATCCTTATAAATCTGTTGATAACTGTTTACTGAAACTAAATGAAGAGAATCACTCACGAAAATTACGAGGGTGAGTCAATAAGTTCTAGGAAAGAGTTAATAAAAACCAAATTATATGGGGAGTATAAACTTATTTTTTATTTTTCTATGTAATCACGATCCTTTTTAATGCACTTCCCATCCTTTTACGAAGTTGTCAATTACTTGAGAAAAGGAGATTTGTGGTTGCGTCCGACACCAATTTTGGGCAACATTTTCCATCTCGAAATTCGCAGAGAATTTATGTCCACGTAAAGCATCTTTGAGTTTCCTAAACAGATAATGCGTCACATGGAGCTAGGTCAGATCCTCAGACAGGATATGTCAACAGTTCCCAACCAAGGTTTCTTAATGTTTTATGGTATTTTTGGCTCTGTGAAGGCGAGCATTGCCATGGTAGAAAATGACACTTTATTGCATTTTCCTTTCGAGTCCCAAAAAAAAAAAAGATTAATAAAACATTTCCGGCTGAAGATTGACTTTCTACGTCAAACTCTCAACGTCGCAAATAAATTCATCTCCCGATTTAAATTTATTATACCATAAATAAATTGTAGATTTACTCATGCATTTACTACCATACTATACTTGTAATCTTGACAGAATTTCATAAGGTTTTACGCATTCTTTGGTTAAAAAGTTCACAATAGATCGTTACTCAATGTTTGACAGGCCTCCTATAATCACCGTTATTTGTTTTTATTATAAAATTTTTGACTCAGCTGCGTATGTTTTCACACTCAAATGCACTCACTAGTTTGAAGGAATATTCTGTAGCAATAATTGCCTCCATCAGCCATCTAAACCAACAATTCACCGATATGATCTCCAGTAATATCTAATGCGTCTACTAGAAAATTTCAAAGATTCACCAATTACCTGGTTCAGAGCAATCACGGTTGTATTTTTTAATTAGATTCAACCCTACGTTTCAGTAATAACTACAAAATATACTATTAGCCTCTGTCAAATAATTTCAAGGAATCAACCTATAGTTTGGTATCTACTAAAACTTTAATGTTGGTGGTTTTTTAGTCATACTTTCAATTTTTTAAACAAAACCGTTCTCTAATTACAACCTTAATTCTTACTTAGATATTTAATTAGATTTGAATATCATTTCGTAATTTAGTTTTACAGCAGTCACCGCTGAGTTCTCGTAGCTGCAGTTGAGTTGTGGAAAAATATAATTAGAGAAAAATTTTCTGAACATCGCCTCTACCTAATTCATTTAATTACGCTTGTCTGACATTGAAGCGCGAGTAAAAATCGAAGCAGAAGAGAAAAATATAAATTTTATTTCCTCCGCAGATTTTTATTTTCCATTAAATATTATTATTAAACAGATCGTCGCCTATTCTACACGCCATTCGGTTATTGGTAATAGAGTGGCTTGTGTTAATAGAGCTTGTGAAAATATCCCAGAAGAAGGAATTGAAAGTAGAAAGTAAAAGTAAACTAAGGTTGTATCGGGAGCCTGGGTACAAATACATTTTATCAGATAGTTTAAGAAACTGGCAATTCTTTTAAAATATGAAACTGGAAATCTGCTTCGAAAATATGGGGAAATCTTTCGACTAATTAAGCTCGTTAATTAAATTGAAGAACATTCCAAATGCAATTACATTCTGCAATGAAAAAATAATCCTCCTTCATAATATTCTTTTTGGAAAAATAATTCCGCTGAAAGCGTGATTTCATAAAACCATAATTTCATGAGTCCGCTTTTTAAGAGTTTAATTATATTTATTCGCTTGAAGGCGCACGGAGATTCTATATCAGAAGATTTTGTAAATGAAATATTCTTTCCTGAAGCGATGTATTCTTTCAGTTTTTGCGAGTTGCAATTTCTTATCGCTCGAGAGACGAAAGGAATTTTATTAAACTTTTTCAAATTCATAGAAGATTTACATTTAGTGCTTTTCCTTTGATTATGAAGAACAATTTCTTTTGTTGCGCACTTACTACGAAGCGTGAAATTACTATTTGTTTTTTAAATTATATGTTTAACGTAAACTGTTAGTAATTCATTCTTTCAGCTTTCTGATTTAAATGATTCAATATTAGCATGTGAAATAAATCTGGCTATATACAATCGTTTATCATTTTAGAAAAAACTGTTTCATCCACAAAGAATGTTACGCATTTCACGTAAACATTTGTTGCATTTTTTTCGGGTGCAAAGTTATTTTTAAAAAGAGTGTGCATATACATACTTTATATCATAATAAGAATATAGCAATTAAGAACCTACCTAAATATTTTTTATAATAACTATGAGGTACTCTATTGGAAATAGAACGTAAATAAATGTAGAGAAAAACTTCTTCTGAGAGTTCTGCAAATCTACACGACCAGTACCAATTTTTCTTTCTGAAAATGAACTATGCTCAACATTTTAAAATCCCATATGAAACATTTAACCAGCTCACAGCCAAAACGTACTGCGAAAGTTTATTGCTAATTCTAAAATTCACATAAAATTAATAAGCAAAAAACGTAACTTCACATAAAATTAATAAGTCAAAAAACGTAAATTCGCATAAAATTAATAAGTCAAAAAACGTAAATTCACATAAAATTAATAAATCAAAAAACGTAAATTCACATAAAATTAATAAGTCAAAAAACGCAAATTCACATAAAATTAATAAGTCAAAAAACGCAAATTCACATAAAATTAATAAGTCAAAAAACCGAAAAAGTCCAAAGTACATTTTACATTTTATTGAGCTAACCGTTTAATTAACAATTTTTATTTTGTTGTTTGTGGTTTTAAATTTAGAGCCATTAATAGTTAAGTGTTTATTGACTTACTTGGCAAATTTTTAATTTCTCTTTAAATGTGGCTCGATTTTAACAGCAAAATTTTGTATTGCTTTTTGTTAATTTTACTCATGACACGTTATATTATATTGTATGCGTGTCCAAGGTATAACCATTATTTCGACTACTTTTTTGATTCTGTACATTTTATCTGTGTATTAAAGTCGTCTCTTAGTACCCTATTCAACTATTTTATCATCAGCAATAAAGTCTTAACATGTTTTCTATAGGTACCTAATAAAGTTTACTTACTTATGTTGCTTATAGAACTTCCTTTTGCACTCTCCCAAACAAAAGCGTACACAAAAATTTATTTTACAAACGCTCTTGTATATTCTAAGTAAACACTTATCAAAATTTTTTTGAGTTGTTCTCAATTTCCGCTGTAGTGAAGCACCAGATTAATTCATGAAAGTAAATTACGCTTTCACTCTCGTTCTGTTTTAGAAAGTGTCGATTGTTTTTATTTTTGTATTTTTCTTCCCAATAAAGTATATTTAGGAAATGCTGGCTCTACTTGCTATTCTGTTAGACTATATTTTGTTTGCCTGACTCTTTGAGTCTTGCACTTTTTCAAGCTGATATTAAAGATTGTCAAAGGCAAGTTTGATCTGCTACATTTGTTCAAGAAATTTGTTTCCAGCGCTGGTGAAAATACGAGCAGTTTCTGTTGGCCGCCGTGGAAATTGGGTTCTTCTTTTTTAAAAAACAAACACTGATTCCTAGTGACAGGAAAAGGCTAAAATTTTTGAATATTTGAGAGGATGCTGCAGTTACGCCTTAAAGCTCAAGCAAGATTCAATTTTCGCCTACTCAGCAAAAACGAAAATTGTCACGCAATCAAAGAAACCTGCGAGTTCTGAAAAGAATTGTCATTTCAGCACACATTTTAGCTTGAATAAACATAAGGCTTCGTATTCCACGTTTTCTTCTCTTTCTAGAATAATATATATATATATATATACATATATATATATATGGCCTGCAAAAGGGTTGCTGGTATCTAACTGGAAGGAGACCCACACGCTGAACGTATGTGACGATGTGTGGAACCGGCCAGGCCAGTAACCTAGTGTCCTACCCCGCCTTCAAGTGGTGCAGGCTGAGCTTTCTATTTATGTGGCAAATTAATATTTGCTACACGGATAGAAAGGCGGAAGGGGAGGGCTAATTCACCAACCCGTTTAGCCAGCGTGGTGAAATTATGGCTAATTCCTATATTATGCTTACACATCAAAAACCATGGCTCCTAGTCTCCAGGTGCTGAAGTCCTCCTGGTCAAGGCAGCGTGGCCTTAAAGCAGGGGGTGCTAAGAATCACTTGAATGGCCCAGGTTGCCATTTGTTATTGATCTTGGCTACGTATAATGGACGATCCTTTGCTCCTGGAACAAGACTTCAGGAATTACAAGAAAAACTTGAAAAGATCAAAGGAAACATTATAGGACTCAGTGAAGTTAGAAGAAAAGGTGAAGAGTTGGTGGAACTTAAAAGTGGACATTTGTTTTATTATAGAGGAACGGAAACTGGAAGAACAAGTGGTGTTGGCTTCTTAATCAACAAAAGAATTAAAGACTACCTTCTTGAAGTCGAAAGCACGTCAGATCGAGCAGCGAGGCTCGTTGTTCAACTAACCCAGCGATACCAACTTCAGATAGTACAGGCATATGCACCAACATCAAGCCATACCGACGAGGAGGTTGAGGAATTCTATGAAGAAATCAAACAGCTACATACCAAGGGGAAACAACACATCAAGCTCATCATGGGAGATTTTAATGCAAGAATTGGACAACAGGAACAAGGAGAGACATCGGTTGGTAAATACGGATACGGGGAAAGGAATGAACGTGGCGATCAACTCATAGAATTTGCCGAAGCTGAAAATCTTAGCATCATGAATTCATTTTTTAAGAAGAAACTACAAAGAAAATGGACATGGAAACACCCCAATGGAGGAACCAGCGAAATTGACTATATACTGGCAAACAAGAAATCAATTATTGAAGATTGCAGCATACTGAACAGATTTAATACTGGAAGTGATCATCGAATGGTGAGATGTAAAATGCACTTAAATACTAAACTAGAAAGGCAGAAGCTCATTAGGAAACAAGTATGTAAGAGGGTGGATTTAAAGAAATTAAAAGAAAATACCGAGGCATTCAAGTTGGAATTAAAAAATCGCTTTTCTGCACTGGAAGGACTTATTGAAGAAGTTGACATCTCAGAAGCAAATGAAAACATTGTTAAGACAATAATTGAAACTGCTGGGGAAATTGGTGGTGTAATATGTAAAAAGCAGAATAGCAAATTATCTGAGAAGACGAAACAACTCATGAAAAGGCGAAGACTTATGAAGGTGGACAATCAAAATACCAGTCGCAAGATCGAGTATGTAGAACTTTGCAAAACTTTGCGCAAAAACATGAAAGAAGATATAAGAAAATTCAATTGTGAGTTAGTAAGGAAGGCCATTGAAAGCAACAAGAGCCTTAGGGTTGTTAAAGGGAGTTTGTCTATTGGGAAGAAACACATCATTGCATTAAAAGGAGAGGATGGCACCGTAACAAGAAATAGGGAAGAAATACTTAGAAGAGTTGAAGAATTCTACAAAAATCTATACGAAAGTAACAGTGAATTAAACGAAGACATTGAAATAGTCGAAGGAACAGCTCCTAAAATCTTAAAAGAAGAAGTTTCATTTGCAATAAAAAATATGAAGAAAGGAAGAGCCCCTGGTGATGATGGTATTACATTAGATATCCTAAAAGAAGCTGGAGAATATGTAGAAGACATACTTGCAAAATTCTTTACCAAATGTCTTAACAGCGGTAACATACCAAACCAATGGGATTCTGCAACAGTAATTCTTTTGCATAAAAAAGGTGATAAAGAGGATTTGAAAAATTACCGACCAATTAGCTTGTTACCTGCTATTTATAAAATCTTCACAAAAGTGCTAACACATCGCCTGCAGAAAAAATTAGATGCAGCTCAACCAAGAGAACAAGCTGGATTTCGAAGTGGATTCAGTACAGTGGACCATATTCAAGTATTAAGAGAATTAATTGAAAGAACACATGAATATGAACTTCCATTGTGTGTTGCATTTATTGACTATGAGAAGGCCTTTGACTCTATTAAAACATCAGCAGTCATCAACTCTTTAAGATCAACAGACATTGAGGATGTGTACATTGACATGGTGAAACGTGTGTATAAAAATGCAAGTGCAAAATTTCGGTTACATAAAGATACCAAAACTATCAAAATTGGTAAAGGTGTGAGGCAGGGAGATACCATTTCTCCAAAACTTTTTACTTCAGCTTTACAGATGATTTTTCAGCTGATAAATTGGAATAACAAGGGAATAAAAATAAATGGTGAATATTTAAATCATCTGCGGTTTGCTGATGACATTGTTATTTTTTCAACGGACCCATCAGAACTCCAAGACATGGTACAAGAGCTCTCAACTAGAAGTGAAGAAGTTGGACTCAAGATGAACCTACAAAAAACTAAGATCATGTTCAATAATTTTGTAGAGGAAACAAAAATACAAGTTGACAACACTGAGCTAGAAATTGCTGATTCATATATTTACCTTGGCCAGCTGATTTCAATGGATGGCAACATTATGAAAGAACTCAACAGACGTATTAAACTTGGCTGGAGTGCATTTGGAAGAAACAGTTTTATCCTGAAGGGGAAATTGCCTTTATGTCTAAAAAGAAAAGTCTTCAACCAGTGTGTATTGCCAGTCCTCTCTTATGGATCAGAGACATGGAGTCTAACAGTTGGAGCAATACGAAAGTTACAGACAACGCAAAGGAGCATGGAGAGGTGCATGCTTGGAATAACTAGGAGAGATCGAAAAAGAAACACTTGGGTGAGAGAGCAAACTAGAGTAGAGGACATCATTGTTAAAGTAAAAGGACTGAAATGGCGATGGGCTGGGCATATTGCAAGAAGAACTGATCAACGATGGACAACAGAAATTCTGAACTGGATTCCAAGAGACCACCGAAGACCTAGAAAACGTCCTCAAACTGGATGGATGGATCCAATAAGAAAACAGGTTGGGGCGAGGTGCAAGCGAATGGCTCAGGATAGACTTATGGGGAAAGCATTTGGGGAGACCTTTATCCAACAGTGGATAGATAATGGTTGAATATAATGATGTATATATGTGTGTGTTTCAGCATTCATAGAGAGAGGAACATTTAGTAGATCGTTCATTTTAACACCAACTTAGTTAATTACAATATATTTAATTTGTATCAATTGTTATTTAATTAATTTTGAATTATTACAATAACTAATAAATTTAATATTTACATATAATAAACTGAAACAAATAAGAAAATAAATGAACAAACCCCAACATAACAATTACAAATAGTTTTTTCCTAAACAAATGAATAATAATGTTAGAAAAATTCCAGTGGGGACAATGTAATTAATGGAGCCCTTCCCCCTGAGGTTCCTTTGATTTTGAATTTTTGTTTTTATCTTTGACTTTTTTGGGGAGAAATATTTCAATGATTATGTTGGTTTGTTTATATTCTTATTAAAATCAGCGCCTCTTAATTCAATATGTCATTTATTGTTTTCACACTTTGAAAATATTCGCCTAGTTGCACGTGATGAAAGCTTATTCCTCGATTTTCAAATAAAATCAAACTTTTTTCAGACAGATTTATTTACATAAGGTGATAATGATTTAGAATTTATTAGTTAAGATTTTCCGTCTGGGTAGCGAAAGGTAATATATAGCAAATTTAATATGGCGTTTATTATTAGATAATTTTGTGAATGAATCGGAAAATGGGCATTGAAAATTTCATTTAAATACGGATATTCCATTGAAGACTTTTCCGTTTAGATGTATGATATAATAAAAGAAGTTAGAAGAATATTTTTCTATAATGGAAATTTTAGTGACTAAAATTACTATAATTAGAAGCTGAGAAATTAAACATATAAACTAAGGAATAAATTTATCATTTCTACTGCTGATAATGATGATAATAATTTTAGCATTATGTGTAAAAGTTTTATAAGTATTTTCTTGTTAGAGAAGATGAAACTAATAAAATCTATAAATATTTTAAACGAAATTTTGATAAATTAATTGAAAAAGGACAACAAATTAACACAGTTTAATTAAGTTTAATCGTTTACAGACTGTTTCAATAGCCCTGGGCTATTTTCGTCAAAACGGTCGACGATATACACACAATGTGTAATGACAAATGCGTGTTACAAACGGCGGTTACAGGTATAATGAAATGAACGGTAAAAATACAAGCACATGGGTTAAGGAAAACGTCTCTTGTAATGGAACGTAAAGTTTAGAGAAACGTTTCTAGTAGTAAAACATGAGTTTAAAAAGAAACAGACTATTAGAAAAATTATACTATATGGGAGGAAATGCATAATGTGAGACAGAAGAAACATTTTATGAAGAAATATTGTTCGATGTGGGGAGAAAATTCGTCCAAAAGGGAGAAATGAAATTGGACGGTAACTAGTCATTAACGGCATTATCTGCATTGACGATTATACATATAGGGCCTCAAAAAAAGTTGAGGTCCAGTGGAAAGGAAACTTTTTGGGTAAGTTGTGCTTTATGAAATAAAAATGTATGGTCAGATTCCCACGAGTGTTTAGCCAAAGCGGAGCTGTGGAGTTCTTATTTCCGCACATAAGCGTCATATTCTTTTAAACGAATTCGAAGGGCTGTGCGTGTTTGGCCAATGTAGTCACGATCACATTGGCAAGGAATGGAATAAATTCCCCAAAAATCAAGGGCAGGGATGACGTCTTTGAATTTGGAGAATCCCGGTTTATTAATAGGAGTGAAGACAACACGAAAATTAAATTTTCGAAGGCTGGAAGCAACCTTGGTAGATATTTTTGGCACAAAGGTTATACAGACAGTTTTCAGCGAAGGAGAAGACAGACAACGAGAGTAGTAGGCAGTTTAGGTCGTGGGAGTTTCTTCAGGGCACGATCGATGATGGAAGGTTCGAATTCGCGATCAGCTGCAATTTCACAAATTGCGTCCGAAAGCTTGAGTGATCTTTTTCATTGCTATTTTACCAGTGTTTAACCTTTTGTATGTAATTTCCTCCCTGGTACCCTGTATTTTATTTCTATTGTAAGATATTACCCTTCTCAGGGATTACACAATTGCCAAATAATTGTCAACACACAAAGCCTCCGTGGCGAGTTTTTGTGAGTTTTCGTGGGGGGGATTTATTTTTACTCAATAATTTTCGACACCCACGTAGAAACAAGCTCAAACTAGATCTGTTTTTGTTTAGGAGAGAAAAAGACGACGTCCTTATCCTGGATGAAGACGGCAAAAGCCACTCTGGTTTGGTGGCCTTTGTTACCCCGTACAGGGAGCAACAATGAATTTAAAAATATTGAAAAAAACAAAACAAAATGGAAATATAATCTAGGAAGTATAACAACCGTAAGAGTATTGTTTGAGGTTATGTTTAAAAATGATTTTAGTGAATTTAACTTAAAAATGTGATTTTGGCGATTAAAGTTATGGACTGTATAAATTTATGACGAAATTATCCTAAATACAAATAAAGGTTTATAAACTTAATTTTAGAACATACACACTATTAAAATATGTGGCCCAAAGCTTCGTCAAAATATGGAATTGATGGCATGAAAGTTAACAATCAAACTCAAAACAGTGTTGCCAGAACCAACAGCTTAAGTAGCCCCGAGATTCGATACTTTCTATTTCCGTATTTATTTGCCGTAATTAAATTTCACAAAATAGTGGTGGGGGGGTTTAGATTTATTACTTGCGGTTCCACTGCTTATAATAGAATTGCGTCTATTAGGTATC
>QLNU02015360.1:32830945-32848052 GCA_006491805.2 Dysdera silvatica
CTACATGTCCTGACATCCATAACATCTGAACCATGTCTAAGCTCTATTAGGAAGTTATTTATTTGATTTTTAGTGGCACCGTTCGGAGGGGCCCATGTAGCTTTGTGTAGGTTATGATCAAAATAGGTACTACTTATAGTTACGTTTGCAACGGCAATGAAACCAAAATCAATCAACAGTACACATTATTTTTGCTATAGTCATGAAAACTATGACACCCCAGTGCTGGTCTAAATTGATCACCTTTTCCCAGCTTTGAGTTCATATTCCCCAGAACGATTTTCACATCGTACATTGGGATCTTATCATAGGCTTGTTCAAGTAATAGATAGAATTCTACATTAGCTTCATCCTACTGTCGGTGCGTATACACACATGAAAGTGATATAGAAGAATTTAGATTTTAGACATTGAGTACACATTCTTTCATTGATGGCTTCAAATCCAAGAAAGGTCTGTCTTATTTTTTGGAAACCATAAATCCGGTGCCAAATATATTGGTACTCCCTCCACTGCAAAAAAATTGTGTAATCTCCGGAATCACTTATGGCTGTACCTCTCCATCTGATTCCTTGTAGGGCTGCGAAATATATTTTACATTTCTTTAGTTCACCCTTCAAATTTTCTAGGGCTCCAGCTCGATATAAACTTCGGGCATTCCAAATGGCCATTGATACAAATCCTTTGTAAAGGCAGCCCTTTTTTGTTGCTCATCTGGTTAACGGCTGTTGCCAGTTTTCCAAAAAGGGCGTATGTAGAAAATTTTGAGGAAAAAGTGGAAATCTAGAATTCAAATGAATATATTTTGCTTTATTTCTCAATTCCTCCTAATTTGCTTGAGCGCGTTGTAAAGAAATAACTAGATACGACGGCCCAAAAGCAGAGCTTCGTGACGGCCCACCGGATATTTGCCCGGTGACTTCCATGGTCAGTCAGACCCTCTCTCCCTTAGATCCGTAGTTCCTTAACCACTAAGCCACCAAAGCACAAGAAAGACGCTCCTTTTCCCCGCATATAAGGTTTTTTAAGGTATTATTACCCTTCTCAGAGGTCACACAATTGCCAAATGGTCAATACACAAAGCCATCGGGTCACTTTTTTGTTGTAATTTTTTGTGAGTATCAGAAATTACTAACTATAAAAATTCCTTACGAAAAATTACAAAAAAATATGCCCCAGTGGCTTTGTGTTTCTCCTTTAAGTCCATTTTCTAGAGTTTTCTGTATATTTCACGGTCAACCTCCTTTTCCATTTTCTGGAGGATTCTAGTTTACTGCTTGTCTACAAATTTTGTTTGTTAGTGCAATCTTAATCATAAGACATACCACAAAAACGCTATGAAAAAGTAAATATGTCAGCTGAATTACTTTAAATAAATTTGTATTTATAACAGTACAATAAAGACAAATTTGCAATATATATTACGAATAAACGAAAAAACGATACGTTTTGATTTTAATAACGTGAATTCAGGTACTATATCAGGCAGTCGGCCCCTGCTCACATTATCAAGGATCCTGCTTTTGTCTTTTCTGTAACATATAGAAGACGAACATAATCCCTCTAAATTCAAGCTCACTTCATATACAATACGGCTTCAAAGACAAGCTTATTATGGTATTTTAATTATAAGGATAATATTAATAAAAATAATAATAATAATAAAACCCATTAGTACCAAGAAGTAAAACTTTGCTTTTGCTGAACTCAGAATTACCTACTAAATAATACTTTTAATACTACAATTATTAATTTATATATATATATATATATTCATATATTCTATCTGTTAAATATAAACATAAGAGAGCACTCCGTTATTTAGCTAAATTTAGTTAAAGAAAACTGACAATAATAGTATATATAAGTAATAATAACAGTATAAAATAATAAATTCGGAAAAAGAGAAAGGTATGTGCTAAGTCAAAAAGATCCTTACTTTATGCTTTTGTTTTCCTAATATTTCAAAATCTGCCTAAACTTAGTAAGATATGCCGAAAACCTGTAAGTTAACTGTACTTGTGTTACAGTTTGAATAACAGTTTATCAGTCGAACATTTACAGGACGCACAAAAAGAAGCGAAGTGTTCCCGCGGCATAACGAATTCTAAAACAGAGAACATGCGAAGAAGTTTCTCTTCCTCTTTTTCTTTTCATTTCTACAAATTATTAATATATTTTTCGAAGCACGTTCTTGTATGGCGATGAAAATAGCTCTGATGTCCACTTTGGGCTTCATTTTGTTGTAATGACCGGCTGTGGCGTTCAAAAGTTTTTTGATTTAGGTGAAAGTAGTGACTTTCCAAAAAATTCCCAAAATTTTGGAGAGGGAAGTATCCACAGTTAGTTTAAGCGTACTATTACTTTTAAGAGTTGGTTGTTTAAAATAAATATTCTTTCGAAACACTTGTTTTAACGTTTTTAGTCGTTTAATATATATTAAATTTTGATTTCCCATTTTTCATAAAAAAAATATTTCATGCCATATTCAGATTACGAAGATCGTATTGTTTCTTAATGGTAAAAATGTAACTATTTACATGAAAATTAAGACCAATATACATAATAATCCAGTGCAGTTTCGTACTTCACACATTATGATTTACATATGAATTTCTAGTGTAAACGATTCCAAAATTCGCATGTTTAAAATTATTTCTATGTATGCAATAGCTATTTTCTATCAAATTAAAAAAAAATATTTTATTTTTACAAACTTTTTTAAAGCTGTTCTTTTTATTAAATTTTACTTAAAAAATTACAATTTCTAGTTTTTTTAACTAGTAAGTTTAAAACGCTTCAGTCGTTCACACTAACTTTCATTGACCCCTATGTTTTCAGTTTTCGTTTTGCCCCGCTGACGTTTCTATGGTATTTTCATAGCTAATGACACAAGAATGACGAATAAGCCTTAATTTATAGCTTAGTTTGCACAAATTTGTAATGTTGATGATAAAATAAAAAATTGGTTATTAGTGGGATACAAAATAATCTGACCATTAGAGTAACTTTGAGACAGCATGGAAAATTCCAAGTAGAATATTTTATTTGATTTAAAAATGGGAATCAGAACAGCTTGGAAAAGTAGAATTAGGCTTTTAGATATTCGAAAACTCATCTGCATTTCCACTTCAAAGCATTTGCATATCAGCTTCAAAACGGCATTTAAACGGAGCTTGTAAACATCAGTTCAGAAAGAGTCAAATGACCAAATTAGCTGTGCATAATATCGCCAAGTTGTTTTCTAAAATACGGTGCAGAAATTTACCTTTATAATTTTTCCAATAAACTAGAGTAGTGGGCTATGTCTTTTAGCACAAATCTATTGAAAACTTGGAAATATTACGAAGTTACTCTGAATTAATGTACTAAAAAGTAACTTATTTATATATATATATTCGCATAAATATTTTAATACCTATGTTGTTGTGTTAATAAATATGACCTATATAGAGCAAACGTTTTTATGGAAATTACGAAACAAACGAAAGCTATGATATCTATGGCATTTCCTTTAATTCAGACATCGTTTTAATGGCATGTGCCCCAAGTAACAAAACAAATCAAATTTCTGAATACAGTATCTTGAAAAGTATTCTGCTGATATATTCCGACCTTTAGTTGACTAAGCCTTATCGCATACTGTTAAAATAAGACACTGTATAGGGGTGAAACAAGAAATGCTTGGAAATTCCCTCATTACATTAAACATAACCTATAGATGATAAAATACACTTTTTGAAATCTTTTCAATTTCTCAACTTCGTAATTACAAAATTTATTAACTTATCACATGAATGAGTGAGCGATAATGCTCTAAAAGCATCCCTGAAATGGCGACAAAAAATGAAATAATGAAGCCAACTTTATTGAGTTACCGTCCCAGATTCTAAATAAATGAGGCGACTATAGCGACCGATTCTTCGAAAATTGAGAAACTCGGCTTGGATGTTTTTAATCATTAAACTTCTTTCTTTACTTTCAGATAGTAAAAGATAAATTGCCATTAGAGATAAATAAATCAAATGTCTTGCGTTAAGAACGTAGTGCACACAAGTTTTTATTTGGAATTTAAAGTGATTTTGGTCCAAGATGTTTACTGCCGGAGAAAATTTCTAAACTTTCAATTATTATAAATTATAATATTTAGCGGCGGGAGTGAACCATTTGATTACATCATGACTACTTACATAATATTGTTAATACTAGTATTTATATATTACGAATGATATCATTCTGAGTTAATTTATATACACTTCAAAAAAACGAATATTTATATTATATGATATTTTTATGATCATATATTTTATTATTTTATAATTATATATTTTCATTATTTTATGATTATATATTTTTATTATTTTTATGATTATATATATATATATATATATATATATATCATCATCATCATATTCAACCATTATCTATCCACTGCTGGATGAAGGTCTCTCCAAATGCTTTCCACACAAGTCTATCCTGGGCCATTCGTTTCCACGTCACCCCAACCTCTTTTCTTATTTCATCCACCCATCTAGTTTGAGGACGTTTTCTAGGTCTTCGGTGGTCTCTTGGAATCCAGTTCAGAATTTCTGTTGTCCATCGTTGATCAGTTCTTCTTGCAATATGCCCAGCCCATCGCCATTTCAGTCCTTTTACTTTAACAATGATGTCCTCTACTCTAGTTTGCTCTCTCACCCAAGTGTTTCTTTTTCGATCTCTCCTAGTTATTCCAAGCATGCACCTCTCCATGCTCCTTTGCGTTGTCTGTAACTTTCGTATTGCTCCAACAGTGACCTATGTTCTGATATATATATATATATATATATATATATATATGATATTTCTACAATAATAATTTAGTACCATTATCAACAAATACTATTTTCTGGGGTTAACTTGTAATCCGATTTGAAATGGAATAACCATATACAATACGTTTGTACTAAGATAGGACGTCATATTGGTATCATTAGAAAAATCAGTTTTTACTGGCCATTATATCCCTTTATTACTCACTAATATGTTCATATCTTACTTACTGCACCCCAGTGTGGTCTTTTACCGCAATAAATAACATTTACCGAATTAACAAACTACAAAAAATATTGGCGACTTCGTTTGCCAAATCAATAATGTTATTCTTCAAATCATATTCTTGAGCTACTGAGAAGAGTTAATCTACTGAATTTTGATTTAATTCAAAAATTCAGAATTATTTTACTGATGTTCAATCGTATTTAATTTAATAAACTTATTGATTTCATACCCATCCATACCTCGAATCATCGTTATCTAACTTCCTATAATTCCTGTCTTTTTCCTCTAACATGCCGTATTGAGCTTGGTCGAAGACTCGTGGGTTATGCTGATCCAAAGTTGTGAAACTCGTTACCGCGTAATATTAAGAATTTGAATTCTATTTCAACATTTAAAAAAGAGTCGCGAAATTTTTTGTTAGTCCCTTACCAATAGCATCAACGATTATGAGCATATCATTTTAACATATAAGACGTAAGAAAAAAACAGATAAAGAGGGATGTTGTTTTCTATATTTTATATTTTAATTCCAGGTGCACGATCACATTTTGAGCACTATAGAATACATATAAATGTAGTAACATATACTATGTATTAGTGGCATAGCATGACTTCAAAATTGTTCCATCTCCAAGTGTTCGATTCCGTCTTGAATATAAAAGTCACGCTTCGTAATGTATGCATATATATATATATATAATATGTGAATTAGCAATTTTAATCAAAGGTATGGTGAATGCTTCAGATAACCCACTTTGAGATCACGCTACCTCACTACTAATGTAACATATTACTACATGTAATCCTGCTCTATTGAATAAAAGTTCACACTTCATGACTATCAAATCAATTTCTCATAATGATATGCCATACGCATATATATATGAAGCGTGACGTTTTTATTCAAAGAATCGTGAACACTTGGAGATGGCCCAATTTTGGGTATATATAGTATTTATATAAGTCGAACACAACGCAGATTACGTGAAGCATAACAATTTAATCAACGTTTATTGGCGTAGTGATACCAGCGCCGATGTTATGGCGTGATTAGATGGTGAAACGTTCGAAAGAAAATAAATATTTCTGCCTTCGGTGGGACCTGAACCCACGTGGAAGGTCGTGGGTTCAGGTCCCCCCGAACGCAAAAAACATTTCTTTTCTTTCGAACGTTTCACCATCTAACCATGCCATAACATCGGTGCTGGTATCACTACGCCAAAAATCGTTGATAAAAATCGTTGTTTAATTTATATATAGTATAAATTCAATTTTGAAGTATATATATATATATATGTGTGTGTGTGTATGTATGTAAAGTTTTCTAGGGTAAACATAGGAATTAGAGCAATTTCTAGTTCAAAGTGTTTCTTTAACTTATATATATATATACATATAGCAAATGTTAAAATAATTTTTCTAAAATCGTGTTCAACAATTGCGCAGAGAAAGTGAAAATACAAATTAACGAAACACATTAAGGTAACAATTGCTATGATTTTTTATGTTTAATTTGGCAAACTCATATCCATGGAAAATAACATTATAAAGGAACTCTGCGGATTTATTAAACCTAGCTGGAATAGATTCGGAAGAAACAGTTTTATCCTGAAGAGGAAATTGTCTTTGTGTCTGATAAAAAGAAAGGATTCAACCAGTGTGCGTTATCCGTCCTCTCCTATAAAACAGAGACATGGAGTTTAATTAAAACAGCAATACGGAAATTGCAGACAACCCAAAGAATAATGAATAGGGGCATGCTTGAAGTAACTAAGTGAGATCGAAAAGGAAGTAGTTGGGCGAGATAAAGCAAACAAAGGTTAAGGACATTTTATTGTTAAAGTAAAAAAGCTGAAATAGCAATGCACTCGGCATTCCACAAGGCAAACCAACCAAATATGAATAAATAAAATTCTAAACTGGATTCTAAATGTCTATAAATAACCTAGGAAACGGCCTAGGATTAGATGAGTGGATGAAATAAGAAAATAGGTTGGGGTGAGATGGAAACGAATTGCTTAGTACAGACTTGCATGGAAGCACTGTAAAAGACCATCATTCAACAGTAGATAGATAATAGTTGAATATAGTTACGACCATGGCTATAACTTTAATAACACAATTGATATGCGTGATATCTCACGATCACATGGTGAAATCACAAAATATGATCTTAAAGAAATAATTGTCTCCTCTAAACAGTATTTTTCTTCAGTGTCTATCTATTAGACCAAAAATTCTCCATCTAATATTTTTTACAAATTAATACAAACTTTTAGGTGTAGATAGCATTATGTTCAATTTCCCATCTTTCAAAATCAGCCTTCCAATTAAAAAAAACGGAGTTTTGAGTAATGTTAAAAGGTATTTTAGATTTAACACTTTTAAATTTGTAGGGACACAATTCTTCCGTTAACACTTTATTGAGGTAAAGCAACATGAGCAAAAACACACGCACTGAACAAGAGCTATGACCACACACACCACAAAAAAATCGATTAGAAGACTGACCAGAGCTTATTCTGTGACCACTAAAATGACGTCATACGGTGAATTGCGGAACGAAGAAAACACGGCAAGAAACAAAACAGAGAAGCAAGACGTATAATAAAATCATTCTTGCGGATATTCGATAAGATCCTATCGAATTTTTGCAAGAAACTGGGGAAAAAGGGAATGGGACAAAACAGGAATGTTTGGGAAAAATCTAGGTGCGTAAAACTAGGTTAGGGGAAAACTCCAAATATGGGAATTCTCCTAACCTTTCAGGATATGAATGCGGGCACTTGCAACAGTTTTCGAAACGATTGCAAAAAGTTTTCTTTGCTGGTAATTATTGATGGATTTTTCACTTTTATTTTATATATCTGTATTACTTTCTTCTTTTTGTAGTTTATCGTCTTCCTCCAATTATTTCCTCTCTCTTTCTGAATATTAGCTTTCATTATCTTTATTTTCTTCTTTTGCCACCCTTCTTTAACTTACTTTCATTGCATTTTTTGTTCCTTCTTTTTATCTCTGTATTACGTCCTCAGTTTTCGCCTTCCGGCTAGCGACGAAATTTTAATATTTTTTAAAAAAATGTGCCTCATAAAAATACTTATTAGCTAGAGTAAGATGCGTGTAAAGACTTATTTACATTAGGCAATTTTTGCATTCATTTATATATTTCTCATATTTCTTTACAGGGTACATCCAAAGTAATACAATCCAAGGTGATCAGCGACACAGGAAAGGTGTAGTTAGAGCTAAAATCCTTAAGCCAAATATTCCTGTTAGCAACGGCGTGGTTCATCTGATTAGTCATCCCTTGATGATAATTGACAAGACCATATGGGACTTCATCGAAAAGGAACGATATCATCACCTCGGGTAATCTTATATGACTTTCCTTATACTTCTTCTTAAAGTACAAGAACTAAGTGAAATAGATAAGTGAATAGTGGTTATTTTTGCCTCATTTTTCTATATATTACAAGAATTCAATATTAGCGAAGTTATCAATTTTTATAAATAATTTTATTGGACGCTTAAAGCACAAATATATCTAACATATAAATGTCAAGGAGAGTTTAGTTACACTTTTTGTACATTTCGGCAACAAGTACCACCATCTCTCTCTCTCTTTAGGTACATCCGCTTTTTACTCATAATTATCGCTATGTATAATGTCGTAAATAAAATCTCGGAACGAAGAAAAGTTGCCATGCACCTAATGAAAACAACTCTTCACTGTCCTACGCGGAGGGGGTTTATGCGTGTTATAACCCCCATTATGATGCAATGTGTATGTATATATATATACAGTTAAACCTCTGATATCTTAGAAGTGCCTTCGAAGCCAAAATACGCCGAGTTATCAAAAATTCGACTATATCGAAGATTAAATGAATTATGTTTTCTTATTACGAGAATAGGCAAAATATCGTCAAAAGCAAATAACAACAGACATATTTGTTGAGGAAACTATTTTCAAAATATTTCATGAATTTTATTAATCTTTTAAAAATACGTATACTACATGTTAAGTGCAAAATTTTAACTTAACTGTACGCACTATTGTATACAAATTTAATCACTAGTAGAAATAAAAATTACAGTACCGTACTTACAAACTAAGTTTTCTTTGTTTCATACTTTGCGAAACTTTTTTGCTCAGGAAAATTTCCAAAACATTTAGAGCATTAACCACCTCATCTTCTACAGACGATTGACTATGGATATACGAAAGAACGGTTTCTGCTGCAGCGAGAGCCTGGAGTCCCGTAGGAGGATTGTTTTTAAGATTCGTTGCTTCATCGTTCTCTTTATCCTGGTCTGAGTTTCTTTTTCATCATTAATTGCAAGCAGAATGCCTGTTTCTGACGGATATTCTGTTGTTTCGAGATTTTCATCTACGTCAACGAAGGTGCGAAAATTAACTTCGATGGAAAAGCAATTTTGAAATTTCTTCCATTCCTCAGACTCACCAGTTTCTTTATTTTCCTGGATTTCTTCGTTTTCATTGGATTTGATGAGGAATCTAGCTTTTCGGAAGCAATGGTAGTCGTGCTTGCTTTCACCTCATCCCAAGATTTCTGGATTAACACAATGGCATCAAGAAGATTGATGTCATGGATTTCTTTTCCTGCGTCAATATTTCTGATAAGCCGCTGGACACATTTTTCCCTATACATTAGCTTTAGGTTTTTTATGACATGTTGGTCCATGGGCTGAAGTTTCGATGTCATGTTAGGGGGAAAGAAAACAAGCTTAATGGATTGCAAATCTTCTGTAATTTTAGAATGGGCTGGACAATTGTCAACAAATAATAAGACCTTTCTTCCTTCGCGCTGAAATTTTCGGTCAAGTTTCAACAGCCAAGGTTCAAAGATTGCACTCGTCATCCATGCCTTTTTGTTATTTTCGTAATCTACTGGTAAAGATTTAACCCCAGCAAACATCTCGGTTTCGCAGACTTTCTGATGACCAAAAGCTTCAACTTTTCAGCCATTCATGTTAGCTCCAAACATGACAGTTATCTTTTCTTTACTTCTTTTTCCCCCATGTCACTTTTCAGCTTTAAAAGCTAGAGTTTTTTCTTGTAAACGTTTGGAAAAAAGTCCAGTTTCGTTGGCATTAAAAAACATCATCAGGATTGTAGCCCGCTAGCAAAGAAGGCAGCACGTTGCGACAATAATCTTCGAAATCAATTTCACCAGACTTCACTAGCACTTTCACCAGATATGGCTTTCTGCACAATTCCATTACGAACTTTAAACTTATCGAGCCAGCCGGTGCTTGCTCGAAAAGATTCAATTCCCATTTCTTTTGCAAATTTTTCTACCTGTTCTCAAATAAGACCATCTTGAAGAGGAACATTTGCATTTCTCATGTTTTCTACCCATGCAAACATGGCATCCTCTAATTTAGGGAAACTTGATGCATTTAAACGCTTTCTTTCAGGCGCGTGACGAGACTCTTCCACAGCATTTCTTATCTTTCAAAATTGTTGACAGTGTGTTTGCAGGAATACCAAATTCGACAGCGAGAACTTTCTTCTTTCTAGTGCCTTTTTCTACTTTATCGATGAGTTTCGATATCTCATGGACACTCAAAGTTTTCAAAACTCTCTTTTTTTCAATGGTGAATTCTCTTATTCGCACAAATCTTAATTCCGCTTCAAAAATAAAAAACGCTCTAACAAACGTGATAAATCCTTATTGCACTCTTTCAGTTCTCAGAACCGAATGTTAAGTCACTTTAAAGACTGGTTTCTCAAGGCCTACACGTTCCAAGAAAGCATGCGTAAGGCTAGGACTATTTCTACTATGGCGGAGGGTAGACAGATAGGACACAGAAAGCTTCATTGGCATTGTTTTTATACAATCGAAAAATTCTTAAGTAGAATTTGTTTTCCTGAAAATTCGACTTATGGATGAGATTTGATGTTTGGGAGACGAGTTATCGAATAATTCGACTTACCGAACTTTGAATTACAGAACGAAGATTCAATGTTAAAGTGTATTCTCTCGGCCGAGAATGTAAAATTACTTCAAGTTACCGAAAATTCGAGTCTTAGAGGTTCGAGTTATCGAGGCTGTTACAGTTACAACAGCAGCAAATAACTTTAACAGCTTTATGAAGTGAACTTTAAGCTTTAGTGAAGTCATAAGCACAGAGATAGGATGAAAAATGGGGAAAAATGCATTCGTCCTTTAAAGATTTCCTATTAAAAGTAGCAGCTTTAAGAAACAGCCTTACGTTTGATTTAACATGTCGATAAAAAACGAATAAAATAGTAAGTAAATCTATGAAAAATACTGATCAGAGTCTTTTAAATGTACTATATATATATTTCTTTTTTATTCACTTTCAGAAATCTAATAGACTGCACATAATATTTTTTTACAAAGCATTTTCTTCCTGTAGGCAGTTCTACGAACTCGTCAACAAAGATCCGGAGTTTTTGGGACATTTGAAGAGCTCTTCACAGAAAACAATATTTGCACCCACAAACAAAGCGTTCCGAGTTTTGGATAAAACTAAATTTGACACCGTGTTCACAAATGCCACTGCTGCCCATGATGTAAGCATTATTTAAGTTCTCTCAAAATGTGCTAATCTGTCTCTAAATACTTTCTTTTTTATAAGATATATGGATGAAATACGTAGTACTTGTCTCCATTTGGTAATTATCTGCCGAATGCAAGACTGGGTGCTGATAAAAAATAACTGATTAATAAATACTCATAAGCACGAACCGAGACAATTTTGTTTCATGTATCAATTAATGTAGCTAAGTTTCCCATGTCTTTCGCCATTGCATAAGCAAGTGAAAACTGTGAAAGAATAGCGTTTATTGTTTCAAACAAATAAATCCTGTGTAGCTAAAGAAAATTGATAAGCAGAATTAGATTTATGTAGTAGAAATATTATTCAATTGATAATGCTCTTTTTCTAGAAATAACAAAACAATGCTTTCGAAAGCTTCAAAATGAAGCATAACGGATGATATATCTCGAGATGGTATGACTAATAGTTCTATTAAACCATGATAAATTAACCTCAAGCGTATGGAATTAGGTCTTGGAGATAACTAAACTGTTCGCATCATTGCCCAATAATATCGCAAATTATTCCAAAATTACCAAACAAATATATAGCAAACAACAATTTAAAATGCATTATTATATCTTCCTTAATTGTATGGTAATATCTGATAAACTTGAACTATTCAGTGCGTTTCTGATAGTTTGATTATTTAATGTGAAGTAGGGCACTTTATTCTCGCTGCTGCCACGTACAGACTAATCACCCGAATTTTGTTGACAATGTAATTTAGCTTTCCAGTGATACAATAATGTACCTTAACACCATTAACCTGTTTTACTTGAATAATATGTTTAATGTTATGCTTGAATATCTTTCCTCACAGCTTTTGAAGTTGCACATGGTGATGAACTCCGTTGCAACCGAAGACGTCTGGAACAAGAACGTCACCACTCTTCTAGCATCGGACAATCGAAGAAGCTTATACTTCAGGGTGATTGGCGAAGAACGCAATAAAAGTAAGTGTGCTACTCGCCATTCATAAGCGCACGTAGGGTTCGTAAATGGGGGGGGGTTACAGAGCTACAACTCACATATTCCTATGTTAAATATACAAAATTTCATTTCAACACCCCCCTGTGTACGCCAAAACCTGTATTCAGGCAGATGTTAAGGACCCGCCATGAAACTAAATTTGTAATAAGATCACAAAAAATACTTATATGTATTTACTTATCAAACTTGTAAAAAGGGGCAAGAAAAACTCTCCATCCTTGAATAATTATCAAAATTGTGACCACAAGTTCTCGTTCTGTAAACCACCAATTTGAAAATACAGTAAAAGAAAATTAGAAACCATTTTCCTTTAAAAGGAGGAACATCATGAAAAATTAAATTTTAATGGTAAAATTACAAGAAAATTTACAATCATGTCTAAAGGCAAAATTGGTATTTTCTCATTTATTTTTTAATGATTTATTTATATTTATTCTTGCATTTAACCTTTGCTATTTACTTTCATTATCAGAATCAGAAGTTTATTTACATATGTGAATGACATATTCAATACGTATAAAATAGAGTGGGTCGAATTTTCAAAAGTTGCTCTAATCGAAACGTAATAGTGCGGAAAAGTTACTACTCGTCGAAATAAACACAGTGAAAAAATAAATTTTGGGATCGAATAATATTTTCAGGTCGCGTACGACCCCCAAAATTTGAGAAATTAGCCATAAATTGACCTTTTTAGAAAATTTTAAAAAGTGCCTTAAATTCATCGGATTATCATGAAACTTCAGTTGTGACAGTAATTAGAAACTTGTTAACGGGAAATAATAGTTTGGCGGACGAAAATACTCCCAAAGGGAGCGGGCAGGGGGTCGCTTTAGGACGAAAATTGGCTAAAATTATGAAAAAAACAAAATATCGTAGAAGCGTTTATGATTTCAGCAAAATAGGTTGAGCAGACTGTTTAATTAACTATTGCTGAGCAGATCTTCGCCCTTTGCATTTCACATTCAGTGAAAAGGAAAACGACCCAGAACTCCAAAAGAGGTGGCCACACTTCGAGTTCCACTGACGCCTTTTCCAACCAACCAACCTTAGATGGACGTAGAAAATCATTACCTTTGTGGTTTAGTTTGGTTCCCATAAACTGGACTTCGTTTTTAAATATTGACATTTGTCAGCGAGAAAGCAAAGTTGCTCTGATGAAACCATCTCTGCTGTCACCGCCACATACTTTGCTCACTGCTTCTGTGATTAATTTCACAGTACGTTTAACCACCTGTGTATGACATGGAAATTCGTTATGTCGAAAGTTAGTATCTGCTTGGAATGAATGAGGTTTAAGATTTCCTCGGATGTTGCAGATGCTAGAAGTGGAGGACAGGTAATTTTCGTTGATGACTAGATGATCAACCCCGTGTAGTCTTTTGCATTAAAATTTTAATCAAGAGTGATGAACATTTGTGCGAATTTGCATTTCTCTAGTTTTCCCTGGCTTTTAAAATATGTCTCAAAGCAAACTCTCTGACATGATGTCGTTCTTCTTTTACCATAGCCAGAAGAAGATTCTTAAGGTGGGCAAAGAAGGCATTGGATGCGATGGAACAAACACAAACACTGGGTGGAAAAATGGAGCCATTAGGTTTATAGAAATTTCCGTCAAAATTCCTTTACAGTGGTCCATCTGTATGCTCCACTTCAATGAGTTGCCATTGAGGCACTTCATTGAAAAATTAGATGGCAAAACAAATGCCCCGTAGTCGTACTCTGAACCTATCGAAAAGCACCTTCAAAGATGCGAAAAATCAACGGCAGAATACCTGGAAATTCAGTGGATACTTCCAAAATTGAACAAGGATATCTTAAGCAATGATCAAAAATGTTTACTTGAAATTTCACTGGCCATTCACTCAGGTGTTTGTCTTCCAGGTCGTGCCATTTGTAAAACTGAACTGCTCAGCCATTTCAGGTGGTTGACAACGACTAATAGAGTCCTTAGACTATACGTTGCTTCCTCAGACCCATCTTCAAATCTTATTCATATCACAACGTTCATCCTGAAAGTATACTCACCTCTATGGTTCACAATCAAAACCCAACCAGCAATACTTCAAGGCCCAAAACATGTGTTTCAGTGTATTCAGGATTCCCGATATTTACCAGATCATCTCAAAACAATCATTGATCCAGTAATCCAAAACAATGCTTTCATTGCCCATCCAGAGAATTTTTTCTGGCTATTGTGAAAGACGAAAGACGGCATGTCAGAGAGTTTGCTTTAAGGTGCATTTTAAAAGCCAGGGAAATACCAGAGAAATGCAGATCCGTATGTACGTTCATCACTCCTGATTTAAATTTTGATGCAAAAGACTACACTGGGTTGATAACTTGGTGATCAACGAAAATTACCTGTCCTCCACTTCTAGCAGCTGCAACATCCGAGGAAATCTTAGACCTCGTTCATTCCAATCAGATACCAAATTTCGACCTAGACGAATTTCCATGTCTCATTCAGGCAGTTAAACGCACGGTGAAATTAATCACAGAAGCAGCCAGCAAAGTATGTGACAGTGACTGCAGAGAGGGTTTCATCAGAGCAACTTTGTTTTCTCGCTGTTAAACGGCAATATTTAAAAACAAAGTTCAGTACATGGGGAACCAAACCAAATCACAAGAGTAATAATTTTCCACGTCCAGCTATGGTTAGTTGGTTCGGAAGGGCGTGGGTGGAACCCGAAGTGCGGCCACCTCCCATGGTGAGTTCTGGGACGTTTTCCTTTACACTGAATGTGGAATGCAAACAGGCGAAGAGCTGCACAGCAATAGTTAATCAAACAGTCTACTTAACCTATTTTTCTGAAGTCATGAACGCTTCTACGGTGTTTTGTTTTTTTCACAATTTTGGCCAATTTTCGTCCTAATGCGACCCCCTGCCAGCTCCCTTTGGGGGTATTTTCGTCAGTCAAAATAATATTTCCGGCTAGCTTGTTCCCATTTATGAACACAAAGTTTCACGATAATCCAACCAATTTAAGGCACTATTCAAAAGTTTCTAAAAAAGGTCAATTTATGGCTAATTTCTCAAATTTTGGGGGTCATGCGCGACCTGAAGATATTATCCGATTCCAAAACTTCTTTTGCCACTGTGTTTATCTTGACGAGCAGCAACTTTTCCGCACTATTACGTTTCGATTCGAGCAACTTTTGAAAATTCGACCCACCCTAGTATACAAGTGAAATTACAGATTATAATGTTTCATCACATATACGTGGGTCCCGATTAAATGCTGTAGTATATCCCACTTGAGTCCCTTGTCTCATAGAGACCAACCTAAATATTCTACAGCAAATACATAATATAATTGAAATTAAATCAAAATAGAACAAAGTAAAATGATGCCATAGTCACATGGATAAAACATTATCAACTTAAAACAATGATAGTGCTAATCCCTCTCCGCTCAATCAATTGGCTTTTAATTGCCCAAAGTTCTTCATTTTCTTTGTTATTCCATCCAGTATGTTTCATAGACTAGCTCTCCTGTATTCTAAATTATTTATGCATTTTTCTGTTCTTATCTTTGAAGCATGGACATTTCTTCCCTTCTCTGGGTTATTCATTCATCCATATTATTGTTTATACAATAGATCTATTACTTCGGTGAATTATGTTTTATAAATTCTTTCATACATTTTGGTAATTATGCAATGTTTATATAATTCACCTACTGGAATAATACCAGTTTATTCCAATATTGTTCGACAATCTCATGTATCTCATATAATAATGCAAAAATTCTCATCTGTATTCCTTGTATAAGTAATTACCTAAGATTAGTTTTCCCCATATTTCATTAAACGTTGCATTTCCTTCATCCAGTAAGTTTACCATTTTATAATGGTTTTGGTATTATTCAAATTCAGCTCTTATTACTGAAGATATACTTTCGTGTTTGCAACAACTAAATATCACACTTTAACCGCAAGAATTTAAAAAAAAAACGATGCTGGTTAGTTTAGTATCTGTACAACTGTTGAAAAGATGAATCGTTTCGAAAACAGTAACATAATTTCGTTCCAATATACCTTTGATATATTTTTACCACTATAGTTCTAATTTGTCTTCATTTTAAAACCGTATGCGCGCTCTCATCTCGTTTGGCGCAGAATGATCCTTGCACCATAAAAATACAACCAATCATCTCAATACTCCCCCATACCTAGTCAATCTCATTTCTTCATTCATCAAGGATCGCCGCTTCCAAATTAACCTAAACAATAACACACTTTCTTCCCCCCGTAATATCACAGCAGGTGTCCCGCAGGGGGCTAAACTCTCTCCGACCCTTTTTTCCCTGTTTTTCTACGACTTTCCTAAAGCAACTAACATTTCTCTAGCTCTTTTCGCCGATGATGCAGCCATTTATACTTCAAACCCAGAGCCCCACCTCGCCTTACAAACCCTCCAAAAATATCTTTCCAAACTTACTCGCTGGCTTAATAATTGGAAAATCAAAGTCAATCCCCAAAA
>QLNU02015360.1:32848152-32861274 GCA_006491805.2 Dysdera silvatica
CATACTTAACAGATTAAACGAATTTCTGGAAACTAATAACATTATCCAACACGAACAATTCGGTTTTCGAAAAGAACACTCCCTCACCCACCAAATATCCAGAATTCTACAAAATATTAAACACGCCCTCAGCCATGACCTATCCACAACACTAATCAGCCTTGACATTTCAAAGGCATTCGACGCAGTCTGGCACCAGGGGCTTATCGCGAAACTTCTGAATCACAACACTAACACAGATCTAGTCAATCTCATTTCTTCATTCATCAAGGATTGCCGTTTCCAAATTAACCTAAACAATAACACACTTTCTTCCCCCCGTAATGTCACAGCAGGTGTCCCGCAGGGGGCTAAACTCTCTCCAGCCTTATTTTCCCTTTTCTTCTACGATTTTCCTAAACCGGGTAACATTTCTTTTGCTCTATTCGCAGATGATGCAGCTATTTACACTTCTAACCCTGACCCCCTCCTCGCCTTACAAGCTCTCCAAAAATATCTTTCCAAACTTACTCGCTGGCTTAATAATTGGAAAATCAAAGTCAATCCCCAAAAGAACACAAGCAATTTTCTTCTCAAAACATCGTAATTCACCTTCCAACACACTTCGCATTATCAACACCCCAATCACCTGGTCCACCTCAATCAAATATCTGGGCGTAACAATAGATAGAAAACTACTGTTCGCCAACCACCTAAATATTATAAAAAATAAAGTCAGGGCAGCATGTTCCCTTCCAAGCAACTTAATTGCCCCACGCTCCTCCCTCTCCAGTAACAATAAAATCCTTCTATACACTACCGCTATACTCCCTATCCTTACTTACGCTACCCCATCATGGTCTCTTCTTAACAACAAAACCCTAACCTCTCTCCAAAAATTTGAAAATTCCACACTAAGAAAAATTTTCAAAATACCATGGTTCATCCGAAACACCCAAATTTTCAAAGACCTGCAAATACCCACAATCACCCAAACCATCCAAGACCTTTGCATTAATTATTTTGACTACATCCACCTCCACCCCAACCCACTAATCACACAATCCCATATCTTACACAACACAAATCAAAGGAGATTTCTCGGTCCTCTTCAAGCCTTTGTTAACCGCTTTCACCCACCCATTAACTCTTACCCCAACATCATACCTTCTCCGCGCCCCCATTTCCGCACACCACAATGGCCTCCAACTTTATCACATGAGAGAATCCGTCGAAGATTATCCAGATTCCACCCACCCAGACCCAGGAATCGAAACTCAAGACTCCAACCTACGTTAACCAACCCACCACTTCGCCGGTTGGCCCCTCGGCCACAACAAACTCATTCCCCTTTCACAGCTCATCAACAAAACTCAAATCTGCCCTCCCACATCCAATCACATACACACACACCTACACCCCCCAATCATATTTACCATTCCACCAAACTCTACTTACTCCATCACATTACTTTAACCAGCTACAAAATAAACCACAGAAGAAACTATCATATCCCACCTCACCAGAAAATTAATTACCTACCTACTCCTATCAACCCCATTACATTCGTGAGCACCGATTGAAACTATGCATCGTGGGTTGGCTTGCCCTGTCTTTCCCGCTTCCCTTGCCTCGTCTGTCCACCATATAGTTCTATCACCTCCCCTCCACAGCCACTTCAAAAATAAAAAGAAACCTTAATGTCAAACGTTTCATCGCTCTAATATTTATCGCTAATTTTTAAACATCATTAGTCTGCCTAGATAAATTCAAAACACTTCCCATTAACCAACCAATTCTCCTCTCCTTCCACAAACAACTTCTTCCCACCTTACCCAACATTTTTAACCATTCATTTGGGGATAAACGAAAATCTCGTAGGCGCCCCTTCTACATGGTTATCTAGGCTAGGCTGTATTGTCCGGTAAGTGACTGAAGGAACGAAGGCTGGACGTTTCATTTAGCCTTCATGTATTCACTTTTCTCGGAAAAAATTTAAGTCCGTTGCCGCACTGTGGCGCTGTTGTTACGCGTTCGTCTGTCGGGCCATTAATACGGGTTCGACTCCCCGTGGTATCGTAGAACGCTCACCGTTTTCCACTCACCGTAGTCCGAGGTTAATTCTCTTGGCGGCAAAAGTTTGGCTTCCTTGGCGTAGCATGTTCTTCACTTTCCTCCAGCTCCAAAATAACAAACAAGCAAAGCTTATTGATACAAAATTTCTAATTAAAATTGTTTAAGTGAATCTGCCTCTGAATGTATCCACTCCTCTTCCTTCGAAATGGAGCAGCCTATAAAACCCGCTGTACCATATTGCTGTTGATATCAGGCGCAGAATGACCTTTGATATGCTTGCGCCATAAAAATTCAATCAACGAACTGTCGTTATCATAGATCTACAAAGTTTACCTTCAAAGGAAATAGATCACTTTGAAGCACCCATCTTAAACAAGTATACTGCAAAAAGAAGAACATATTTAAAATTAAACGTTTTAGTAGTTTATGTTGTAATTAATACAGTAATATTTCGCGATAAGAAAATATTTTTCCACGCCAAATTACCAATAACTGATAAATACAAGTAGTGTATAATTAAATTACAAATTATTCTGGACATCATATTTTTTAATAACTGAATTGCAGGATCAAGATCCACAGCGAGATCATAGTTTTAATGAATGAAAAGCGAATCTGATCATTTAAGCATATATCAAAGATATGCAAGAATCAGCCATGACACCGTACAACATTGTATGCAATCAAACATTTTGGATTCAAACGTGAATTTTAAAATATCGTTACCACAATCTCCAGAGTGAAATATACGCATAGAATCGCATATTCCCTTTGAACATTAATAGTAATATAAAATCTTCAAAGTACTTAAAATTGGAGGAGCACCAGAAAGTCAGTCATGCACAATTCCTTTATTTCGCCTTACAGTCACAATTTCTTGCTAAATATTTGAAAATTTTTCCAATAAATCACCAAAATAACGTTTGGCTTTTGACTCTGTTCATCTGGTTTATTCGTTTTCCGACAAAAGTGCGGACAATTGAATATGTCCAGTGAAATGCTACTTGGCCTTAACCACCATGAAGCCTTGGCATCTATTACTTTATTTTGCAAGTCTGTCATGGATAGAAACCGATACAGAAAAAGAGCCGGAATATATTTTAAAAAGTTTAAAATATTTGGCGTGCTTTTAGGCGTATTTCTGGCTTTTCTAAAAATGGCAGTTGAAAACGTTATTGGTCAACACCAGCGAGTCGGCGACATTATCTGGCATTTTTCCACACATCTATGGCCAAGCGAAAAGTGTAAAATGTCCTTGTCAACTATTTTAACTGAATGTCAGAAAATTCATATTTGCTAAAGAAATAGGGCAATTTGTCAATGTGGTCCAGTAACCACAATATAGCGGCAGAACGAATTGTATTTCATGTGCAAACTCGGCTTAAGAATATAAAATGGAAAATTTGAGCTTTGTTTAAAACAGCCTAAATTTTTGGTTTATTTCTCAGAATCTAGGTTTGTAAGTTCCGTCATGTATTCGTAAACGTAAGTTTCCTATTTCCGGGAAATATGGAATGATGTACCTATTTCTTACAAATAAATCTAAAAACTACACTATACCTCGTTTTTAAACTCACTAGATAAGCTTTTTATAAAAACCTCGTTAATTTTAAATACGTATGTAAATTTTAGTGTGCTATCAGCGTTCTTAATTATTCAGCGATTGAGAGCAATCTTAAGCAATCTTAGCCATATATAACCAAATAGATGCAAAACAATAAGACGAAACCTCGTATATTACTTTCAGGACTAAAAAATGAAAACTAATTGTGTGGGTTATTATGGAAATATAATAATACAAATTTTATAAGGTTTAATTATTTATATACATTTACACGGACATCAAAATTGCAAAGACCACGTTAGGAAGTTTTGTTATGGGTAGTGGATGTCTGTGAACGGAAAAGTTTATTCCTAATATTTCCTGCACTTTTTAAATTCACGATAACAGGATATAATGCTTGTATCGATATAAATAAAGAATTGTTGTATTTACTTTATTAAATTTTTAAATTAATTTCTTTTGTAAATCAGTTGTAAGATATCTGCTGCTTGCATTTTTCAAATAGACTAGCTCAATTCATTTTTGAATGAGTAGTCCTTGTGCAATTGTTTACAGTGACAAAATTTTTTGGTTTAAATGCATTCTTTGCCCAAGATCTTACTTGTTATTATAATTATTGTTATATTGTTATTATTATTATTAAAAACGATATAACGCGTATTTCTTTTTTTTTTATTTGTGTTTTATGGAGGAAGACGCAGCCATATTGGAATAGAACCTGCTGTTTTTCGAGGGATCCAGACATCCTTCGCCCATGAAATCAAACTCCGGATTACACCAGAAACACTGGCTGACTGTTGGGATAGAACTTGTATAACCTGTATAATAACCAAGCGCCTTACCACCACGCCACTGCGAGACTAATATACAGGATGATTCAAATTAAAGAGGTGGTTTTTAGTCCTGTTTGTGGGGAAAGCTGCTGAGGGAATAGCAACCAAATTTTGCAAACGTAGTTTCTTAAGTATGCGGTTTCGATTTCTGTAGAAGAAAAGGGAGTTAGCACTTTGACTACTAGAGGAGTAAAAGCTGATATAGTCATTTGCACATTGCTGAACATACCTAATAACAACCTTCAAGGTATGAGTTAATATGCAATAACTATTACAATAACATGTGGAAATGAAATTAATAACACATATGGACAACACACACAAGAGTTAGCATTCAAGAGGTTTGTGACAATCATACGAAATTAGTAATACATATCGTTGTAAATATCGTGTGCAATAACTTTATTGCAATCACATGTGGAATCGTATAGAGTTACTAAGTTTGGAACATTTCCTGCATAAACGTTGAACTTCAAATAAAGCCCCACCCAGTGCCGGATTTATAAATGGGCACGCTGGGCACTTGCCCAGGGCGTAAGAGGCTGCGGATTTTTTTTTTAATTGCAATTTATTTACCGTAGAATTCTGTCGATCGGCTCTCTCCAAAAAGACGCCTTCCATCCTTTTTTCCTTCTCTAAACCCGAAATTCTGAAAAATTGGAACAAAAAAGGGAAACCCCCTAAAAGCAGATCCAGGCAAGGGGCACATGGGGTGTACGCCCCTGAGAATAATAAATTTACATTCAAAATGGTATATTCAACTAAAATTAAAACTAAATTAAAAGTAAAATTTTCAAGCATCGATCCCTCCCTTAAATTTTGTTCTACATTCACCATTGCCCACTCCCCCCCAATATCCAAAAAGATCGTCGTCAAATAAAATTAATTTATTCATAGAAAAATATCCTTTTTTAATCTGAAAATAATAATGTCAGCATGAGTGCTCCATACCCCCACGGAATTTGGCTTTGCATTTGAGGAACGAATCGAAGAAATTGTATAGCACAATTGAAATATCCTAACCTAATAAACTCGAGTGATAATCATCTGGATGGGTTCCTAATAATCACAAAGCATACTTTCTAATCAACGGTTAATTCTTTTCATAAAAACGGAGTTGAGTACAAATATCAATCTCTGACAGACAACGAATAATAAGCCTTTTGCAGTACAAGGATTCTTCAAACACATAAATCCATCAGCTCTAATTGACTCTGCTCGCAACAGCTATGAAGGCAACATCACAAAATTATGGCACGGAGCAACACGGCCTCTGGCTTTCGGGCTCAGGAGCTATAGAAATAGTTAAACTCAAATTAACACAGGAATTGACAGCATTTCATTCAGACAACAAAGGTGACTACTTATAACTAAAAATAACACGTACCCGGATTTTACAATCCGGCCACGTAGCTTCTGGCTTGCATTAAGACAAACGTAAGGAACAGTCTCGTAACCACACACCTTGGATTTGGCCCTTGAAGAGAATTATACAATTGTAATTCTTACTAGAACGACTATAGTTTAGTCCAACGGAACAATATCATACAATAATATGAATGTGGTTGTACTACATCTGACGCATCCCAGCAATGTTATTACAAATGTTATTACAATGTTATTAAAACTCACAAAAATCTCGCCCCGGAGGCTTTCTTGTGTTGACCATATTTGGCAATTGTGTTATCCCTGCGGAGGGTAATAATACCTTAACAACAATGTTATTACAGTTCGACTGCAGATTAGTCCCACTTCGTTGAACCAAGAGATATGGCAATACGCATCACGGTAACAAACTCAAAATATATTATTAGATCAAATATATCAATACAATCCTGGCACGACCCAACATTGATTAAACTAAGGTGCTCCACATCCTCGCTCTCAATTATTAGGTTAAGTCACAAGATACCAAATTATACGCGTTAGTGACATTAAGTTATTATTAACCAATAAAACTTAAACTTCAGATATTTACAAGCGTTAGAACTAATATTAAATATTGCACAAATTTCACTACGTAAAAATTGTATTTTTCAGATACCCGCAATCCTTCTTCTCACTATCGGAAACAACTCTTATATACAAATAAATATACTTAAAAGTACTCATCGCGCAGAATCCACAGTGTGAAGTGAGTAGTTGTCAATACCCAAACGACGTGTTAAGGGGCAGCAAACCAGGGACGGATGCAACTCGAACATCAGGCAACGTTCCTTCGAGAGTTCGTAAATTAATTCAATCCAGGACGGTACATTCCTTGTTTCACATCACCCACAACTTGGACGGAAAAACGCCGTCATGAAGATATCGGATTAGCTCAACATGTGACTTCTTCGCTGAACGTAGCAACGCACGTTAATGCGAGAAAATGCCTCTGGCCTCGGCCATTTCATCTTCGTAACTAACAGCTCACTACGGAAGGCTACACTTCAGCTCCAACCGTCAGGTGACCTTACTCCGCCCGCAAGGGTCTTTTAACTGCAAATTGTGTTCTCACCGCAAAGATGTGTGTAGCTAGAACTTCTCGCCTATTAGTACCAACAATAATGAGTACTAGTGTATTCACAACTATGACACAGCAAAGGTCTAACATGCAAAAATGCTTAAGCAACAAACACAGGGACCCTCATGGCCCAGTTGGCTTCATTTCTAACTTTACAAAAATGGTAACACTACAATCCGTTATAATTTTAATCATTTCTTTCAGTAAAGATGCTCTGATAACACCCTCTTCCCATATAGACCTCCCGGATAGACCGCCATAAATAGACATGGGGACCTCTTCTACTACGCTAAGGCAGTTCCGTATTTATAAATGAGCAAGTGGATAGGGCGCCAAATATTTACGAACGTAAAAAGCGGCGAACTCCTTCTTTTAATTACAATCTATCTACCGTAAAATTGCGTCGATGCGCACTCCCCGAGACAGTTCAAACACCCACACATTTTTCTTCATTTGAAATTCTGTAAAAAAGTCAGGCTAACGACTCTGCCTCTATTAAACACCGAAAAGAAAGAAAAAGTTTCGTCTTTAAATAAACTGAATTTATTTATAAAAATATCATTATTATATCTTATAATAATGCATATAAGGTAGGCTAACCATAAATGTCGCTCCTTCCCTATCGTCTGCGATTTTTCGTCGAATTTGAGGGGGCGGAAGGACAGAGTTTTATTTTTTTCTGATAATACGGTGGGAGGGGGCATGGGCCTAACTAGTTTTAAAGTCTGGGGGTCTAATTTTTTCTAGGTGCTAAACTCTATACCTCAATACTTAGAATTAATTTTCTAGGGTCACCCCGTTTGGCGCAGAATGACCCTTGCTGTCCTTGCGCCATAAAACGCAAACAATCGAACATAATTTTCTAGGGGGTTAGACCCCTAGTTACACAAATGGAGGGGGATGCCAAAACTCGTTGTGCCTAGGGCACCGCGAATCCTAAAGTCGGCATTGCCTTCAGAGCCAAAACTCACAGAGGAGTTAGATCAGGTGAACGGACCTTCCAGGACGCTGATCACTCTGTCGTTCGATAAGTTTTTCCGTAGTAAGCCTTGCACAGGGAAGGTGATATGAAGGGTGGGGATACGCATCATCTTGCATGAGGAGGATGGTATCCAGACAAATCCTCTGTTGCAGTGATGGAATTACAAAGTTCCAAGTACCGTGAGTTCCATAACAGCTCGAGTCATTATTTGGTGGGCAATGCTACTTGGCTCCTTATATACGCGGAGGATGTTAGGTACCTTTGGCCAGGGGCATAGCAATTCAGATGTAATAGGGGCTCGAGTTCCTTTATAACAGATCATGTATTTTGTTATCAAATGGGGGCTTGGACCCCTCAGGAGTCCCCTTTTCTATACCAATGCATTCGTTTTTATGCAAATTACCTGTCCCATAATGCCATTTATTCTCCTGGCTGATAAAATGGTTTTTATTTTCCTTTTTCTTTCTTCAGCAATCGAGACCACGTATTTGAAAAGCATGTTTACGAAATTTGATTGCGATTCCCTTAATAGTTTTTCCCAAAGACAGGTCTAAGCACCTCGTCTTTGATTTGAACTACCTTGTATATTTAAAAAACCTAGAGGAAAGAAACCTTAAATTTTTTCAATTTTTCTTTTTACTATTGCCTTGAGTTTTACCATCAGAGCTTAATAAATACGTATGAATTGAATTCCAACATAGCTTAAAAGAATTTAATTGTATTGCCTGCGATAGCGCCGCACACTCGGAAGATTCATAGAAATCGTGAATGTGGTTAGGTAATTATTTCACTGTCTGTGTATTTCTGCATTCTCTTTTCATTCTTTCGGTTTTGAATAATATGTAATTTCAGCGCGTCTTGGAGTTCTGTTTGCCATCGATCTAATAACCTAGCAGCATGAAATTAGTTCTCCTGCCTAAAAGGAAATGCAAACATTCCTTTTCTCAGCCATTTAAGTTGCTAACGTTTAATGACGTGAGTTTGAATTCTGCTTTTTGCATAATTTGATAGCTCGAAACCATGTATTTATCTAATATGCGCAAAGGTATATGTAATGCAAAGGGAAAAGATCCCAAGTAATTAAGTCCCCATAAACATTCCCACACCATTACGAGATGGTGAAAAATCCTCCGAGCCTGCAAAAGAATTCCGCAGTCGTAAAAATTTCTTCGGGATAATCGGTTTGATCAAGGCGTCAGCATCGTAGAATGTTTAACACTTTTAACACATTTTATTGCCGTGGCAAGGGGAATTTTAAGATGTGAAGGATGGCTGCAATGCGCATGGTCATTTAGATTTGCGTAATAATTCTACACATTCTGAGAGTCCGCAAAATATTAGAGGAAATCTACCATTCTACGTCAGACGCAAAATTAACAATTTTAATAGCTATTTGTTTTAATGGCACTTCGCTACCATTTCTGTATCTTTATTTTCACGTTTTATCACATAAAATTGTATTTGAGGAAGCCGGTGACTAAAATGTCCAATTCTGTCTTTCACTCTCTATTTAAAGCTGCCTATCTAAATAAATAAAGTATAACAAGTTACATTTGCACGAAAGTGACGTTATACTTTACAAAACTCATGGCTTTTCATCAGCTATAATTTAATTTGGTATTATTACTAATGAAAACGCATATAGAAAATGCGGTACTTTCATACTTACGTGAATTTTCATAATCGAAATTTTTAAAGGCTAATTTACTATAATTACACACTTCATGAACCTTCCATAAACATTCTACAGAAATGATTACAGATATGTTGTATCAATAAAAATATTCCAATGTTTAGCACAGGTAACATCAACTCCTTAATATGAAAAGTCCTTAACTTGCGAATTATGAATGATTAATCAAATTAATCATTATATATGAAGAGTCCTTAATTTTTGCGAATGCAAAAGAATATTAATTCGATTCTGAGTGATTAACTTCTTCAGAACCTCTACTTTTTAATTAGAGAACTGGCCTTAGACAAATATAAGTACAAAAAAAATTCTACGAAGTACTGTACTCAGTATCTTAATAGTCAAAGCATTGGGAAGTAAATCCAACAAACATTGATTTGAATCCTGTTCGACAGCGTTGGTGAATTTTTCCTCTTCAAATTTCTATGTATCAAAAAGATTTCAGCTTGAATGAAAAAGTAGAATGTCAGAAAACAATTTCCGTGAATAATTCTTTCACAAGCTCCTTCACTTCTCAAGGAATTCGTCATTTGAAAAACCTAAGTTACAAGAAAAGTTCCACGCATTGCTGCACTCAGTAGCTTAGCAATTCAAGCACTATGATAGCTCTGCGGTAGAGCAGTGGTAACGTGTTCTCTTAGCGTGCCGTTGTCCAGGTTCGACTCCCAGCCGAAAATATAACTTATTGACTACAACTGCTCACAGTACTCCAAGGGTTGGTTCCCTTAGCTTTAAGAGGTGTGGATTCCACGAGCAAATGTAGGTTCCAGCACAGAATGACCTTTGCTGTCCTTGAGCCGTAAAAGCACAAACAAAATAACCAGTACTATTCGAAAATACAATGACCACTGCTTGGAATTCAGCTTCAATCTCCGAGTAATTCCTTTCTCTCCACCCTTTTCAGACGAAAGAGATTTAGTAATCAATATCCAGGGATACTAATATATTCAGTCATTAAACCCAAAAGAAACTGGAAAAGGTATCGGATAGAATGAATATGATTAGGTGTCTTTTATCCGATACTTTTGGGGAAGCTGTTAGGTGCAAGGTATTATCACAGCTATATGATGAGCCAAGATCCCTTATCACCAAACATTTTTCAGGTTGCAACATGCATGTGGCAGACCTTTTCGGGTGCAATTTGCATAAATAACAGCGTAGCGCATGCATTTAGTCAGCGAGCATAAGTACTGTACGTTCACGAAAAGAAGTCCGATGGAACAGTTAGAAATAACGGGAGGTGACGTAAGAAACAGCCTAGCCGATTACAGCAGAGGGAGGACTTCATTTCAGAATTTGTTGCTTGGCGCAGATAAATGTTCGCTAAACACAAGCTCTGAAATTTGAGTCCCCTCTGCTGGAATCGGCTAGGCCGTTCGTGACGCTAGCCTCCTTGTTTTTTAACGGTGCCATCGGACAAATTTTCGTGAACAAACTATAGTAATGAGAACTAAATTTTAAGCGGAAACGAGTTCCTGAACTTTTAAAATTAACATTGAAATGCAATGTCTAATAGGCCGTTTGTGACGTCACCTACCGTTATTTCTAGCTGTTTCATTGGACTACTTTTCGTGAACGGACAGTACTCGGCTAATTTGAGCTGCATGCATTCGCTTAGCCAGCAATGCTCATGTCCGTTTAGTATGTGCTGGCCTATTTCTGATATTAATGTAATGCTTTGGTTATTTTTGCTGCGAGCAGTTATAACCCGCGTTCGTGTAGTGCAATTCGCACTACACGCGTCAGAAGTATAGTTTATAAAGTGTTACGTTTAGATGTCACTTCTGTTCAATTTATCAATGAAACTAGTTATTTATTGAGCATACACTATTACATAAATTTACACACTATTACATAAAATTACGCACTATTGCACAAAATTAGACACTATTACATAAAATTACACACTATTGCATAAAATTATACACTATTACATAAAATTTCACACTATTGCACAAAATTAGACATTATTACATAAAATTACACACTACTGCATAAAATTACATACTATTACAAAAAATTGCATACTATTACATAAAATTACATACTATTGCATACAGTTACACATTATTGCATAAAATTACACACTATTACATATTACATTTTTTAACGTCGTTTAGGTCTACAAAAACGGATGTTAATTAAGATCCTTTCGTACAACATACATCCATCGTCATATTTACTTGTGGGGGGGATATCCGCCCCCCCCCGCATGTATAATACTTTACTAAACTTCAACCAATGAGAAATTTATGTGCAATAGCAGTTTAATGTTGTACTAGCGTTGTCACATATTAACTCTTTGCATTCCACCGGCTCCTCTACGGCGGCATTCATGATATGCGCCATTACTGCACTGGCGCCGCTATGGCGGCGACTCGTGTGTGATTAGCGTCACACCCCCACCTTTAATAAAGAAACCAAATTTTTAAACTAAAATACCGTTTCAAATAAGGAGGGTGAGGGTATAATGCTCTTAGCTTGGAAAGTTCAAAGAATTATAATTCTATTGCGTACTTTGGATAATGCCGGTTTGACATCTACAAAATCAATTAGACGAGTGGGTGACGAGGTAATGATTATAAAGCCTAATGTGGTTTCCAACTGCAAGACTTCCATGGGTGACATTGATCTGGCATACCATTCATGCATTAAGTTATTGCTTTTTGCGAAAATATCTTAAGTGGTGGCAGAAATTGTTCTTTTCGCAAATGAAAATACCTTACCAATACACATGTTCTTTGCAAAATTATAAATGAAAATAAAACTCAACTCTGTTGAGAAATTTGAAATACATTAAAGTCCTAATCGTTCAACTGATAAGAAACTTCTGCTAGAGGAGGAAGAGCTTTCACTTTCGATATGGGATTAAATGACAAACTTCATATAATGAGAAAAGTTTCAAAGAGAGATTGTGTTGTATGTTTTGAGAAACAATAGAAGGATGGGAGACTCAAAATGAGTGATTCCAGAGATAATTGTCAAAATAAGACAAAAATGCATATAGAAGGTAGTTTTTACAGGAAACATACCATACAGGATTTTAAAATGTAAAATTGAACTTAATTTATATTAAAATAAAACAAAGAAAGAAGGAAAAATTAATGGACCCATAAGCAATGTTTCTTTTCGTTTCAAAACACAATCCTCTATTTTCAAAAATTCCATTTTGAGTTGGAGTCACTAGTATGTCTTATCAAAGAATGATCCGTGAGCAAAAGGATGAGCAGTATAGTGGGTGCATATAAATATTAGGAACGACTTTGGTAGTGCAAATAAAATACATAAAAGGAATAAATTGTTTTCCAATATGTATTCTTTCTTATAGCTCTATCTTTAAACTACCACATTGCATAGGGATTTCTACGATAGTAGTGCCTTTTGTAAAGTCACAAGTGGAATTTTGCCCCATTCCCCCTCCACAGCATTCCACGGTCCATCGAAGGTAGTGAGTCGGCGTTTTGAAAGAGCTTGTTTTAAAAGTACAGA
>QLNU02015360.1:32861374-32882679 GCA_006491805.2 Dysdera silvatica
GAAAAGCGAACGTGAAGTCGTATTTTAAAAGTTTAGAATACGTCCAGTAATAGGGCAGTTGTGTTAAACTTGTTAAATTTAAACGTATTAGATTTTGAAGTAGCTGTAAAGTTATTTTTTTCTCTATTCGTTAAATTGAAGTTCTATATTCTTTTTATTTTATTTCTGAAAGTCATAGCAGAAAACAAATTACTTTAATTTTTATAATCACATTGCAAGTTGCAATTCAATTCGTGCATAAGAGAAGCATTCATTTTTATTTTGAAAATTCTGTCACAAAGTATCGCTTGTATTCTATTTATCCGTGTGAGGATAACATGGAACTGTTATGATGATAAAAGGGTTGTAAAGTTTTAATTTAATTCATTAGGATTTAGAACTAGAAATTTAGAAGAAAAGAATTAAAATGAAGTTAAAGTATTTTATAATTAGGTTTATAAATTTAAAGTTAATTTAATTATTGATTAGATTAACTATTTGATTAATAATTTAAGAACTCTACAACCCCATTACCATTACATTCAATATCAAGTTTATTTCCCGAGAAAAGTAAATACAAGGCAGTTAAAATTAAATGCATGAATGAAGTACATTGTATGGTTGTGTTTTATTTAGAATCCGCAATTAAAGAAAAATAACCCAGAAATTCGCAACAATAAAAAGACAAGCAAGAATTAGGATTTAAAAATTTAACTGTGACATGGATTTAAGCATTGGGGTCAGCAAAAGTTTTCATGATTACGTATTAGTACAAAATACATATCTTCAAAATTTCCCTTTTGAATAGGGAAAACATCCATATTTTCATACTTCTTTCCTTAACAAAACCGATTTCCTTTAATCACACCAGCTTTCGTAGGTTTATATCTTTTTTTAAACATTTTTGTTTACGATTGAAAACATCCTATTACTTTAAATTATGAAACCAAATTCAATTACCAATTAGGTCACTTATACTCACGAAATATACTGGGATATAAAAACCACCAGTAAATAAAACTTAATCATATTAGAATTTTAGTGGGAAGGAGGCACTTACAAGGGAACCTCGCGAACTGTCAGAGATGGATTTTGCTGAATGTCGGTTTATAGGCCAATATGACCGAGTGGATGAAAGATCCAAAATCCAATTTGGCCCAATCGACCTGGGGGGTCGAACTACGGCCCACTGAAAATAGAACTTACCATACGAGGACGCTTCGCGGAATGACAGGGGAAAACAGTGTTTTGGCATTCTGGCAAGCATTAGGCGTCAAACGTTATCGTAGGAAAAAAATAATACATATGAACAAAATATAGCACATATTTATAATAGTCATTTTAGTTGTACCTGAAATAATTATACATTGTGTTTTCTAGTGTAAAAGTAAAAAATATTTGAAGTTTTTACCTTACTTTTTTATAACTGACAAATTTTGAGATCATTTTTGGCGAAGAACTCGAAAAAGCCGCCTGGTACGTAAATCAGTCTTGAATAAATAAGACGCGATCCTTCAATTTTCAAATCAGTAGCAATCATCACTTGCCTGTAACTTCATTATTTTTGACATTTTTAATTCTTTTGTTAGAAAGTGTGCAATTTCAAGCCTTATTTGTCAACATGTCTTCCTTTCCCACCATAACAAAATACTGTTTCCGCATTGCTCGTGAAAAATACGGGAAGCCAGCTGATTTTGTATTTGATTATGAGATGAACATTGCGAAAAAAATATTTACATTTGCTGAAACTTTGCGGGAATAAGCGGGTTAACATACGAAATGAATGACGAGAATACGCTTGATATTTGTTTAAATGAAATGAAGTATGATGCAATACGGGGTAATGAAATAAATGATGAGGAATGGGATGAACAAACTAATTTGCCATCACACATTAGAAGACATGAAAAGAGTAGTTGCGCTTGCATGGAGTGGGTCAGGAAATCTACGTTCATTGAAAAGCATACAGCATCGATTTAAAAACAACACACTTTCACGTCGACAAATTTATCACTTTCGGGATTATGTTGCTTCCCAGGGTACAACATGTGAAAAACTGTTACGGATGAAAGACGAAGTATTTGAGAAGTTTAAAAACGCCGGGAATATGCTTTATTAACAGTTCACGATGCCGATTTAAAGTTATGGTTTCTGAACATTGCAATGAGAGAAAATCTCACAAACTTTAGCGCAAGTGATGCTTTTCTATTAAAATTTTAATAAAAGAGCGTGGCATAACAAGTAGAAGTGTCACCAAATTCGTTATGCCTGTACGTACTATGCACACAACGGCTTTGGAAGATAGAGCTATAGAATTCGTCAACATAGTTACAGATGCAATGAGCAACTATCCTTTTGATGAGGTTTTAGACATCGACCACAGCGGATTCACTAAAGAACGGGCATCTACGCGCACTCTGTCGATTAAGAGGGAAATCACACTCCAAGTACCATTCAATCTTCTCACGCCTTATCTCATTCTGTAACAATTGAACCTGTCATTTCTGCTACTGGACAATCATTGCGACAATTTCTGCTCACCCATCAGGAACCAAAGGGTGTATTCGATCCACGGGTACAGGAAAAGTTATTTAATCTCCTAATGTTATTCTGGAATGTTCCAAAAGTGGCAAATCCTCTACCGAAATACATGAGATGTTCCTCAGCGAAGTACTCAAACCAGGCATAACATCAAAAGTTCTATTAATTATGGATTCGTGGACAGGTCAAATGGACGAAAATATATTGGATTGCAGTTAGTCAAGCCAGTCTTTCAGAGCAATCGAAATTGATGATTATACCACCTGGAGGGATAGCACTCATACAGCCATACTACGTATATTTTTTTCTTCAATGGAAATATTTCGCTAAACGCTTAACACGATTTTGCCTTTTGCATTATTATGAGCATATAATCTTATCAGAACGTCATAACATCACAAAACTGCATTCACTCATTCACAATCAGCTGTCTTCCCCAAAATTCCGTAATATGATAATCTATGCTTGGTGGAAATCAACGTACCCGATACCAAAGCCTGAAAAATTCTTCAATGTGCAAGAAATTTGTTTTAATTTCACGGACCAAGTGTGTCACGAAATGGACTGCGATGGTAGTTCATTCATTTGTTGCAATCATTGCTCAAAGTTATTATGCTTTCTCATTTTTTTATTGATTTTCATTTCCATTAAAAGCGTTTTAAGTTCATCATAGCCAAGAGCGCAGTTATAACTCTGGAAACCCCCGCAGTTAGGTAACTCAAAATTTTTTTTTTCATATCTACATAAATTCATTTTCATACATAAATACTCCATGTTCATAATTCAAATCAGTTTCATATGTAAATACTCCATATTCATAATTCAAATCAGTTTCATATGTCAATATTGCAGCGGTAAATAATTTTAATTGATTTTGGAAAGTGCCTCTAAAATTATTTGCAAAGGAACCTCAGCTTTTCCGATGCGCCAGGACTTCACTTCTACAAGACGTAGAAAGCTAAACTTCTAACATGAATAAAAGTAACTCACAGTAAAATTTTGGCGCTTAATGCTTGCTCAGCACGCCAAAACACTGTTTTCACCTGTCATGCAGCGAAGCATCATAGTAGGGTGAGCTCTATTTTCAGTGGGCCGTAGTTTGACCCCTCAGGTCGACTGGGTCAAATTTGATTTTGGATCTTTCATCTACTCGGTCATATTGGCCTATAAACCGAAATTCAGAAAAATCGAGCCTTGACAGTTCGCGAGGTTCCCTTGTTAGTAGGAACAGGCCTGCAGAAAGGATGAAGGGGCAACTGGGGCACCCATGGATTGTTCTCTATATATAAATAGCTCGATGGGGCAATTGGGGCCACGCCCCTGATGGCCCCGGCTTGGCTACAGGCCGGAGTATCGATATGGATAAATGACGTTGACTGGATTCCAGTTCTTTATCAATTTTTTTCTAGAAATGAGGTTGTGTTTTTGGAGGTGTGGCTGCTCGCTTTGCCTTCATGGAGTTGCACTCTTTAAAAGGAAGTAGGATACACTTTTGCAATGTCTTCTTTAAAATGAGGAATTACAAGCAATATATAATATTTTGATGATATATACATTGAAATGCCAGAAAAACTGGTACAGGCGTGCGTATGCAAATAACGGAGCTTTGCAACCAATCAGCGTAACGCGATGCGGTCGGCAGCGCCTATATAAGACAAGAGATGTCTGGCAAAGCTGTTAGATCGGTTCTTGCCGCTACAATGGCAGGTTATCAAGATTTAAGTGATTTTGAACGTGGCGTTATAGTCGGCACAAGAGAGATGGGACATAGCATCTCCGAGATAGCGACAAAATTTGGATTTTCGCGTACGACCATTTCACGGGTATACCGTGAATATCAGGAATCCGGTAAAACATCAAATCTCCGACGGCGGTGCGGCCGGAAAAAGACCTTGAAAGAACAGGACCTTCGACGACTGACGAGAATCGTTAAACGAGATAGACGTGCAACACTTCCTCAAATTGCCGCGGATTTCAATGCTGGGGCATCAACAAGTGTCAGCGTGCGAACTGTTCAACGAACCATCATTGATATGGGCTTTCGGAGCCGAAGGTCCACTCGTGTACCATTGTTGACTGCACGGCACAAAGCTTTACGCCTCATCTAAGCCCGGCCTTCTATCATCCTACGATCTCTATCATCCTACCTTTAGACATTAGTCGAGTCCATGCCACGCCGGTGTTGCGGCACTTCAGTTAAAGTTGATTTTTGCATTATTTGGAACTTTTCTTATTTTTTATTTTCCGTTACAAGAAATGCCAGCGATAACCATAAATACTTTATTGAAAGTTTCTTTACTCTCTCTTTGAACCCAAACTGAAGTCTCCCGGGCCTCTTTTTCCGTAATAAAATCGATATTTTTTTGTTACACTCATTTAAATAAATCCATGATTCGTTAATTGTAACGTTTTTCTACTTATTGCCTGCTAAATGATTTTCATACAACAGTCTGCATATCTTCTTTCTCTCAACAACACGTCGAAATAGTAGACGACGAAATGTACTTTTTGTTTTTATTAAATTCAAATCTTTGTTATTTTATTGACAATTGATGCAGATGTATGCAATGCTTTTGCAATAGTTCTTTGAGGTTTTGGATTTTCTAGTAAAACCGTAGACTGCACTTTAGAAATGTTAGAAGAAATGTGAAACTTTTTGGAACGTTCCTATTGCTGTTTTTCCTCTAGAAATTAGAGCCTGGCGACTTTTTTCCTTTTACCCGAATAATATCGCTTATTTTATATTTTGAAACTTGAAAACCATGCTTCTTGCGTTGTTTTTTAATTATTGAATATGAATATTTCTCTTTGGTTAAGTCAAATATATAGCCTTATAGCCACAGCTTCCTTACGTGGGCCATTTCCCAACTCAGACTAAATTTTAAGTCACAGATAATTTTCTACTTTTCACATCATAGTGTGTTGCCAGATTTTTTATAGTTCGCATCAGTTTTTTTTGCACTTTAAAATCAAAGTCTTTCCCAAAAGGTATAAACATCGTTTGTATTATCAGTTGAAGGGTTAGTAGGCCTTAAAATTCTACATCATTCATTCCGATAATTTGCGTAGTGTGATTTGAAAATAAAATTAAATGAACAGTAAAATTGACCATTAAATACGAAATGTTCTACTTTATATATAAAATTTATAGTCCTAGCCTAAATAATGCAGCGTTGTGCATAAGTATCCTAAAGCTATCCATTAGCTTCCAGAATATTCTAAAGCTGACTGTTCGAGGCATAATTTAAGAGGTTATTTTTATCATTTCCTGTAGGCCTCTTTTCCGGCACGCACATCCATTTTACATTATTACAGTTTTGACACCCGTGCGAAAATTTCTGAACATGTACGTTCATTTTGGATGTAACAAATATGCTGATCTCAAATTCTACACGCACTAGGGAGCTAGTTGCAAATGGTACACTAATAGAGCATTCCCTAGGGTTCAGAAAATTTCAACGCTAAGTAAACCATGTGTCAGAGGGAAACTATTCGAAATTAGGGGCAATGGTGACATTTATATTACTTGCAAAAGAATTAACATGCATTCTTACATGTGTAAGCTTTCTATACCGCCTGCTCTTTGTATTTGGCTAATATTGAGAAATTCTGGTACATTTGATGGAAATCGTCATGGACATCTCGTATCTTCGGCTAGCATTGAACACGTATCCTAAATTAGTCTTGTTATAAAATATGTTATGGAAAGCATTGTTTTGAATAATTTCAATGCATTTTCGTTCATGGCATTATATATATATATATATGAGCACTCATACACACACATATATAAGCACTTAATTTCATAGAACTCAAAACTTTAAGATGATAAATATATGTACAGAGAAATAGGGCATCATCAACCATTAGCTCTCCACTATGGGATGGATATTTAAGTGTATGACATATACGTAGGGGTGATAGCATCTTAGAGGAAGTCTATGGGTTACAAGATGGACCTATAATTTATCGGGGAATCCAAACAGCAATTCCACAGCACGAAGAACGTCACAAGTAATATTACCCTGACGCTAACAAATCATGTAACTTGCAGCTTAATTTCGATCGGATGGGACCCGGTGTTTCCAGCATAAAAGATCTATGGGCGATGAATATATACATATATATATATATATAGTATGATGGCTAATTCCTCTAATATGCTAATACACAAATACATGAAATAAGAAAAGAGGTTGGAGTGACGTGGAAACGAATGGCCCAGGATAGACTTGTGTGGAAAGCATTTGGAGAGACCTTCATCCAGCAGTGGATAGATAATGGTTGAATATGATGATGATGATGATATATATCGATGTTATTTCTTACAAGAGCCTTAGGGATGTTAAAGGATACTAATTGGTTGGCAGGGCTGACGCAAGCAAATCTGCATGTGCCACCATAGGCAAACATGTGCGCCCCCATCCGTAAAAAATAGACACCCCAGTACATCTTGCAACAATCGAAAGATGAAAAAATACGACACATTCTGCCTTCTTATTATAGTTAAGATTAAAATGAAGTGTGATAATCATAGATTATCTCATAATTCACAAATACATGATTAAAAGCAAAAAAAAAAAATCTGCAATTTTGCTGTTGAAGGAGACAATTGTAATTCTCAATGCCTTGTAATGATGAACGAAGGTATCAAAAAGAAAAAGTGTCCTCCAAACCTCTACTGTGGCAGCAGTACTGTTAGCGCCATTAAAAGGTGTAGCTGTAATGAGAAAATATTATGCAGCGTTACATAAATTGGGTAGAGGAAAATTTGTTAATGTAAGAAAACAAGAATTTGAGGGGAATGGGGAAAAATGGATAAAAAAGACATATACAAGTAAGATTAAATGTTGGTAAAGGCATTCAATCGAAAACAATCTATTCAGTTCTACTTATTTATTGCCAAGTTTATCTCAATTACCCTACAATACCGTCTTTATAAAAGTCTGTCGAGGTGCCGCCCAGGCGACCGCCTCATTCGGTAATATGGTCGAGCTGGGCCTGTCTCTTGGGAAGAAACACATAATTGCATTAAAGGGAGAGGATAGCACCGTAACAAGAAATAGGAAGAAATACTTAGAAGAAGGGTTGAAGAATTTGACAAAACACTATATGAAGGAAACAGTGGATTAAATGAAGAAAGGAAAATAGTCGAAGGAACAGCTCCTAAAATCTCGAAAGAGGAAGTAGCATTTGCAATCAAAAATATGAAGAAAGGACGAGCCCCTGATAATGATGACATTACATTAAATGTCCTAAAAGGAGCTAGAGTAGACGTGGAAGATGTACTTTTAAAATTCTTTACCAAATATTGTAACCCCTTAACGATCGCATAATTTTCAAGAAAACAGTAAAAAAAGTGCCTACTTCTTTGTTCAAGAAAATTGTATAAAAGTAAGTGTACGAAAAATATATGTATTCATTTTTAATTTTTTCAATATTTTAGTTTAAAATCTAAAATATAAGTATATTATATATTTTCCAGGTATAAGTAATGGATTGTTTTTAATCTTTTTGGTGCGTTACTTTTGAATAATACTGCACGGAAATATCACAGGCACGAGAAATACAGAGCAAAACCTAACACCATCATTTTGACGGGAGCGAGAAGGAAAGGGTTAATAGCGGTAACATGCCAGACCAATGGGATTCTGGAACTGTAATTCTTTTGCATTAAAAAGGGGATAAAGAGGATTTGAAAAATTACCAATCAATTAGTTTGTTACCTGCTATTTATAATATCTGTACAAAAGTACTAACACATTGCCTAAAGAAAAAATTAGACATAGATCAACCAAGAGAACAAGTTAAATTTCGATGTGGATACAGTAAAATGGACCATATTCAAGTATTATTAAGAACTGATTGAAAGAACAAATGAATATGAACTCCCATTGCGTGTGGCATTCATTGACTATGAGAAGGCCTTTGACTTTGTCCAAAGTTCAGCGGTCATAGAATCTTTAAAATCAACAGCCATCGATTATGCGTACATTTGCATGGTTAAACGTGTGTGTATAAAAATGAAAGTGTAAAAATTCGATTATATAAAGATACCATAAGTATTAAAATTGGTAAATGTATAAGACAGGGAGATGCCATTTCTCCGAAACTTTTTATATTAAACATACAGATGATTATACTAACTGAAATAACAAAGGAATAAAACTAAATGGTGAATCTGCGGTTTGATAATGACATTGTTATTTTTTCATTATACCCATCAGAACTCCAAGACATGTTATAGGAGCTTTTAGCTAAAAGAAAAAGAAGTTGGACTCAAGCGGAACCTACCAAAAACTAAACTGATGTTCAAAAATTTCGTAAAGAAAGCAAGAATACAGGTTGACGACATTGAGCCAGAAATTACAGATTCATATATTTACGTTGTCCAACCGATTTTAATGAAAGGCAACATTATTAAGGAACTACACAGACGTTTTAAACTTGGCTGGGGTGCATTCGGAAGCAACAGTTTTATCCTGAAAGGAAAATTGCCTTTATGTTTTAAAAAAAAGGTCTTTAATCAGTGTCTATTGCGTGTCCTCTCTTATGGTCAGAGACATGGACTCTAACGAATGCAGCCATACGTAAACTACAGACAACCCAAAGGAGCATGGAGAGGTGAATGCTTGGAATAACTAGAAGGGTTGAGAAAGAAACAATTGGGTAAGAGGACAAACAAGGGTAGAGGGCATCGTTGTTGAAGTAAAAAAGCTGAAATGGAGATAGGCTGAGCATATCGCAAGAAGATGGCATGGAAGAGAATTACCTAGGATAGACGTGTGGAAAGCATTTGGAGAGACCTTTATCCAGCAGGGGATAGATAATCGTCGAATATAATGATGATATATCTCGATATTGAAATTTTGGTCTGACGTTTTATTGTTTTACAGCGCAAGAATAGAAGTTGTCGTGCTGAGGCTGAGCACCTGTGGTTTCTGAGACTGCTGTTTAGGGAATTAAACTATATAAGAAGACATAAGAAAATTCAACTGTGAGCTAGTAAGGAAAGCTATTGAAAACAGCAAGAGCCTTAGGGTTGTTAAAGGAAGTTTGTCTGTTGGGAAGAAACACATCATTGCATTAAAAGGAGAGGATGGCACTGTAACAAGAAATAGGGAAGAAATACTTAGAAGAGTTGAAGAATTCTACAGAAAACTATATGAAGGAAACAGTGGATTAAACGAAGACTCTGAGATAGTCGAAGGAACAGCTCCTAAAATCTTAAAAGAAGAAGTAGCATTTGCAATAAAAAGTATGAAGAAAGGAAGATCCCCTGGCGATGATGGCATTACATTAGATATCTTAAAAGAAGCTGGAGAACATGTAGAAGACATACTCGCAAAATTCTTTACCAAATGCCTCAACAGTGGTAACATACCAAACCAATGGGATTCTGCAACAGTAATTCTTTTGCATAAAAAAGGTGATAAAGAGGATTTAAAAAATTACCGACCAATTAGCTTGTTACCTGCTATTTATAAAATCTTCACAAAAGTGCTAACACATCGCCTGCAGAAAAAATTAGATGCAGCTCAACCAAGAGAACAAGCTGGATTTCGAAGTGGATTCAGTACAGTGGACCATATTCAAGTATTAAGAGAATTAATTGAAAGAACACATGAATATGAACTTCCATTGTGTGTGGCATTTATTGACTATGAGAAGGCCTTTGACTCTATTAAAACATCAGCAGTCATCAACTCTTTAAGATCAACAGACATTGAGGATGTGTACATTGACATGGTGAAACGTGTGTATAAAAATGCAAGTGCAAAATTTCGGTTACATAAAGATACCAAAACTATCAAACTTGGCAAAGGGGTGAGGCAGGGAGATACCATTTCTCCAAAACTTTTTACTTCAGCTTTACAGATGATTTTTCAGCAGATAAATTGGAATAACAAGGGAATAAAAATAAATGGTGAATATTTAAATCATTTGCGGTTTGCTGATGACATTGTTATTTTTTCAACGAACCCATCAGAACTCCAAGACATGGTACAGGAGCTCTCAACTAGAAGTAAAGAAGTTGGACTCAAGATGAACCTACAAAAAACTAAGATCATGTTCAATAATTTCGTAGAGGAAACAAAAATACAAGTTGACAACATTGAGCTAGAAATTGCTGATTCATATATTTACCTTGGCCAGCTGATTTCAATGGATGGCAACATTATGAAAGAACTCAACAGACGTATTAAACTTGGCTGGAGTGCATTTGGAAGAAACAGTTTTATCCTGAAGGGGAAATTGCCTTTGTGTCTAAAAAGAAAGGTCTTCAACCAGTGTGTATTGCCAGTCCTCTCTTATGGATCAGAGACATGGAGTCTAACAGTTGGAGCAATACGAAAGTTACAGACAACGCAAAGGAGCATGGAGAGGTGCATGCTTGGAATAACTAGGAGAGATCGAAAAAGGAACACTTGGGTGAGAGAGCAAACTAGAGTAGAGGACATCATTGTTAAAGTAAAAGGGCTGAAATGGCGATGGGCTGGGCATATTGCAAGAAGAACTGATCAACGATGGACAACAGAAATTCTGAACTGGATTCCAAGAGACCACCGAAGACCTAGAAAACGTCCTCAAACTAGATGGGTGGATGAAATAAGAAAACAGGTTGGGGTGACGTGGAAGCGAATTGCTCAGGATAGACTTGTGTGGAAAGCATTTGGAGAGACCTTCATCCAGCAGTGGATAGATAATGGTTGAATATGATGATGATGATGATGATATAGTACTCACTGAAAGCAAACGAATTTACTCTATCCCCACGATACCAAGTTAAACGCCTACTGCAGAATACGAATCGCTATATACGAATGGAAATGATGCATATCGATTATTTGCTTAAATAGAAATACATGCGAGATTTATCGAAAAACTATTCGTGATCATCGATGTGTACTCAAATCGTTCCTTTGTTTACGCATGAGTTCGGAAAGAACGCAATTGAATGGTTTAGCCATACTGTGATTTGCATTAGTAGTATGCGGGCCCATGTAAGATCGATAAAATGCTTCCATTTGTCTGAACGAATCTCTCGAGTTTGGTCCCTCGATGGTAACTTCACTAAATATTCAATGTCCCTTTGCTCAACTTAAAGAGTTCAGATTTGTCAGAACTGGATTTTATGATGTTTTCATCAGTACGAAACTGCAAAAGAGGAGATAATTTTGCAGATTCTTGCTAAAGGAGATTATAAGGAACTGAAAACACAGATGGTTTTAGAAAGTTGTCATTACTTTTGATTTTTTGATTTGAATTTTAGGGAATTTTCGCATCAATTCGATTGCAATGATGTGAACTTGGAATCTGTATATCAACGGATTTCATTGCATGTTATTTATGCTGGATTATATAATTTATCCTATTTTTGAGAACGTAAGCCGGGGAAAGAAGAAACTAAAGTAGCTCAACGGATCGCTTCAATATTGTAACAGAATTAATGAAAAATTATGTGCATTGCAATTAAAGTATATGTATTTTTGTGGGCTTCCACAATAGAAATGCTAGTTCACTTCGCAGGCTTTCTTAACTGTTGCCACTTAGAAAAGCAAGAAAAATAAACTTAATAAGTTCAATTTCTAAAATTGGCAAAATGCCAAATTGTTTCCTTTTACATGGTTCTTTCCAAATGTGTATAAATTTAATTTCCGTATCCGGCAACATATATTTTGCATAATTATAATTTTACTTTTTATATTTGGCAACAGTACGTGTAATTGTTTTCTGAATTCTAAAATCAAATCAGTCTTCAATTTACCATTGAAGTGTGCATACGTACCATGAAGGATCCACCAAAAAATAGCGTACTAAATTTCTTTAACTATGTATTCGAATTAAATTTATTTATTGGCGTGTATTAATGAACTAACTTAAACATTTAAAGTTTTTAATAAAATAATATTTCAATTGAATGGAATTACTGCATTTCTTCAATATTTATGTCTTCATTTTATTGTAAGAATGAGATCATCATCGTTGTTTGTTTTACGGCGTGTGGACAATTCAGATTACCCTACTAAATATATTTTTCCGAGGTATCTCCGAGCATCTGTAGCTTTGGAAATCAAACCTCGAAATACAAAGTGGTAGGAAGAAAAAACGGCACGTGCTTGTATGCGCCAGCAGGATTTGAACTCTTCTTTTCTGTATAGTGAATAAACGCTTTATCACTTCACCACCGCACGGCCTGGGTGTGAAGAGGGAGGGCTTAACATAGCAAACATTCTCCCTTCTTTCGATGATTATTGCCTATAAAAATTCCTCACGAAAATTCACAAAAGTACATGCCTCTGTGGCTTTGTATGTTGACCATTTGGCAAGTATGTTGACCATTTGGCAAGTATGTTGACCATTTGGCAAGTATGTTGACCACGAGAAGTTAATAATACTTTACAACCTTACAAATGGAGTAATGGAGCATTGTTCCTATGCCTCGGTAGACTAGCGGTTAAGGCACTACGAATCTAAGGCCGAGTCCACACATGCAACAGAACACCGTATCGTAACACCGTCGCGTATAAAGTCTGGACCGCACTCCGTGACAGAACACCGTAACATTTCCGCGTCCCACCAGTTGCCGGTTTTTCCCCGTCGCTTCGAAGAATGTCATGGGGCAATGTTGCACCCCATGTTCGTGTATTTGGACCGGTTTGCGAACAATAGCGTTTTGTCAGTGCAGACTGGGTATCAGAGTGAACTGATGGGACGTAGTGATGTTACGCGACGATGTTCACCATGTAACAACATCGCGTAACACAGGATGTTATGCATCGATGTTCAGTTACGGTGTTCTGTTGCATGTCTGCACGCACCGTATCGGAGGGACCCTAGCTCTACCCTAGGCCAAGATAAAGTCTCTATGTCTCCTATAATTTGAAAGCAATAGTTTAAGATCAATTGTGGGTGTCGGAGATTACTGCCTATAAGTATTTTCCCTTTAAAACCTGTTTTTTTTTTCCTTTTAGAATTGCCAGAAGATAGTAATGGTGATATTCTCTATAATACTCGTCCATGGAAAACGCCGTATTTCCTATTTTTTTAGATTTTTCATCTATGTGGGGGATATTATATAGTGACATTATAGACAGTTTCTAAAAAGATGTCTTTTGATATTAGATTTTTGAAATAATATACACTTAATTTGCTTGAAGTGTTGTGTTTACCAACAACGGGACTTGATTTTTATCGCTTAGTGTTGATGTAGTTAGTTTTATAACCCTTCAAACATTTCATTATGATGTAGTATATCCTTGTTAACCATTTTCCATTCCTTAAGCATGGTTTTCGATTTGAATTGCTTCTGTAAGGGACAATAAACTTAGTCTGTCGCCCATCGTAAACTAAATTTGGCCTTGAGCCATCAACGTTTAGTCATCCTTCCTTCTTGGCTATCTTCTATAATAAACTGTCATTTTCCGAAACTGATCTCTATTCAGAAAATTTTTGGCTTGCTACAATGAATTCGTTCTGGTTTCAGTTTCATTTCATTTTCTTTAATTATATTTCGTTAAACTAACCGTGAAAAATTTGTCGCCTTCGTACCAGCGAATTTCAAGCTGAAAAATGGCCTTTTATAAATTTTGAAGCGCTTTTCTGAAATAGACAGACAAATGTTAATTTTACAATGTCGTATATATTGAAGAAAAGTGCTTTTTCATTTTTAAGATATTCGTTTTTTGGATATTTTCCATTACGAGTGTAACTGGCCATTTCGCCATGTATACATTTTTCTCAAGAAACTGCAGTTGTTTTCTTCTTTTGATTAAACACTTTTTAGTGTGTGTTTTCGACAGTGTTTAAGCGCATCAATTAAATCAGTTATCAATTAATCAATTTTCATGAATTAAATCAATCAAAAACGAATTCCTTAAAATTGTCAAATGGTTCCGGTTTAAACATTTGCATACAAGTTCTTTTGCAATCATGAATACGTGTTAAATATTAAGATCGATATTTTTATCTAAAGTAACGTAATCTTTTAAAGTCGTATTCTTATATGATAAAGAGAAAAAAATCCTTTTAAATTATTTTAATGAAACTTAAACATCTTTTGAAAATATTTTATTTGCGTTTCCGAATTTAAAAACACTTCACATTTAATAATATAAAATTATATATAATTTAATAATGACGATTTTAATTTCCGATGGTTGAATACTGAAATACTCATTAATTACTTGCCAACTCATTTGCTCCTCATTCATTAATTATTAAATATAATATTAAAAAACTTAAAAAAGTACAAAATTTCGAATATTTGCTCTAACTTTCATATACAAGTGATATCTTTGTGTATATATATCATATATTAATGTCTTTTATCTTATTTTTATACTTAAGACGCGTGGTTTGTAAAAAATTATTTGACATCGTTAATATTTCTACCTCATGAGGCAATATTTGTTTTAAATATTCTTATGAATGTGAAACATAAACAGAATTTGCCTAACTCCATGTTCCAACAAATCTTTCTGTATATGAGTAAATATTAGAATGTTTTATATAATTGCTTATTAATTAGTGCGTTAAAATGATTTGTTTATTTTGTTTGTTATTTATCAATACCGTATATGTTATTTACATTCTACATGTTATTTATTTATATCATATATATTAGTTATTTATATTCTGTATGTTACCTATTATATTTTAATTTTTCCTTAGCTCTTACTGTGGAAGGAGGAGGAGTGAACGCTACTGCGATTTTGGGAGACATTGGAGCTACAAACGGAATGTTGCACGTTATTGATCGTGTACTTGGAATGCCATATCTGACCGTTTACAACAAACTGAAGCATGATCCCGACCTTCAGTAAGTGAAAAGATATCGATCATAGCTTTTACTTATCAATAAATAATCAATATTGTCAGGTTCTTTTCATTCGCGGCCGGTGAGCAGCGAGGAAGGTGTGGGGCTAAGGGCCACAACAATAATATCAGTTACTTAATTTGACACCGAGCACAGCCCTCCGTATACACACGTTATAAAGGTAAGAAGAAATATATTATCTGCTTTATTCCGTATACATGCTTTATTAAAAGATATTTCGTTAAGAGCAGGGGACGAGGAGGCAAAGGGGCCAATGTCCAGCTGCCCAGTGTGAAACTTTTTCTTTTTCCTTTTTTGAAAATTATTTTCAAGAATTATTCAAAAAATTGCAAACTTGGAAAATCCGTGAGCTTTTAATTTTTGAAAAGTGGTTGGAAATGTGGATAGGGATTGGTGGGCAATCCTTTAAACCATCTAAGACCCCGTAATAACTCCCCCAAGCCCTGATTTATTGCATATACTAAAAAGGAGTGCTTATGAGATAAAATACAGATTAGCTATAACTTCGTATGTTATCTTATCCTCTATCAATATATATTTAGATTTCTTATCTCATAGGTAATATTTCATCTTTTCTTTTTACCATGAACTAAAGTGCTGAATGAAAGTACGCTTTGCAAGCTGCGATAAATTTATTAGAAAGTAGATTCACCTGAGTTGAAGTTGAATCAACTTACGGAAAGAATAATACTTCATGCGAAACTTATGTTAAAATTAGGAGAGGGCTCGTCCATTAGCGTAATTAAGGAGAGGGGAGCTAGGTATGGTTTAGTCCTTATGTACCTAAATATAATTTCTTTAATTTTATTATTATACTCATAAATAAATAACTCTGTCGATCACCTACTTGTGAACATTAGAGTTAAACAAAGTAGAACTTTATGAGTTGTGTCGGATTTACTTTTAAAAGGCTGTGAATTTTCTAGCCTGTGTATGTGTTAGAAATGCACAGTATGTAGAAACACGCCTTACTGTACAGATTTTTCCCCTCTTTTTTCCCTATACGCCACCCCAATAGTAGTTCAGAGGCTCTATCAAATCTCGCCTCTACTATGCTGCGGCTGTGGTTACGATCCACGCGTCTGAATTTTTAGGCGTGATTGGATACGAAAACAAAAAGAAAACACAAAGTGAGATGTTTTTCACAATGTAGTGAGTAGACACCGAATAATATGCACTAAAAAACAGTAAAATGTGCAATTATATACATGTAAAATAAGGACACAGATTCTCATAGTCTAACTAAACTAATGCTCAGCCTATCATTAAGTTTATAAAAGAATGAGAGACAACTGTACTGTAAACTGCGATCATTACTCAGTGCGTTATCGATCTGGAAGAGAGCCTAGTAATAAACTAGTGCTCTTTCTGTTCTTCTCCGTTCATAACCTAATCATCACTCAGTGTTCTTTTAATTTCAAAAACACCAATACAACATCCGAAATGTCACGCAACAGATGTATCGTCAAAAAATGTTCTGAGGTTGAATAAGTTTACTTTAACGCCATGTCCAAATCTTCGCTTCTGACACAAGAATAGCACGTATCTTATTTTTTTATATTTCACACTCTATTAAGATCAACGGTTCTGTTGCTGGAGTATTATATCTCCTTTTTTATATTTTACATTTTATCAAGATCCCCGCTTCGGACATAGAATATAAGGTTTCATTTTTTATATTTTGCAATTTCCCAAAATAACCCTCCTATAACACTAAAATGTTTCACCTCGCGCCCGAGGTATAATAAGTTCTTTTTCAATTCGGATAAACACTTCTAAAGTTCTTCCATTAACCAAGACAGTACGCATTAAAGTGCCGCAACGTTCAGGAATACCTCTTATCTTCTTAAACGCAGCACATCCAAGAAACTATTTGCAGAGTATACACGTTCATACACGTGGAAACTCTCTTTCCTGAAATTCCACTTATTTATACTGCAAAAATTAATCGCACATTTAAATTTTCATGAAGGAACTGCTTTTTCTACCACAAAGAATATTTGACGGCGAGCACAGGAAAATGCGCTGTTTTCCTAAGTTGATATATATATATATATATACATATATTCGTTAATTTTAAACATATTCCTTCCCTTTAATTTATAGATTATCCCACAATTTTTCCTTCAGTATGATAAACGCACTCAATTTGATCGTTTGGCTAGGAGGAAAAGCATTCTTATTGTGTCCTTTCAGGTTTATTTAAGAACGGATTATAAAATTTGAAATACGCTGGTATTATTAAAGCCTGTAGCAGAAACTATTAACTTTCCTGAACTGAAACGAATGAGGTTTAGCATTGTGAATGGTGGATAGTAAAAGAAAGTAAATTTAATCGCTCAAAATTGGAAAAGATGTTTTAAAAATATTCAAGTATCTCATAATGCAACATCTATGAATTGATGTCGAAACGAAAGTTGGAAGAAAATGGACGTCACAATTCATTTTATGTTAGACAGCGATTCGCGCAAAGTATCGGAGACTGAAATGACGGAGGACGCATCTCGTAGTAATGGGTAAATGGTAGGAATTTCTTTTTTACTCAGGCTGAAAACGAAAAGAGGATGAGGGAAAAATGATGCATTCCCTCCCCTATCAAATATTTTTTGGATCAGCCTTTTGCATCCGATCTATCGATATATATATAACTCACTTTATCGATGTCATGAATTTTCGCCATGGGCTTTATGTCCTCAGCTTGCGTTAGCTTCCTTATCGCTAATGGCTGTGTGAAGCGAGCTAGACCCATGTACTTGATCAACGTAGCTATGGAAGTTGATTGCGCCGTGTTCAATGAGTTAATTGCCTTTTGTGTTCAGACACAAGATATATATCTACAGAATAGGGTAGATATTTATGATGAAACGCAGAATATTAATCGCACGAGCATATCCATGTATTTCTTACTTTCGCCATCCTAACTTCTCCTAATTTTTTTAATTTACAGTAATTAACTGAATGTGAACCGATAAAACTTGCAAATATGCTCCTTAGACATAAATCATTTTATAATCCCACATATATGGAGAATTAAAGGAAATTGTCGGCATTCATTCGTTTGCCCATGACGTCAAAATTATAAATTTTGTTGAAGTTTGATTGAACAAAAATGGACCGTTTTCTATGAAAAATAAAGCAGCATATTTATTATTATTGATGAACTGAAATAGCACATGTGTTAAGGAATGCTGATTATGCACTATGACAGCGTTTTTGTCACAATGATGGGTCAAATAAATGTTTAAAAATAATTGTGTATATATATATATGCAATATTTTCCACATATAATCGACCCTGCATCAGCCACAATGCCGTATTAACATTTAAAAATAATACCTATATTTGAGTGAGATTATAAAAGTAAAGCCCCATCACTTTACACGTATTTATTAGTTTATTATTATATACCTATATGTGTATGTTCGTGTATGTTCGTGTATGTATATATAATGTAATCAGAAAATCAGACGAACTTGAAAGAAAGGGGGTTATATATATGGAAATTGCATATTCGCTTTATATATTTTTTTCTGTTGTAAAAATTTTATAATAATTATCCAATAGCGACGATTTTATTCATGAAACTGTGGCTATTGGGACTATAATTTTCTGAGAGTATCCCCTTTGGTACAAAATTGAAGCTACAGCACGCGCTGGCACTAAAATAATAATTTATTTTATTCTACTAATACACAAAACTCAACTCTTGCGTGATATCCAGAAAAATTTAACTACAAAAATAAAATATATTGGAAAGTTTTGGGCAGTCCTAATATTATACATATATTACATACGTTTATTATGAAATTGTTCGGCATTCTATATAATATGTACGGTGTATTTTGCCTTTCTATGGATAGAGGTCGCATAATTTTGTGAGATCTCTAGAATATTATTCGGACCCAATCACCATAAATGTCCTTTTTGGAGACTCTAAACGTAAACATATATGAATGAAGATCAGAAGCTGACACACTACTTCGGCCATTAGACATTAAACGTTAAGCCACCTGCGCATATCGAAAGTCAGAAAGTCTCTTTCCTAGCTTATATACATCAGGATGTCGTATATCCCAATTCATTCCATTTTTCTGTTGTACTTCCGGATAGTGATACATCCTGACACCGAGAAGACATAACTGCCAAATGGATATTAGGTTCGGAACGGTTTCTTCAACACATTTACATAAAGTAACCATACCGTTAAGACTCTAGTTGTAGGGTACTTACAATGAAATTGACTGCTTCCCTCAGAGCTATAACGAAATGGACAATTTCACCAAATTAGTGGTCCATTTGGTTGTGCGGATACGCGTCTGCATATTTTTATATGAACTTTGAGGAAAAAAAATATTCTTATGAGCATATGTCTTAAAGATAGATTTTTTTTCCTTTCTCATTTGCCCATTTAGCATTTCAAGCTGTAACATCTTGTTCCTTTTTTCTTATTGGGGATAGCTTTTTTTTCCGTCCTTTTTTAGGGTAAAGATGGAGGCATTCTAACTTTTCTCACTTTTTTTAGTTTTTTCTATAATAAAAGGGGGAGTTTCCATATTACAATAATGGCTTACAAAATAAAACATAATCAAAATTTTATCATAGGCTGAGATAATAACTGGTATCATTAAATCAGCATTTTCAAATATTTTGGGTTGCGGAAATTTTGCAAGAGAGAAATTCACCACTGAACACTTTTCCGGAGCAAAATTCGTCACAGAACACTATCGTCGCTCTTATGTCAAACCCACACATATTCATTTTTGACTGTTTTTATTTAACTCTATTTTCTAAGTTGTTGATCCATATTTCATCATATAGAAGAAACACCAATATATTTTCGATTTGTGCGTAGCATAACTCTTGATCTAAACTTAATTTTTCCCATTTGAAAAAATGAGAACTTTATAAATATCGTTTTCTCAAAACATTACCTTTGCACATGCGCGTCGACATTAGGGCGACGATATTTTCACATAGCACTTACATGCGTGCTAAACCGAATGATAGCGATAATGATGATGGTATTTTATCACTGGCTTCAGAAAAATTGATTGTTTTTTTCGACGTGAGGGACTTAATTCATTAATATTTTTTATAATTTTTACGCCCCAATTTCACGCCAAAATACGCCAATTTCGTAAGCCTGTTCTCATCATACAACCTGTCTCCCAAAGCAAATATAGCAGTCAATCAAGAAAGTCCTGATTTCAGCGTTCATTTTGAAGAGCAGTGTAAATTTTGCCGCCAGAAAGTCATCTTGCCGATGTCTGAAAAAAGTAATAATGTACGTGGACATCCCATACCATCACACACCTTTATGAATGGTCTTGTATTCTTGGTTGATCATTTGGTAAAATTAATCATTTAACCATTCATTTACTAAGAAATAAGCAACAAATTAATAATACGGAACCAATGTATTCACTAAATAATTTCGACACAATATTTAACCATACACAGTTCATGGCTGCGCAAATTTACAATTTTGAGATCTTTTCATATTTTTTTTATTTTGCTTTTTGATACCTTTGCGTAGCACAGTTTGAGAGCCGCTGATTTAGGCTTTACAATCGCAGAACTTCCTTTAGAACGGTTTCTTAAAACAAAACTTTGCACCTTATCTATAGTCTTACTGAAATTTTTAATATATGAATATAATATTCGCCAGTGTTAACTCCATGTTACGTTGCGCAGTTTTAATGAAATTGAAAATATCTGCCGCGTTTTCCAAGCTCATTATTTCATTGACCATTAAGTAAAATTCTTCCTTTAGGTTTTAATTTTTGTTTAATTTGTGTGTAAGCACATATGCATTTTAATCCAAATTATGACAAAAACTGATTGCGCAAAAAATGCTGAATGTTATTTATTTTTTAGTAAACAAATCACATACGATTTACTGACCTTGCTTTTATGACCACCTAATAAATATTAATAAAATGG
>QLNU02015360.1:32886457-32931387 GCA_006491805.2 Dysdera silvatica
ATGCATTATGTAACTACTGTGGACTTCCGCATCTAAACTGGCAAACACCGTCACGAGTAATACGTCTGACTTAATAATAGTGGAAAAGAAGAAAGTACGGATAATAGATATGGCTATATTTGGTAATCCAAGAATTCAGAAACAAATTTCACAAAATCACTGACAAGCGGCTGTTACAACCATCGTAATAGGACCATTGGGTGCACCCCACCGAATCTTAAAAAAACATGGGAATGCAATAGTAATTGACTTAATTACCATGCACCAACTCCAAAAGACTGCCTTATTGGAATTAGTCCACATTCTATGAAAATAACTTTGATATCTCATGCCCTTGGTGAGGGCCCGATACTAAAGTATATACTTAGTCATCAAGTTCAAGATAGGCTGTGCGATTGTATAATATTAATAATAATAATAAATTATACTAGGAAATTAATGAAAACTGTTTGAATATACAATAAAGATATTTCAATTGAATTTGGTATTGAGAAATATGTAAAACCTGATAACCCGAGGAAGTCTCACTAGAAGTAAAGAAATTAACGTAGCCAATTATTAAGACATAAAAAGCTTAGCAATAGAAGAGAAATATATGATTATGGTCATCTTGAAAGTAGAAAGCATAAAATACAATTCAAGCAAAGCACAAATTAGTCAAGGGGCTGGAAGAGTTAACTAGACTTAGGAAGAACTTAAAGTCTTGACAGAAGCACTCGGAAAATGATGAAAATCAATGGAGCTGTACATTTTGAAATGACGCAGAGAGTATGTTTTTCCTAAATGAAGGTGCATACAGATTTCAAGTAGTTAAACAATCAGCAGAAAAAAATCAGAGGTTTGAAAAACACGTTAGGGAAGCTAAAAACTGCTAAAATATGTAAGCAGATAAAGTCTCTTAAAAATTAGGGAAACCAAAGAAGAATATAAAAGCACGAAAAGAAGAAACTGTAGTAAAAATGCACTGCATGGAGAGTACATCAATAGTATTCAAGGAAATGTGGACAAAAGACACATGTGGTAATGGGTAAAACACGACCTTCCGTGGAAGGTTGTGGGTTCAGGTCCCACCGAACGCAGAAATATTTATTTTCTTTCGAACGTTTCACCATCTAATCACGCCATACCATCGGCGCTGGTATCACTACGCCAATAAACGTTGATTTATATTGTTGTTTGATTTAATCTGCGTAGTGTTCGATTTATATAGACTACTTTACATAATTTGTTAGTCAGAGTGAAAGACAAAGATCTAGCTGAAGAATTGACTGGAATTATTTTCCGATACGGTGTAAGGACTGAAAAATTACACACTGGCGAGAAAAGGAAAAGGGTCACCATCGTGTGGTGGAGAAGTGTGAAATGTCTAATCTTGTGGCAGAACATGATTGGGAAAAAAGACAAGACCCTGATTGGAATGCTGAAAAAGATCTTCATAAAAATGTTACTCCTTACCCTTTTAAAAGTTTCCTTCAGCCTTGAGAGATATTTAAATTAAGAAATCGTGCTATTAACATTGCAAAGCCTGTTCCTGAATCATACAAGAATTGTGCAAGAAGATGGAGAAAACCACTATAATGGTTTATGAAAATCCTGAGTGTGGGAATGCTCTGGGAGAAACCGAGAATTAGGGTATATATACAGGATATTTTTACTTTCTTGATACCTTGCATAATAAAGGGAATATTAATTCTCGAAATGTGTGTGTGTGTTGTAAAAATTTTCCTAATGCGTAGGACTGGTATCGAAATTTTACTAGTTACGATAAGCCCTGGTCTATCGTTGTATTATTTTGTTAAGCAGATATTAAGTGCCATCTCTGCAAGTAGGCCAGCAGAGAAAACCGTAAAACGCATGGTTTGAATTGAAAAGATTACACAATCTAGCTTTAAAAAACTCCATGATAAGATCGTTAAAATTATACTCTCGTGCTTGTCTTAACGACGTTCGTCACCTGCAAATGATTAATGTAGCCACAACACAAGTAAAATATTCTGGAGAACGAATAAATATTTTATTTGTTTAGCATATCTGACCACGTCTTCTACATTTAAAGCATATTTTTCATAAAATTCCTTATTACAATGAAACATTCCTGTTTTTACTTTTTTATTTACATATTGTAAAGAAATTCGTATATTGGATATAAATATGAGTAAGCAACTTCAAACCTCTGTGTTGTACCGATCAAACGAGATGACAAAATGCGCATTGGAAGGGCATATAAATAGCTCTAAAATCAAATTAATAAACTTATTCTAGGGAAACCTTTTATTCCATATTTCAACTTTCTGTAAAATAACTTAAGACCACAATTAAAAACTCAACTTTGATATTTTGCAGCATCATATGATATTGGTCATCTAGTGATATCTAGAATGAAAATAAAACTTTCTTCGGCAAGTCCTGACCTTCTATTTGAGAATATACCTTGGCAAAACTCCCGCTGCCTTAGAAGCTGAAGTCTTCTCAATTTGAATTTCTAATACACCACGAAGGCATCCAGGAAAGTGCGTCATCTGGCCATGCATGAACGCAACATTTTCAAACCAAACCGCATTGCGTCCGGAGAAAGTTTCTTTTTTATTATTTGAAAACCCAAATGTCAAGAAAAGATGGCGTCAAAGCAGTAACTCCTTGTTGAAAGACCAGCCAACTCGCAACCTCTCCTCCACGTAGTAAAGGATGTCAAAAGTATGTTACTTGATTCTAAAATATAGTTTTCTATGTTTGCAATCTAAATGGAAATCGTCACTACAGAACACTAGAGAAAACTTAAACCCCGAAGGCTAGTCTAACAAAACCGATCCCAAAACTAAATTTAAAAATTTCTATTTTCAAGAAATTCTACATCAGGATGAGACATTTTTCTAGGTTTTGGATTCATAATAGCATTAATTAATTTTATATAAGAATGTTCATTACCTTTTAGCCAATAAAAGTATTATTAAACAAAAGTAAAAGTAATGTGAATATGAAAGAAAATCATATGAAAGTTTTTTATCTGTAATCATTTTGCATAGCTAGTAGAAGATATGAATTGGCTACTAATAAATTGCATTAAAGTAGTTATAAAGGAAAATGCCCTCGTTTTCGTTGTTATTTTTCTACCTATTCTTCCTTATATACTTTTCCGAATATTTGTTATCATTTTCTAAATAAAATGACATAAACTAAATCCTAATTTCATACCCATAACCGATAGAGCACTTGACAAAATACTAATTTTTGTATAAATTTCTATGAGAAAAGGATAATAAATTTTGAGCATATATTCAGGAATTAGGCGTTCATATAAAACCTATTTTAATATGTTCATGTAAATTTAAAAAATTAAACTATATGTTTAATGCAATTAAATTTGCAGTAGCTCCGTTTCTGTTCCTGTTTGAATCACTTTCTTCAATATTGTAATACGTAACCAAAAATTATTGACTGCAAAAAAACTCAATGTAAAATTAGTCAGAAACATTTAGTCTAATTTTTTTGTTGAACTAAAGTATTTTCATTTTCGAATATTATAAATACAAATATATTTCGCAAGCACAGTTATGGTCATGCTGTTCCCTGACTTATACTCTCCCGAAAAATCACTTGTAGAGGAGAAAAGTTGATAATAATGATTAGAAAGTTGAAAGCAAGTGGTGTATGGAAAAGCAGAGTGGATCGTGGACATACCTGTTGTGTGTGGTAAGAACAGCCAAGAACATGCTATGCTAGGCAAAAGTTTTCCAATGGATTCGACACTTTGTCAATTAAAAGATCCAACCTCTTGACGCGAATTGGTAGCAAAACGATAAGCACATTGTACCAGCGGAATTTAGACAAGGGTTTACCGCACGACAAACAAATGCCTTACCTGTACTCCACCGTAAAACTGAATACTGTGTGAGCTAGAAAATGCTTTCAACGAGTTACAAATATATATGAGGACATCTGAGAAAAGCGTTGTCTAAAACTAAAGAGTGACAATAAGCGGGAAGGATTTACCAATAGGCTAAGCAGGATGAAGCGTACGGCAGCAAATTTCCGGCGAAAAGTTTGCAAAGTCGGGGCTGAATTTTTTGGTGGTCAACCGAATTACTAATTTTGAATTGGTATTTTCAGAGGCGTATCTAGGCAAAGGAGGGATAGCATGGGCACCGCATTGAGAGGCTCAAAGGGCACCAAAATTCTTGCGAAAATACAAATTTGGAATAATCGTCAACAGCATCAAATTAAGAATTTGACAAAAGCGTCAAAATCTCTGTTATGCCTACAGGCGTCAAAATTGTAAATCCTCCTCTGACCATAAGGTTTCCACTTAACAGTAGTCTTCATTCTCTTCAGTTGTTTTCAACTACATATTCGAAATTGTTCATTGTATCACGAGATAGATAATTGATCATAAACTTACAAGAACTCTGTCCCGGAATATAAAAATAGATAAGCTTTCAGTCTATGCAAGCGTTTCTTCAAAAAAAAAAAAAAAAAAAGACTGCCCTGAAATATAAGAAGAAGAAAGATATTTCGCTTCATTGGGTCCCTGTTCCCGTTTTTGTTTGTTTATGAGTCTTGAGCTCGCTATAGATAAACAAGAAACGACGCTTTTTTTAAGAAGCGTTATGTCCAGAGAGTGATTTATTACAAATTCAGCGTTGCCTATCGGGACAAATCACGGAGAGGTTGCTATAGCGACGAATTTCTCAGCATTCCACATACACACACTGTCTGTTCGTCCAAATGAAACTTTGTGACTCTTGTTTTTTCACTCTAAAACTATTTTGACCCCCTAGTTTTCCAATCAAACTGGGCTTTGGTTCAAGTCCAACAATAGTTCTCCGGATATGTTTCCCCAAATGGGAGCCGTTCCAAATATGAGATCGAAAAAGCATCCCTTCCATTCATTCGAACGAAGCCCTAAAAGAGAAGTTATGCCACGTTTAAAAGAGGGCGTTCAAAATATTTCGCTTAATAGATACCGTGAAGTACTTGCTTGATTCTTTTGGCATTCAGTAGCGTTTCGCACTTGCGTTTAATATCGCCATGTATGTATATAAGAGAGAGAGCATATGCCGATATATATATCACTATCAACGACAATTATCAGTCCAAGGCAGAATGAAGGTTTCTCTGATACCACACATGAGCGTAATATGTTGACAAAGGAGCAACAGATTTGGGCTTAAGTTCACGACGCTTACCAGACGTGTTGGTAAGCTGGACCTACAGCTTAACAAGGAATCCAAAGCCGTATCTTGGCGTAAAGGTAGATAGTTTAACTACGGCGCAGGAAATCCGGGTTAAAACCCTGCTCCTATAGAACCCTTGCCATTTATTCAGTTAATCCATGTTTTAAAGTTCTATTCCCCAGAAGCCAGAGGTTAGTATCCATCGAAGAGTTGCAGGTCCTGACACAGAAATATCTTGGCCTTTCTTGTACTATAAAACACAACATATCTTTATATGCATATGATAAAACACATATGAAGTTTCAACCAGTATCATTATAAAACGTATATCTAAAAAATCCACTGAATTAAACTTAAAACTATATTATGTTTACATATATGGGGAAACACGAATTTATTTTAAAAGTATGCAAACCTAAAAATAAATTATTTAGCTTCCATATTGAGTTTCAAATATTTTGGAAAAGCTCACTAGATCAACTGCATTCATAATTACTTTCTAACCGCTGCGTTTTTGCAAGAAAATATGATTCTCTTTTTCAGAATGGAATACAATTCTGTATTCGCAAAAAATATTACATTCTGGAAAATAAACTTTGATTTCATTCAAAAAATGCGAACCCGGAAAACAGAAAAAATAAAATTGGGTGCCTCAAATCAATTTCGGACACCGCCTGTAAAAGAAATCGATATAGTTTTCGCGAAATACTCGATTACACGTGGAATCGTTATCGATTTCGCCCTTCTGAAAAGTGACGATAAATAAATAACCCAGCTCCGCGTATATTTTGGACGCAGAAGCGTGCATTAATAATGAAACGCATAAAGAACGTGAGGGGATGTGTCTTATTAAAAATGGCAGTCTTTGATCCCGTGTACAAATAGTTTGCAATAACGTTTCAATAAAATCTAAAACACAGTAAGTAAAAATTATGAAAACGTGTATCAATTTTATTAGTACTATGAAAAGATTCACACTATAATTATTGTTTCGTATTGTTGTTAAAATGTAGAAAACTAGCCCATTATTTAAATTAGATAATTATATACTAGAATTTATATTAAAATTGTGGCTTCTCAAATTATTCCGTATAAACAAATAAGAGTGGCGTTAGATTCTAGCTCGGTAAGAAAGTAGACATAACCCAAAACTATTATTATAAAATTCGTGACGTACGTAAACCACGAATTGTATATATATATCATCATCATCATCATATTCAACCATTATCTATCCACTGCTGGATGAAGGTCTCTCCAAATGTTTTCCACACATGTCTATATTGAGCAATTCTCTTCCACGTCACTCCAACCTGTTTTCTTATTTCATCCACCCATCTATTTTGAGGACGTTTTCTAGGTCTTCGGCGGTCTCTTGGAATCCAGTTCAGAATTTCCGTTGTCCAGTTCTTCTTGCAATATGCCCAGCCCATCGCCATTTCAACCCTTTTACTTTAACGATGGTGCCCTCTACTCTAGTTTTCTCTCTCACCCAAGTGTTTCTTTTTCGATCTCCCCTAGTTATTCCAAGCGTGCACCTCTCCATGTTCCTTTGGGTTGTCTGTAACTTCCGTATTGCTCCAACTGTTAGACTCCATGTCTCTGATCCATAAGAGAGAACTAGAAATACACACTGGTTGAAGACTTTCCCTTTCGGACACAAAGGCAATTTTCCCTTTAGGATAAAACTGCTTCTTCCGAGTGCACTCCAGCCAAGTTTAATACGTCTGTTGATGTTTTTCATAATGTTGCCTTCCATTGAAATCAGCTGGCCCAGGTAAATATATGAATCAGAAATTTCTAGCTCAATGCTGTCAACTTGTATATTTGCGTTTTCTATGAAATCATTAAACATGATTTTAGTTTATTACACACACACACACACATATATATATATACATAAAATAATAATCGGAATTTTATATTATATATAGCCTATATAATTATTGAATTTTATATTATATATAGCCTATATAATAATTGGAATTTTATTTTATATATAGCCTATATAGTAATTGGAATTTTATATTATATATAGCCTATATAATAATTATATATATATAATATGAGTGTGAATAATTATAGGAGAAAAACAGCTGATATATTGACATAAAACTGATGCTAAATCGTTATATGGTTCTTTCAATAAAAGAAAATTCTATTTTTTTTTAAATAGGCTATTATTGTATTCTTAACATCGTACTTATTACATATGCTATAAAATATCTATTTAGGAATAAGAAGTAAATTTATTCAATCTATATACTGCTATTTTAGATACATCTGTTTTGATATTATTTTAATGTTACGATTGAAATTTTTGAGATTTAGAGAATATTGATATGATTAGGTTAGGAATGGAGAAATGCAGAAAGCAATAACTTGTTGTGAGGCTCGACTTCAGTTAGGTAAAGTATTTCATTAATCTTAGCTTCCTCGAATTCGATTGTCTCGATTCACATTATTTTTATAGAATTAATGAATATGAGAACAGTAATTTTATTTTCATCAGACTGTAAAAAAACATTTTTATGTAGATTTATGGCCTCATTATAGAAACTGTGATATTGGGCGGGATAAAGCATTGAGCTGAGGCATGCATGTTATATGGGTAGACCTAGGAGTAAAAACTGCATGTTTTTTGTACCCAGGGCGTATTAAAAGTTTTGAGATGTAACAACTTTAACCTACATAAAGGAAATGCTTATAGGGAATAACATTTTGACACTATTTCCATATTTCCGTCAGAGCTGTAGCTAGAGGCGGCATGGAAGGCCCACGCCAGGGGCGCACGGCTTAAACAATTCATAGGGGAGAATATATCTGTATATAAGGGGGCACAGTCTGGACGGTTCTGCCAAGGGTCGCAGTCACCTGGCTACGGTGCTGAATGACGTCCATTTCTAAGGAAAATTAGCGCATCTCGTCGAAACAGTTGTCAGAATACCATCCTGCAGCTTCATTTCATAGTTTTTTAACGTTTTTAAGATTTTTCAACGTATGCATATGTAAAAAATTCTTTACAAAGAATCGAACTTTTAATATGCTGTTGGAAGAAATAAAGCTGTTAAATTTAACTGCCTAACACAAAATAAAACTTTGAAGTATGCAGTCGTAACCTGATTGTTTTCTGTTATATCCATTAAGCTAACGAAGTGTAGTAAAAAAAGTGCCATGCAGTGGTGGCACGTACTCCTGGAGTGCCGGTGTCCTGGATTCGATTCCCAATTGTGCCAAAAAAGTGGTAACCGATTGGCTGCTCACCTTGTCTCGGGAAGTTCAGATTTCCGAGAAATCTGAACTTCTCAACGCAGCATGACACATGCTATCCTTGCGCCATAAATCTCACACAAACACAAGGTTGGTAAACTTATTTCCTTTCGAAGTGAGAAAAAATCGGAAGTTCTTGTTTGTATCTGAGCAAAATGATGCAATATCTTCAGGAAACTGATTATTCCAATTAATTTATAAAAATATTCTTCAAAAAATTGTTTGAGAAGTAAGAAAAAGTTTTAAAAAAAATATTTTAGATCAGCTTCCCTTACCAGTAAAATGTACGAAGGCAACGTTGTAACAGGCAGCCGGGTTTCGCTATTTGCTGGAATAGAAACTTGTCAATTTACATACAAAAGATTAAACACTGGTAAATCGTCCTTACTCCTGATGTACGACCGCTGCTGATGCGCCCGAAAGCTTGGAAGATCTTTTTCGTTTGCTATTTTACCAATGTTTAAACCTTTGTAAATAAATTTCCTCCCTGGCGCTTCGTGTTTTATTTCTATTGCTTGTCACCACTTGTTTGAAAGGTTGCGTTGTACAATTTGTTTTCATCCTTCAAGGTAAACCCATTGGTTTTATACACCCTGTTATCTTGTGTGTGAGGCCCTGCAGTTGGGCAGTGGTAATGCGTTCACCTAGCGTACTATGAATCCGGGTTCAACGTCCAAGGGTATCGCGGAGTGAGCCGTTTCTCTACCCAGCTGAAATCCAGGGTTTAATTCCCTGGCAGCAGAGTTCAGATACCTTGGGAAAATATAGATCTTAGTGTGGCATGGTCTCTGCTATCCATTAACCGTAAAAATATAAACAGATTTTGTATATGAAATCGTAGCATTAATGCATTTAATTTATATAATCAACGCCAAGGGCAGCTTTGCAATTTAGAATCCCACTTACCATAAATAAATCCATAATAATTACTGCTCCAAAATATCATTTGCATCACTGGTAGAATTACATTGCGAAACCAATAGCAACACTTAAAATTAAAAATATATAAGAACTTTATGAAGGATCGCTTGAAATTGAAGATTTACGATTCTGATGTACAATCTCTTGAAGTTTAACTGTAGGATCCTTTAATTTTCATGTATTTAGTTGATTAAGAGCGATTGAGTCAAAAGCGCATAGTTACTATTTCTTCAGCAGCGTCATATTGCAGAAAATCTCTATAAACCCAGCAAGATGATTCTAGCGTACGTGAAATTGCACGATACTTACGGCTGTCACATTTAACGGTTCACAAAAATCCTATGGTCCATTTTACGGAATTCTCCCTATAAGATAAGCTATCATTAGTACTTTTTACAGAGGGATTTGTCGTTGCAAAACGCATTTGCGTCAATATTCCCTGCCCGCATGGCAGTTGCTGATGGCTGCCCTTCAGACATCTTATGGTTCTACAAAGCGCACTTTCATGTTAACTGGCCCTGAGGTTATGCAGTGGTTGTATACCGTTATTCCCAATTAGACTCCCAGGTGTGAAAAAAAAAAGTTTACCGACTGATTACTGCAGTCTAAGGGTTAGTTACCTTGGACTTAAGAATCTCGTATTCCTCGAAAAACTGCAAATCCTTGGTTAACATGGCCTTTAGTGTACTTGCGCCGTAAAACGCAAACAACTCCGTCCTAACTGAAGAGGTAATGCGCAAAATTGTAGACTATGTGTAAAAGGTTCCCGAACTGTCCATACCGTATGTCCTCATACGTTATACAATTACGCAGATGAATTAATTTTAGGTCATATGTTTCTTTAAAGCAATCCCTCTCATAGGCACAGTAACTTATACAGTCAGGGAGAAGTTATACCTTTCTGTGATGGACAATTTTAACCCGCGAGCAGGCGCGCGGGGTGTTTCACATCCCACAACTTACAATTTGTGAAAAAAACCGTCCACCCTTGCTTTTGAAACTGGCCAAACTCTTTCCTGTTGCCTTCAAAGTCACAATCTTTTGGGGTAGGGTGACAAAGAGAAAATTCCACTTATTGTTCCCTGTAAAATTGGACGTTTTTAATGAAATAATGCTATATAATCAGATGGGGTGCAAAGCACCCCCACGCGTCCTCTAATCTAAAATTGCAGATGGCTGGTCGGCTTGCTTTCTTCTCTCACAATCGTAACTTTCCACTCGTTTTATACACAAGTAATCGGTTACACGTGAGTGCTCTAAGGTAGAAGTGTTGATGAAGAAATGTTTAAGTGACTGTATATTTATAACGGGACGAGCTGCATAACTTGTGTCATTGTCTCTACCATCATGATAGTGGTCGCTGTACATTTTCACCTTCGAAAAAGCAGGACAGCCAGGTTACCGAAATCGAACACGAAAATCGTTAGCTTTTGAGTTTTTTTGATAATTAACGTCTAGCCAGATAACATTTTAAACTCTTATTCTCGGGAAAACTACCATTCTGTGCCATGCTACTAACGTCGCATTCCACTCCTTGCACATATAAAAATGTGTACTAATTTAAACAGCTTGAATCTCTATGTCGTAGTTTCTTCCTTAACTTTCATATGATTCTTACAGTAGAGATAGACAAAATTATACAGTCACTGGTATACTGAAAGCATTTGCCCATCGTGAAGGGATTAATCAATAAGTTTATTGGAGCAGTATAGCCTAACTGCTCTTGCGCAACAAACATCCAAACAAACAATCAGTTTATTCCAGCAACGGGATATATAAAAATTTTTTTTCTGAATACAATTTACATCCATCCTTTTTACTGTTTTTTTACGATTTTTAATTTACAATATATTTTTCGATGCGATTTCCTAAAAATCGAAAAAATCCCTAAAGGACGGAATCGCACATTGAAACATTGAACATATGATTTTCCCTCTTCATTAATTCTCCATTCTTCTTGCGTGTACTCTAGTGATATCTGCTATATTTTGGAATTAGTTTTGTCCCCTTGACAAATACCTTTCCATCAGACATTGTGAACATAAATTAGTAGAAATCTCTTGGGGTTTTTATTTGTTGTTCTTGGTTTTTACTAGTGTCATAAAATCTTAAATTATGACACTCAATAAAATTATTATTCAAATATTCTTTATAACATGACACAGATTAAATCTAATTAAATATACTTAAAGTATGAGATGTTAACTACATACTATACTTTCATTACAAAAATGTATGTATATTACACAATCTCACGAATATGCCATCTGTACTTTTAAGAACATTTGTCTTAAAAAAGGACGGAAAATAGCGATTCACAAATTATTTCTTTTAACTATAGTTCGTTGTTTCAAGAATATTTAAAATGGATTTCCCCGATGAATCGACGACGGCTAGAATAAAACCCATAAAAGTGAGTTAATGTAAGTGTAAAGGCAAGAGCAGTGGAAGGAAATTGTTGCATGCATTAATGTTTCACTGATGATATATATCTTCCAAATGCAATAGGTCACCATCTTGGATCAATATCGCGTTAGCAGTAAAAATACCTTGAAGGAAATAAGCTCTAGAAAGCTAATGGGAAAAAGAAAAAGATATATATATCTTACACGATCCCATCCTCAGTTACGTGCAAAAATTGCTCCCCTCATCAAATTTGGGTATAAATGATATAAAAATACTGTGCACACCTACTTTAATTACCGTCATTATATCACTCATGTATATTCATGCTTGTTTCTCCCAAATCACGCTTTAATATGCGCGAAATTGCTTACCCAAGCATGCAAAGAAAAAGTTGCGTTTATGGAACTCACGGCTGCATAATTTTGAAGCTCAAGAATTTTTCTTTTTTGCTTCCTCAAGGAACGAAGCATGTGCCATTAAGCAGCTAGCAGTTTAATCTTAACAAAACCTTTAGAATGTGTCAGTCGTATTTCAATTAGAATTATCGCGTTCTGAAACCGCTGCTAATTAGATACTCGAAATATTGGATTCAGAAATCATCTTGCTCTGAACTCTTAAATTTATAAAGAACACCTACACGTCACTATGTATTTACAATGGAACTGCTTTCGCTGTTTATGGTAGCACGCGTCTTCTGATTTTAAAGTGCCGTTATCTGCATCCAAACTATGTTACATCGTGACCATTGTTACATAAAATATTGTCAGTAGAACATGATACACATTTTTGTAGAGAAAATTTTTTCTTCAAGTCATCGAAGATGTGTGTGGTTATATTTGGTTAACACTAATTGAACTTTTGCTGATATTTATACTTATGAGCAATTATATGCTTGAAAAGGTACTTTAAATGCTGTGATATGAAAAAATTGTGATATTCTTATTTTCTTCTTCATTTTTTAGCATATACATATTTAGTTTATAATCTTGTTTTGAATATTTAATGTTATTTAGCTTGCATTATTAGAATGCATACTGTGTTTATTTGGCATTCTCTCATTTAATAAGAAACATATATTAAATATGATTAAAACTCTTCCTCTGTTCTCACATCTTGTAAAATATTTAAACATGCAGAAATATATGTATATCAAAGAAAATACGGTGCATTAATTTAAATTCCAAAACATGCAAGTTTAAAGAAAAAAATACAGTTATCCCCTTCTTCACTGACAGTGGCCTAAGTTCCAAAATTAAAGCAACAGATGTAAAGATCCAATTAACATCAAAATAATGTTCTGAATAGAATTAAACTGAAGTGAGATGTGTAGTACACTGTAAATATTTATTTGTGAATACAAAAGAAATACTTCGTATGTAAATGTGTTTAAAGTGCTAGTTTACCGAAAACGTATCTGTGAATTATAACCTTCCATGTTCCTTTATTAGTGAATTTATTGTTTGTCCCTCTAAATTTTTAAACTTAAATATATTGTAAAACCTTTACGGGTAACTAAAACTGTGTAAATTCAAAAATGATTTGAAACGTTACTTCATGAAATAACATATTATCATTTGAACGAATTTGCCAACTGCATCATAAATACACTTAAAAATCCGACAACTCGACCATTGACGTTAATATGGAAATTTTAAATTCATACCTTATTTCGAAATTCGAAGGTACCATCACTCTAAAATTTTCATGAAGCAATTCGTATCTGTAGAAATGCTTGCAAGTACTTATAATAGTTTTTGTACTTTCAGCACTACCTTCAAGCTCAGCCAACAAGAGGACTGGAATCTGAAACTCAACGATAAAAAGAAAAGTTATACGTTTTTTGTTCCTGATAGGAAAGCTTGGGAAAATCTTAGGATGGAAATGCCCTCTGAGCATAAGCAGTTACATCTAGGGCAGTACAGCTATCATGTACACAAGGCAAGTGACAACTTATAAAAAACTCTTTAGATATTATTAATAAAAGTATTTAATACAATAGTCCATGATACAAAATGATTCTTTAAATCACACTGTTATTAAAGGACAATCTATACTTCGTGAGAGGAAACTTAACTTCATACACACATATTCAAATTAGCTTCAGAATTGTAAGTTAATAAGTTAAATAGATAATACATAAAAGTTAACACGCAAATAAGACTACTCTTTTCATAAATTTAAACGGAAACGGAATATGTATGTAGTGACAACTAATCTCTATAGGGAATCTCTAATAGGTAGGTGGCCTAACTATAGTCCGTTCGCGGAAAATTGGCGGCCAGGTCCCGTTAGCTGAAGTAGCAGACGGGTTGTTCCATTAGAGTAGAGCGAAGGGCATGTAGACGTAACTGGTTTTTCGCTCGCGTAAAACCAGTTACGCCAAGACACCCTTCCCTCTACTGCAATGGAACAACCCGTCTTCTACTTCAGCTAACAGGACTTGGCCGCCAATTTTCGGCGAATGGACTATAGATAGGGAGTTAAGGGTAACTTAATCCTGCCTATAGAAAGCTAGCTTCCCTAAAAAGACAAAAATTATGAATGAATGCTGAGTGCGACACATTGATGTAGGGCTACAGCCGTCCTAGACCTCGAAGCTAGTTACATGAATGGTAGAGATAAGTTTAAAACAGACCTATGACACCCGAAACAGATATACTATATAAGAACTAACTTTACAGATCTACCATAACAATTAGACCCCCCCCCTCTTACAACCTAATCGATTTTTTCAGGAAAGTCATCAAGCGAACGTAGGGAGAATCGCTATTTCAGTATGATCGATTAAAGTTCTTCTCTCGAAAACGCTTCTTCTACCACAAAATGCACCAAAATCGGTAGAAAGGGATGGAGTATCTGTGGACAAAAAGTGGTTATTGGAATAGAGGATCATATACCGTGTGGTTGTAAAGTAGGGATCTCTTGAATATATATCGCCTTAAATCACATTGCGCCCCCTGTATAGCGATCACAAGCATGGACACAATTCGACAAGTTCTCCGAGTTTCTGTGTTAGGATGGTTCAGGCTCAGACAATGTTTCTTCGGGATTACGATTGCAGCTTTACGTAGCTAAGGGTCTTCAGAATTGCCACTGTGTCATTGCATAAATAAGGATTTGCAGGATTACGGATAAAGCATCGACTAGCTGAGGGTTAAAATCAATATATATGTAGCAAAGTGTGTGTCCTTAATATTACTTCAATGGGTATTTGGGGTTCAAATAAATAATCTATTTATTTCGAAAGTGTCAATGCTTTTTCTCCATTATGTGGAAATAATAAGAAGATTGTTATTATAATAAAAAAGCTAACTTTTGTTACTTTATGCCACGTCTTCTGTCCATATACCTTTGGTTAATTATGAGAACTTATAGGACAAAATTATGTCGCCTTTTCTAGATTTTAGATCGTCATCTTGTTGTTGGATCTGAATTGACCAAAGAAGACTTGGATAAACAAGACAATATACAAATGGTTCATGGAATGTTCAAAATCTCTCGCGGATATCAAGACAGTAAGGACCCTTTATATTATTTTCGAAATATGCTTGATACCGTATTTGTATCTTTATGCAATGTCCTGGAATTAGTGTCGATGATATGTATCCAACAATTTTCTAAACTTTCATTCCACAGTTTCCTCCTCCTCGATATTTTCATGAAACATGTGGTTGCGTTTTAAGATATTTAATATATTTGCCATGTCGAAATAAACAAAATAGATAGTGAATTGTTTCTCAAAACAGACGTGGTGTACCTAAAAGGAATTTCCGATATGTATGATAGTTAATAGGAAACGAATCACAAAAGTAAGTGATAGAGTTTATCTTAGATCGCAATATATGTATTTTGTATAACGCGAGCCAAAATACCTGGAAAAGTATTGTACCTGTCTTTATCGTTGCAGAAGTTTATATATTTCGCTTACATTTTTGTAAGTTTTAAATAAGCCTAACACCTTATTTTATCTACCATATTCAGAGTATCGTCATAATGGTTAGTAAAAACATATTTACTTAGGTATTATATTATTTGAAACTGTTAATATAAGAAAGTTGTGGTAATTATTATTTTTGTTTGCAGCAATTTTCTAATATTAAAATTATATTGATTGAATGATTCTCCTCTTACAGATACACAGGATGTCTCAGCACCAGGGTTACAAACATCTAGGAGGGGTAGGGTACACTTAGACGAACAATATTTGTCATAGAACCTAGGGTCGCAAACCACTCACAGCGCTAGTTCTAAAACCGTCCAGCATGCACAAATATTTACAACCAGTGCGTGAAAAGCGCCAGATAAAACTCAGGTCAGCTGCTCAAGGGCATAGATGATTAGGACATCGCATTTTGCGCTTCTCATGCACTGGTTGTCACTATTTGTGCATGCTGGACGGTTTTAGAACTGACGCTGTGAGTGGTTTGCGACCCTAGGTTCTATGACAAACATTGTTCGTCTAGGTGTACCCTACCCCTTCTAGATGTTTGCAACCCTGGTGTTGGGACACCCTGTATTTCTCTACTGACACATTTTGTAATCATTGACATTAAAGTAAATTTTACCTCTTATAACTTAATCATGTTTAAGGTAGCAAATAAATTAACTAAATGCACAGACGATTACCCTTTTAATTCTAGAACTGAAAGGAACTAGGGGGAAGGGGAGAAATTATTCTACATTTTGGTTTTCAAATGAAACCGAAATTTTATTTATATCGCATATACTTCATTACATTTCTAAAATTTTAATAGGAAAACAACGATATCATCATTAGTTTCGTATTTTAATTCAGATTAGTTTAATCAATTACTGGGAGATCTTGTTTTTCATCAGATACAAATTTTACGTTACCGTGTATACCGCATATTACCTTATTTGGCGCAGCATGAGCTTCATTGTCCTTGCGCCATAAAAGCACAACAAACCAATCAACAAAACTTGAAGTTTAATTCCACGCGTAAATTCTTCCTGTAACTGGGAAGCAATACCTTAGGAAAAAAATATAACGTATTTTAACTTCATTATAGGTATTAAAAATGTGTCACCCATTAGATATTGATGACCTACCCTGTATTCAAGGAGAATTTGTTTGTTTTTTTCATCTTAGGTAAATTGATTGTGGAATGGGAAGGCCTTAAAGCTAATATCGTGCGTGCTGACGTGAAAGCGACTAATGGCATCATCCACGTCATCGACCGAGTGATGATGAAAAAGCGTGATCTTACGAAATCCGGATCATCCCCAACAGGCTCTTCGTCCTTCATGATCATCGCTATCTTTTCCACCATCTTCAGTCTGGAAACGATTCTTAGCCGAAAGCTTTAACTGCCCACAAACCTACACAGGCCTGGAAAACTTTCGTTTCGTTTTGGCTTTCTCTCGATCTCTCCAGAGTTGGACTCCAATCGGTTTGTCCGTCTGTAAAATGGGAATATTTCAGTTTCGTTTCGCGCATGCGTCTGCCAGTAGACGCTAGTGCTAGCTCTTCACCAACCCTAAAACCGATATCTTCCATTGCAACTTTCTTCCTTTTATGAGTATCTGTATGACACTGTGTACCTTTATATTATTTTGATAATGATTGTCTTTTGTTAACAATTTACGTTTCCAAACAAAAGAAAATCGAGAAAAAGTAACGTATTTTCGTCTATAACTCCCCTTTTCGCCAGACAGGCAATCTCAAAATTGTACAGTAAATACGTAAACAACCACTGAAAAACACTCAGACAAATCAATGTTTATCAACATCGATTACTAGTGAAATTTTGCCTCCCTCTCCCTGGCGGTGGTTTCCTATTTATGGTTCATTTGGCCAATGGTTTATCCACGTAATAATCGGGAAACAACGTTTAGATGATAAAGGAAATTTCTCTTTCCAAAACATTTCTCATAGAGACATGTTCTTAGAAACGCCCACTATTAATTTGCTACGATTCATAAAACTGAATTTTTAGAATTGTCCTTTAATCGCGCAGATAACGAATAAGTGGCGAAGATTGGATTGGGAAGGAATGAGCACGCTGACCGCCTACTAGTTTTCACCCGCTTGAGACCAGTGAGTGATACCTTCTCTGAACTACTTGTGTGTTATATTTTGTCACGGATTTTAAGTTTGACGTGTAACTTAGCTGTCTCATGACTGTCGCTTGCAGTTTTCGAACGTGACCTTTATTCTGATTCCACGAGTTCGGTCTGATAGATCCTTAGTTTGTTGTCTCTCGAGATTTTCCAAAAAAATATCGCTATTATGGTGTTCTGGTCACTGCCATTGTCCTTTCTAAGATAGAAACCTGTGTACTTACTACACCGAGATACGACGAATTTGTTTTGAATATTCCTTGATACGCAAAAACAATTTTTGGAACAAAAGACTCCGAAAACTTTCTAAAATCCAACAACTTCTTATACGGAAAGTCTCTTTGACATTTATGTTCGAAATCAACGTTTTTACCTCCTTTGCTGCTAAATGAGTCCGATGAAAAATAAATTGTCCCGAAACATGGATGTTCATTTCCCTGGTATTTTGAGAAATAGTTCGGCTTGGAACTAAAGTACCTAGTTACTCTGGTCTAAGATTCCTTATCTCAAGCCATTAGAATTGATCTATCTTAAGGTATTTGCGTAACACATTTCACGCGCTGATCAATTTCCAGTATAAATGCAGTTCATTTTCATAAAGTAAGGACAATACTTATTGTTTTAAATTTTCCTCGTTCTCTCATTGGAACGGAATCCCCATTTGTTTAGTGTTACGGCGTGTTGATAATAGTTAGATGGTTATTGTATAATATAAAGCTGTACAATAGTATTTACTGTGTCACCAGACCGTCTTTATGTTTACGTTTCGTTACTGTGTATGAACGTCGGGTCCTGAACTTTTTGTGATCTATAAAGTACGTACCTTTCGAGACCTTTAAAAACTATCAAGTGTGTGTGTGTGTGTGTGTGTGTGAGCGTGTGTATGACAGGGGAGCGAAACACTTTCCAATTCTGTATGCCCTTTTGACAATATTGATAATCATTTCGATTATCTGCTGTATATTTGTTATTATCTCGCTTCGATGCCTATTCATGAGAAATCAAGCTTCCTTTTAGGTCATTATCATATTGTTCAATTTTATAGCATGAAGGCATTTTGACTATTTCTTCACGAACATTCACACATGTACAAAAGACAAGCCGTTAGATACCAGACAATTTAGTAGTCGTTTCACAAGATCCGAAAACCAGTAATGGTGGAAGTATAAAACCAAATACAGAATCAGTATAAGGATACAGTAGTACCACACTACCACGGTGTGCTTCTACGGCATTGCGGGCCTGCCTTCGTATACAGCACACAATGCATCTTTCAAACGTGTTACAATGTTTAGCTCGCGTTGAAAATGCCGCTCGGTATTTATCGTCGGGTCCGAGGCTATAATCTCGGTCCCATTTAGAATCTTAACGTTGCATTCACTCTTTCTCTTGTTTAAGGTCGAAAAGAGGAACTATCTCTCGTTAAAAGTTCTTGATTACAAAACTTGGAATTCTATCGCGGAGCAGAAAGTGGAGTTTCGACGTTCAGACTATGTCTCCAAAAAATGTACGACATCAAATTAATTAATATTGTGATCATCGGCTTTCATATCCCAGAGTATTATATAGATTTGTTTATATTTTTGTAGGATTCGATTAATGTTTACATTCCAAGATTTAGGTATCCAGTTGTTCGACATTTTTGTAAATGCAAAAAGTAACGAAATTGGAAAACAATATTGTTAAAATATTATTCTTTACAATCACACACACTTACATATATATATATTCCTTAATACAAACATAAGTAACGATCTTTTTTTTGTGATCCTAGGACACGCCATCGAATTCATGAATTGATTTTAAGTTTTCCATTTCAAAATAGTAAAAGCTGCGTTAACTCTGGTGATAGTTTAACTTTTGTTTCGAACAACATCATTAAATTACGTTACTGCAGACTATCAACATTATTCTTTGTGATATAAATTTTCAGTGTTTGACAGAGTTTTCACCTTTGGGATGTGGCATCAAAGGGTTGGATGTAGTTTTGGCAGAATAATATATAGGTTACCATACTTGCTTAATATAGATGTTCTGAGATTTATGGGCTTTGAGTGTATCGTTTCTGGGTATTTTTGTTCGAACGATCATCGTGACTGGAACGTGAAACATTTTCAAGTTTGCCAGCATGCATTGTTCACCGTAAAGTGATGACAACAATTTACGTTCTGACTATGTAATAAAGGATCACTGAAAACTTGATTATGAATTAGAATGTTTTGAACTTCGCACCATTAAGAAAAGTGTATCTAAATCAAAATAAATTAATTCTTGTGAAGCTTTGGTCTCTGCGTCATTGGTTTTTAGCTATATTCTAATATGATAATTTATTTAAAACTCAGCAGGTTACAGTGAACGCTCACACTGAGAGTAAGAACCATAAAAACGCCACACAGAAGGCAAAACTCTGAAGAAATTTGAAACTCAGCACGTTACAATAAAAGATCACGCTGAGGTCATGAACCATAAAGCACTATATGAAAAGGAAGACATAATCAGAAAGGAAAACATTTTAAAAAACGGGACAGGTTATAATTTTCAATAAAACTCAGCATGTTACAATAAAAACAATCTATCTAATATACACATGAGATACCATCATATAGCCGCCTTCTTCAAAAACCTTCTCCAGTAAAATGCGCCTTTTGCTGAAGAAGAGAAGGTTTCGTTACACTATGGTGATCTATAGTGGACATAGTGCAGGGGTGGCCGACTTCAAGCAGGCTGTGATCTACTATCCAGTATCAAAACCGTCAGTGATCTACCACACTACCTGGGAGGGGGGTCCCTACATCTTGCGTTTTTAGATTTTGTGTTAGTATTTTATTTACTTTATTCAAACAAATTCGGCTCAATATCATATACAATCATCTAGGATCAGAGATCTGAATACATAATATGACCGATACCTCGCCAGAGCAGCACCAGAAAAACCTAAGTTTGACAAAGCAGGTGCTGCCCCTTTGAGTCGACGAAGATAATCTCAAAAAATGTTTTTGTTCTTTCCCTTTCCCTAGACATGACAAAAACATGACAAGACGAAAGTACAGCCAACAAACAGCATATAAATATTCAACGTAGCAACAAAAACTCAGAAAAAACACAAAACATAAAAAGTTGGTCAAATACATCAAATTCAGTATAACACAGGAACAATATCTCCCCCTCTTCCAAATGCCCCCATTTTTTTTCCATTTAATAAGCATAGTATTGTTTAATCTCATTTTTTGTAGTTGGCTTCTTAGATTATGACCAAATTAAAACAAATGATAGCAGCTTCCACAAAATATGAAAAGTTAGTCGTAAATCGCTCATTAATTGTTCGACCTGGGTTATTAGTGGTATACCTGGGTCTGCATTTCGTTTACCATTTGATGGATGCCAGGAGAGTACTGGGTGAGGGCCAAATACAGGGAATCCTGGAGGTGTTCATCTGTCATGGTGAAACGTTAATTATTCTTCGTCATTTTTAGATACGAAAATACAGTTTCACACAAATACGTTGGACCGAAACATGAGTGTAGAATTTCACTGAATCTTCTCAAATTGGGAAATATTTCTGCAGGTACGAACTTCCAGAACGTTTCTTCTCCTGAGCGGGCCTTCAGAAAACTCTAATTTTTTTAACTTAATATCTAATTTTGAAGATATTTTTGTGCTCAATAAGAAATTTTCACTAATACTAACTGCAGTTTTTTAATGTCCAAATTGGTTGAGAATAGATATGACGTGTACTTTACAATTGATTTGATTTTTTCCAATTCACAGAATTTTATTTAGAACTGCTGAACAACAGAATTAATTCCCTCCGTATAGTTTTATGTTTGAAAAACAAAGTCAGGATTTCTTCCATATCATCCTGCATATTTGGGAAGTCATCAAAGATATTGGTTGTGAGGCATCATGAGTCATCATCAGCTGAAGTTTGGTTTTGTAGGAAAAAACGGCGTTCATCAAAAAATGTTCAGTGCATTTTCCTTTACTTTGTAGAGCTATGTTCATAGCACTACCAAGGGAACCTCGCGAACTGTCAGAGCTCGATTTTTCTGAATTTCGGTTTATAATCCAATATGACCGAGTAAAGGAAAGATACAAAATCAAATTTGACGCATTCGACCTGGGGGTCGAGCTACGGCCCACTGAAAATAGAGCTCACCCTAGGATAATGCTTCGCTGCATAACAGGTGAAAATAGTGTTTTGGCGTGCTGGTCATGCATTAAGCGCCAAAAGGTTTACTGTGAGTATTTTATTCATGATAGAAGTTTAGCTTTCTATGTCTTGTAGAAGTGAAGTCCTGGCGCATAGGAAAAGCTGAGGGTCCTTTGCAAACAATTTTAGAGACACTTTGCAAAATCAATTAACATTATTTACAACTGCAATATTGACATATGGAACTGATTTGAAATTTGAATTATGAATATGGAGTATTTATATATGAAACTGATTTGGATTATGAACATGGAGTGTTTATGTATGAAAATGAATTTACGAATAACATTAGGGGGTTTAAATGACTTCTCCTGTACGGGTGGACCGAAGACACCCTTTGGTTCCTGATGGATGAGCAGAAATTGCAGCAATAATTGTCCAGCAGCAGAAATGATAGGTCGGATTATTACGGAATGGGATATGGCGTGAGAAGATTGAATGGTATTCGGAGTGTGCTTTTCCCCATTAATCTACAGAGTGCACGTAGATGCCGCTTCTTTAGTAATTCCGCTGTGGTCAACGTTCAATGTTTAAAACCTGATCAAAAGAATAGTTTCTCATTGCATCTGTACCCATGTGGACGAATTCTATAACTCTATCTTCCAAAGCCGTTGTGTGCATAGTACGTTCATGCGCAAAGAACTTGGTGACTATTGTGCTTGTTATGCCACGCTCTTCTTTAAATTTTAATATAAAAGTATTACTTGCGCTAAAGTTTGCGATGCTTTCTCTCATTGCAATATTCAGAAACCATAACTTTAAATCGTCATCGTGAACTGTTAATAAAACATGTTCCCGGGCATTTTTAAACTTCTCAAATTCTTCGTCTTTAATCCTTAACAGTTTTTCACATCTTGTACCCTGGGAACTAGTCCGGGGTTTGGTTCCCTAGGCCTTAAGAGGTTCGGATTCCTCGGAAAACAGTAGGTCCCGGCGCAGCATGACCACTGTAGTCTTTGAGCCGTAAAACCAAAAAACAAACAAACCCTGGGAAGCAACATAATCCCGAAAGCGATAAATTTGTCTATGTGAAAACGTGTCTTTAAAGCGATGCTGTATGCTTTTCAAGGAACGTAGTTTTCCTGACCCACTCCATGGAAATTCTTTTCATGTCTTCTAATGTGTAAGTTACGCGTGACGGCAAATTAGTTTGTTCATCCCATTCCTCATCATTCATTTCATTACCCTGTATTGATCAATACTTCATTTCATTTAAGCATATATCAAGTGTATTCTAGTCATTCATTTCGTATGTTAACCCACTTATCAAAGTTTTGGCAAATGTAAATATTTCTTTCTCAATATCCATCTTATAATCTGATACAAAATCGGCTTGCTTTGTGTATTTTTCACAAACAACGCGAAACAAGTATGTTGATATGGTGGAAAAGGAAGACATGGTGACAAATAAGGCTTGAAATTCCACGCTTTCCAACAAAAAAATTAAAAAGGTCAAAGGTGATGAAAGCACAGGCAAGTGATGATTGCTTCTGATTTGAAAATTGAAGGATATTTATTCAAGACTGGTTTACGTACCATGCGGTTTTTTCGAGTTCTTCGCCAATAATGATCTCTAAGTTTGTCAATTATGCAAAAATAGGGTAAAAACATTTTTTTTTACTTTTACACCAGCATACACAATATAAAATTATTTCAGGTATAACTAAAACGACTATTATAAATATGGGCTATATTTTGTCCATATGCATTATTTTTTTTTACGATAGCGTTTGGCGCTTAATACTTGCCCAGCACGCCAAAACACTGCTTCACCTGTCATGCAGCGAAGCATCACCGTAGGGTGAGCTCTATTTTCAGTGGGCCGTAGCTCGATCCCCAGGTCGATTGGGCCAAATTTGATTTTGGATCTTTTATTTACTCGGTCATATTGGCCTATAAACCGAAAGTCAGAAAAATCGAGCTCAGACAGTTCTCGAGGTTCCGTTGTAAGTCTCCAGATATAGCTTCGATACATAGCTTCGATAGTTCCCTTGTAAGTCTCCAGATGTAGCTTCGATACATAGCTTCGATAGTTCCCTTGTAAGTCCACCTGTGAAATCAGCAAGGAAAACAAGACCAAACAACTACTTTTCATCCTCTAACTGAGCGTGCTCACCTCCCTTCTCCTTCAAAAATTATATTATTTCTCTCAACAAACTGCGAAACCTTTGCAGAAATATTTAGCTACTCAGCCACTTCACTCCTGTGAGTAAAATTATGTCCGGTTACCCTTTATCAAGAATAAAGTTGAAAAGCCGTCTTTGAAGAGATTTTCCACGAATAAAGCTTACAATTTTAAAAGCAATGTCCATGACGTTTTTTGCATTCAGTTCCTTGCTTGCCAAAACATATTGATTAGTGAGTGATGCAGTGGTACGGAAATAAATCAGGAAAGCCGGCATGCTGTCTTCAGAGAGCAATAAATCCATTAATGTGACCTATCATGGCTTTTGCTCCAACAGTAGTAATGGCTCTATATTTCATACTATTTTTGGAGTCGGGCGAGCCCGAGCTCATAAGACGGATGCAACTGAAACCGAAAACTAACTTTTGCATTTTGAAGTTTCGGGCTCGGGCTTCGAAAATCGAGCCGAACTCATCCCTAATGGGCGCCCATAAAATTGCCAATAGATGAAAAAATGTTTTACGTCAGCAAATTAAGGAAATAAAAAAAGTAACTGTGATGCGATTTACCAAAATGCATCCCACGGTCGCCCTGTTGGTCGCCCCTTACATAGTGGAATATAACACTTGCTAGAGAGCAATTTTTGGGATACACGTTTAACTCGTGATGTATTGTAAATATGACACATTTCCTACAAAATAATGAACAACAAAAACTGAAAATTTTCAGTTACGTCACTTATGTTATAAAGTGCAATATATATTTCGTTTGATCCTAACGGCTTATTTGCTTCTACAGAGGGTAAAGAAAGTTAATCTGATAACGTAGCGCTACGCAAAATAAATAGCAAATAGAAAAAAAAACCGTTTTTAAGCGTAGTTGAAAGCTTTCAACTACGCTTAAAAACGTTTATTCTATTTCTTATTTAGTAAAGAAAATATTCGCACACTTGCGTTATGTTACATAAATAGGAATAGATGTGATCAAATATGACGAAAAAATTTCAATCACTGGGGATTAAATTAAGAAACAATTTTTATCAACTTTTTTAGGCGTAGTAATAGTAACGCCAATGTTATGGCATGGTTAGATGGTGAAACTTCCGCAAACAAAATAAATGTTTTTGCCTCTGGTGGGGCAGTATCCCCATAATTAACATCCATAAACGAACATTAGGGATTACTTTTAGAATACACATGCACACCACGTGTTTATTTTTGAAACTTGGAAGAAATAAATCTTTAAAAAAGTAAAACACTATTTTTTCATGCCAAAATGTATATGCGCACCTAACAACAAAACCAAAATATTTTCAAAATCAAAAAGTGCTGCTGGTACTCAATATGCATGCCTTTTGTTTCAATTCCACTTCGCAATTTTTTGTGTGGGCATTGATTGAACTAATTTTTAATTATTTCTACCCTAATTTAAAGCCATTCTTTGTTCAGCATTTACCAAAATGTTGTTTTGCTGATTTTATTTTCATTGCTTGTAAATCCAACAAATGCCACAATTTTTAACAGGATTGAAGTCAGAAGATCGTTGGGAGTATTGTCAATTGATTTTTCCCATTGTAAAGCAACCACAACCTTCTTTCGTAGGCAGTGTGTTTGTAATCGTTGTCCTGTTGCAAATGGAATGCCTCCTTAATTCCCAATTTAAATGCATTGCCAATCAAATGCAAATTAAATTGCGTTTAAATATATTGATAATAAGTTTCCTCACAATATCCCAATACAACGTCCACCATTCATATTATATAAATATATTTCTTACGATTATTACAACAATATCCACATATAGTTCGTTCGCGGAAAGTTGACCGATGGTACCGTTAGAATTCACGAAACCTAGCGTTACAAACGGGCTAGTCCATTAAAGTAGAGGGGAGGACGTCATTTCAGAAGTGGTTTTTGGCGCAGACAAACGTTCGCTAAAAACCAGTTCTGAAATGACGTCCTCCCCTCTGCTGTAATGAACTAGCCCGTTTGTGACGTCAGCTCCCGTGAATTCTAACGGTCAACTTTCCGCGAACGAACTATATATATCGATGTTCATTTCAAAAGTACTCCAACGATAACAAATATTTTGTAACATTAGCTTTCCACTCCTATCCATGCGACATAATGTACGTGTGCAAATACATTTTGCCACACTGTATGTATTATACGGAGCAAGGGCAACTACGGTCATGATGCGCCGGGACCAACAATTACTGAGGAACCTTGTTTACTACGGTGATCAGAAAAAACGGCATGCGCTCGTCGATACCAAGAACGAACCTAATAGCGGTCTAACATGTACATAAAACAAGAGAAAATTTTTCATCATTCATTACGAAAACCAATTTTCATTATTCATTACGAAAACAATTTTCATTATTCATTACGAAAACAATTTTTATGTCACAATAAAAATAATCAGACCTTGGTCCATATTGTCACAATTGGAACAAAGTTAATCTGAGTTCGTTTGTTTTTTGGTTTTACGGCTCAAAGACTACAGTGGTCATGCTGCGCCGGGACCTACAGTTTTCCGAGGAATCCGAACCTCTTAAGGCCTGGGGAACCAAACCCCGGACTACAGTGAGCAGTGCGATCTTTTATGAGATCTCTGAGTAAGCGTTCTTTTTGCACTGCTGGGAGTCGAACCCGGATTAGCCGCGCAATAGGAGAACGCGTTACCACACTGCGCCACCGCAGGGCCGATATGAGTTCGCTTTCCAAGCATACAGGGTGTATTAGAAATGATGGCTACAAATTCAAGGAGTGACAAAACACAGTTCAAGGAACAACATTTGTCATACAACACATAGGCGGACGCCGCGTAATTAGCCGTTGGAGGACGCTTGACGACTCGTTTTGTTCACACTGTGCAGTGGTCCCATGGCTTGGCCTCTGAGATCACCCGATCCCTTCAGTCTGGATTACTTTTTCTAGAGCCATCTGAAAGTCTCATCTATGCGACGCCCGTTGATTCTCTTGCGAAACCTTTTCGCCCGCAGTCGTACCGTTGCTGGTGAAGTACGTGCCATGCCGGGAATCTTTCGAACTTGGTACGCCAATCGTTCCTTCTCCTCTGTGAGGCATGTTCCTTTGAATGATTATCAAAATCTATCCGTAATTTCCTTGTTGTACAGGCTCCCTTCATAAAGATTATTCCTGTGCCCTGTTCTGTGACCTTCGTGTGTTTGCGCGTTAACATAGCCCATTCGACTGTGCGTTGTATGACAAATATTGATCCTTATTCTATCACTCCTTACGGTTGTGACCATCATTACTGACACACCCTGTACAATTTGCGCTTCTTTTACTTCAACATGAGGCTTTACTTCAAAGCATATATGCACCTCGCATGAACCACAGAATGCTGCTATGGCGAAGTGAAATGAGCAGCACTATCTTTATATCCTATGGCCGTATGTTCAATGAAAGCTCCGAAAAAGCACTTTATAGAAAATGTTAGTCCGTATACCTCGAAACTCGATTTACATTTGATGGTACACGTGTGAATCGGCACATACCATTGTATAATCTTCGAATAAGCACGTCTCCTTGCCAGCTCTAAATATGATTTAACGAATCATTTCTTTAAGCGCGTTTTATTTTCAAGAAAGCTGGGCCTTCTGATTTAAAATCTGATTATTTCTGTGCATTTAACACGGACATTTAATTCACGAATACATATCTGGAATATTTAAACTGCTACTTCTAATCCCGGAAGCTACCGGTGGGTGTTAAACTAGCTGTGAGAGCTAAGGATTGTTCATTTGGAAACAAAGACAACGTTTTATATATGCTTGCTCATACCGAACGGGCTGAAAATCACGAAGAACAACGCCACTATAAATGTAACGAAATAATTGTCATATGAATTGAAAAAATATCGCATGATAAAAATGATCGCACTCCTCGAAGTATTGAACTTGTTAAACAATTATTTAAAATCCTAACTATGTTTGTATTTAGCACATTTTGTGTTTTCAATTTGCGCTAACTACACACCCGTATTGCCACATTTCTTTCGAGATAGGACCTGCGATGCAGTTGCACTACTTTCTTCTAGCATGCCTTGACCCGAATTCAACTTCCAACAGTGTCAAAAATAAATGCTGACTCGACTAACTGCTCACCGTAGTCCGGGAATCGGTTACCTAGGCCTTAAAAGGTTCCAATTTCCCGGAAAACCGTAGGCCCAGGCCCATCATGACCTATGCGGTTTCTGCTTCTCGAAAATACGATTTTCGAAATGATCTGCAAAACAAGCATAGACCATTTCAAACATCGTTTTAAAGAAATTCAAAAGTTTTCTGAATCCATTATCATGTCTGATCAAGGAAACTGCATATGGAAGAAGAGATGTACCGGATCGCAAAGTTTATCGGTTACATATCGGGCTGTGCAAGGTACCAAAGTAATGAAAAAGACTAGATTGACGATTTATATTTCAAAGCGTTTTAAATACAGGCCTTGGGGTTTTAAGTGGTAACACAATCGCCTGGCGTGTGCTTATTCTGCGTTCGACTCCCACATATACCATAAAAAAATTGCTGACCGCCTAACTACTCATCGTATTCCGGGGGTTATTTCACTTAGGCTTTGAGAGGTTCGGATTCCTCGGATACTGTAGGTCCCGGCGAATAATGACCCTGGCTGTCCTTGCGCTGTAAAGCTCAAACAAACAAAACTGTGGTGCTTAAATAATTTAAATATATAAAGCATCATTTTGAATTTGCTCAAATAAATAAACATTCCCACGTTAAGGAGGATATGCATAGCACGATTTCCTTTTACATACTCCCTGAAATTATAACACGACTTACGAATAACTCCTTCCACAGGTTGTAAACTTTTTGAAACTTTTACCATCTATCACACGTAAATAAGAACCAAACTATTTTTTTTTTTGTACATTTTACATTCCAAGGCTGCGCTGTAGTTTGTTCATGATAGGACAAACGGCTTAACGAGAACTACCAATCTTGAAAAATATCGACGCACCCATCCTTACCGGGAGTCGAAACCAGTCCAGTGAGCCTCAAGGCGACGATCGCAAACATTGGGCCACTTGGACACTAAAACTAACAATATATAATTAGATATATCAATAACATCTGATTCTAAACCAATATACGAATTCAACTACACATACAATTTTCAATTCTGCGTTGTAGGTTTTATTCATTGTTTTCTTTTTTAAAGTGTAATTAATTTGTCCCTCATTGGATACAGACCGATCAATTACTAATGATCAACTCTACAAAAAATATGTGTTTTGTAATACAAATACTGAAATAAAATTCACACTACCTACTAGAAAACGAATTTTCCCCTTCATTTCGAGAAAATATCGTGGACAGTATGCTAAAAACTAACCAATTTGTAAAATTTTAGTTTCGAGAAAATTGCATTTAAATATTTATTCCCAATATGCTGTAACACATATACGCATCAATAGATTAAAACGCTTGTAAAATTTACTAGCAATTTTGTTAACGGTACACCTTCACGTAGTTTAGTCAGAACATAGTTGATCAGTAAACGACTTCAGAAATTGACAAGTAGAAATCAACGTCATAAGCGTAAAATTAAAAAAAATTGTTTTCGACGTATATTTCAGGCGGACTATGCCCTGTCTGTTCAGAAATGAAGACAAGACATTAGAATACTGAAGATGTCGTCATTACGTGACTATTATGTTGTGGATAAGTAATTAATGTAAAAACTTAAAAAGACACTTCTCCAAGCTTGACCGAAACTGGAAGTAAATTTTTGTTCATCGACTGTGGGTCAGAATCCTTACTAATAAGCAACTTCCTTCAAAAACTAATTCGTATATTTATCTAGGTTGGCAGATCACTGTAGGTTGGTTGAATTTGAACTTATAAATGCAATCTGTATAGGGCCAGTTCAATTTGTCGTACGTATCCTGGGCACTCTCCTCTGCTAAAAATTGTCAGATTTGAAAATTCGTTAATTTCACATAGTGTCGACAATATAAGCATTTTAGCAAAACATAATTTGACAAATACCAAGGTAAGGAAATTAAGGTCTGTTGAAAGGAAATTAGTGGATCTGTAAATATACTGACTTGCGCTTGTACGCGATTAAACCGATATTTCTCTGATACCTTACCACTGAAAGTCTCACATCGTTTAAGAGGATTAAAAATTTGTAGAGATACGTTTAGGTTAATCAATCTAGATTAGTTTCATCGTGAGAAAATCCATCTGGCTTTCTAAACTCCATTGAGCTGTATCTAAATTATTGCCTTTGCATTACAATCGTATTATCACACTAAACCTTGTAGTGAAGAATTCAGCTGTTTAAATCCTCTTTTGAGTGTGAACCAAATCGCTAATAGAGCTGGGCTTCGGCAAAATCTCAACTGATTGAAAAGCGATCAATGCTTTTGTTAATCTGTTTCGAGGTGTAGAAATAAATAAATCCTGCATAAAGACATTCTATACTATTTTTTGAAGCACTTTTTCAAGTATGGTTCAGTTTTAGCAACAATATAATACAAAATGTCTACATTTAATTTAAACTCTTTAAAATTAACATATATTTATATGTTTGTGCATAAATTATAACAAATGCAAGTAGCTTCACATATTTCTTAAATTTTCTAAATCAATAGTTCAGGGAAACTTTTCTCCGAATTAAATTTCTAGTATAAAAATTAAAATACATGATATTTAATTATAAATCAAAATTATGTGAACTCTTATTCATACGTTTACATGCAAGCTTGAAGACAAACGTGGAGGAAGCCAAACAAACAGAGTATATAAAAATTTAATCAGATAGTTCTTTTACCCAGCACTATTTACTCATCTGAAAAACAAGATGTTTGTAAAATAATTATAGGTTCTTGAATAATGCAAGGAGTGGTGATCACATGGAATAGATTATACCCATATGCGAAAGCTTGTTCCGCTTTAAATTTATATCTAATGCTGTTTGCTCACGAAGTTTTCTGGATAAGATCGCAACATCTGAAACACGTTTGCAAATGCTAAAAATTTTACGAATTCAATTTTGCGATACGTTGAGAGTAACCTCTGTGTTTATAAGGTGTTTGAAACCATTCAGAAGAAAGTTTGTATTTCTATGGAGCAAGGACAACAAAGGTCATGCTGAGGTGGGATCTACATTTTTCGAGGAATCCGTGCGCCAGTGTAAAGCAGTGGAACTACATTTTCCGAAAGCCCGAACCTCTCGAGGTTTAGAAAACCAACACCCGGACAACAATCTGCTGGTAACAGTCATTTTTTAGCACTTTTGGGCGTGAAACCCGAGTTAACTGCCCACCAGGGGGGCACGAAACCACTGCGCCACAAAAGGGCCAATGGAAGACAGAAAACTATCTTGAGAACACTGGTGTAGCACCCAAGTTTAGGGAGGTTTTAGCCTGCTCCAATGCCCATCCCCTATAACACTCATTTATTATTTTTGTTTCTCTACAGGCCTAAGCTCCATAGCCTTCCCATCGTTACACCAATGCGTGGAAACACGAGTCAAAATAAGTCATATTGTTAAACTGAAACTTTTAAATATTCGTGGTCTGCAGAATTATTGTAATCAGAAATGGTGGATGAAGAACAAGAAAATTTCCATCCTGGATACTAAAACGAATTTCAGAAAATTTTCTCCTCCAAGATTAATAAGAGAGATTAGAAACCAGGTGAAGATAACGTGGAAAACTCAATATATATTACATAGAACTGCAATTATTATAATGTATATACACAGGACTCGACAACTCGAAGAGAACCGTACTCACCAGGGAAGAACAACAATAAGAAAATTTGGACACCTGGTTAGAAATGGGGATTTTCTCCTCTCCAGCTGCAAAACTTTAGTCGCCTATGGAACCCGGTGATCGTATTGTTCGAGCCCTATATCTATCTATATATATATATATATATAATAATTACATTAATGTTAAATTAAATACAGCACTCTTAAAAGAATAGTGTGATGCAACTCAAAAACTATCCTTCTGAATTTTCATTGTAGCCACAGGTATTGACAAAATCACTCAGAGTGCCTCTTTAAGGGACTCAGCAACGAAACCAACAACATGGGGTTTTCCATAGAGACATAAGGAACATTTTCTCCGAAAATACTTATTCGATGCACACAAAATTTTTTTTGTATAGTTAGTAAACATATTTACACATTCTGTGTATGTCATTTTACGATATACACAACATTTGAAAAATTAAATATATTTGTATCAAATGAACATTTTTTCCAGAAAATTTTTACTTTACGTTCACGACTTTTATTTTACGTTCGGGTCCATAATTAAAAAAAGAATAAAAAAATAAAAAACGTTGCACACAACATATGTAAAATACTTATATGTACTTATCCAAGGAATTGTTGTGCTCCCACCTTGACGTGTGGAAACCAAACATTTTATTTTATTACATTTCGTATTTTTTAACTTTTTTCCGAGAAGAAGGAACAATAATAAGAAGTCATGCGCTCGTGTTTTCAAAGCTTCTGGGTTTTGTCAAAACGAGATTATTAAAGTATTATTTTATAGCGTTCGAATTTAGGTATATTTTCTCTGTCCTGTCATGCTACCTCCTAATACCGCTATAAAGTGGTGACAATGTACGTGATATTCAAAACACCTTCTGAATTTGATCAACGAACTATCGCTGGATTAGCTGACGTTCTAAATGAATTCCAAGAAATCGTAATTGTCAGTTTACTTAGTCGCATTTTTACAGTCGTCGGATATCGCCAATATCGTTCCGCATCACAACGCCAAGGTAATTTTTTTAAGTCGCCAATAATCACCAAAAAAATTTATTTTTTTTTATACAAACGTCTTTCAAATTAACAATATGGGCGACATTATAAGAGACCCTTCTAGGGATGCCTATCTCGCACTTAAAACACGAATCAACGAACAATTTCCCACTCAGAAGCAACTAGGCTTCAGACACTTTTGCAGAATTTGACACTCGCAGATAAAACGCGAAGTATGCTGCTCCGGGAAATGCGAGAGCTATCATCAGGTAAATTGAATTACTCTATGCTTCGAGGACTTTGGCTGGGAAGTCTTCCTCTCAACGAGAAGCAGATTTTGTCTGTTGGAGGCAAAAATCTCAATGAACTAGCCCGAATTGCTTATAAAGTTCATGAAGTAGCAGGGTTGAATGGGAGTATTACCAAAGTATAACGACCCTCAGAATCTTATCGCACGGACAACACTTTACAAGAATAACTTAGTCAATTAAGAAAGAAAGTTAGACAACTAACAAGCTTAATTTATAGTCGTTCGCCCAGTCGCGGCAGACGAGCTCCAATTGTCCAATGGCAACGAGACAACTCCAGCCATTTGCACCCAAGAGAAAACCTCTGCTGGTACCACAGAAAATTTGGTGATAACGCCCGGAAATGCAGAAAACCATGTTTATGGTCGGAAAAAGCGGAACCACGAACAATGTGACGGGATTGGACGTGAGTGAGAATAGAGGCCGTCTTTTTGTTAGGGATAAAATCTCGAGTCACAAATTCCTGGTGGACAGTGGTGTAACTTTGTCTGTATTCCCCAAATACTACGCTAAAAGATCGTGTACAAAGGATTTATTTCTATACGCTGCGAACTGTATGAAAATAGACATATGGGGTACAATAGAAATACAGTTAGATTTCGAATTACATAGAAGTTTTTCATAGAAATTTGTAATAGCAAACGTCTCTAAACCAATTGTTTGTGCTGACTTCGTGAAACATTACAATCTCTTAATTGATGTTAGGAATAAATGCTTAATTGACAGGATTACGCTACTCACGACTAAAACTGACACAGTCAATACACTTGTATCGCATCTGATAACGTTATCAGGAAATTCGTGTTATCACGAAATTTTAGACAGATATCCTACTATAACAATTCCGTCGTTAGTAGGCTTTAACGAAAATAATCTAACTAGCGACTGCATTATCACCCATGGCCCTCCTGTGTTTACACGAGCCAAACGTTTATCACCAGAAAAAGCCGAATTCCTAAAATGAGAATTTGAATCCCTGATGGCTCAAGGTATCGACCTTCGAAAGTCAATGGGGTAATCCAATTCACCTTGTCCCCAAGGGAGAGAATAATTGCCGTATATGTGGAGACTATCGTCGTTTAAATGCCATAACAGAACCAGACAGATACCCAGTTCCCCATATACAAGACTTCAGTCTTAGTCTCGTAGGAAAGAAAATTTTTTCGAAACTCGATCTTGTACGTGCTTATAATCAGATCCCGATTGCGGAAGAAGATATATACAAGACAGCAGTCATTACTCCTCTAGGTTTATTCGAATATATACAGATGGTATATGGGCTCAGGAATACTTATCACACTTTTCAGCGACTTGTTGATATGATCTTCCGAGACGCACGTCCAACATTGGTCTGCAACTACAGCCCATGGAATCAACACTAGATGAAGTAACATTAATATGCGATGTATCAGGTCAGAGAGTCCGTCCTTACGTGCCGCCTGAATGTCGTAGGGAAGTTTTTCTAGCTCTTCACAGTTTAGCGCATCCTGGCATCAAAGCTACAACGAAGTTAATAAAGCAAAGATTTATTTGGAACACTATACCTAAAGATATGGCCTCGTGGGTCAAATCTTGCGACAGTTGTCAGTGCTTAAAAGTTCATAAACACACGAAGATCCCGTGGGAAGTGCTTCCACTACCTTCTGACAAATTTACTCACGTCCACATAGACATTGTTGGACCCCTGCCACCTTCTTATGGTTTTCGCTATGTTTTCACATGTGTGGACCGATTCAGCTGATAGCCAGAAGCTTTCCCGATGGTAGATCAAACTGCAGAAACTATAGAAGAAACTTTTTACACAGGATGGGTCTCAAGATTCGGAGTACCCATTCAAATCACAACGGACTAGGGTAGACAACTGGAGAGTAACGTTTTTCATTGTCTATCACGCTTTCTCAGTATATATATATAATCAGGATCCCTTTGCAAACGGTCTCATGGAAAGCTTCCATAGATACTTGAAGACTGCATTGATGTGTCATAATACTGGTAAGTGGTTTGACGTACTTCCCACCGTTTTACTTGGAATGCGAACAGCAGTACGAGAGGATCTGAATACTTCAGTAGCCGAGATGGTATATGGTACTACTTTGCCTTTACCTGGTGAACTGTTTCAATTTTTGCAAACTGATTTGACACGTCCAGCATTCGTAGCGAAATTACGTGATCACATGCAAAACTTACAGACTGTACCGACGACCAGAGGTCTACCAAGAAGGACTTTCGTCCACGCTGATTTACAGACGACGACACATGTATTCGTTAGATAAGACCTAGTGCACAAGCCTTTAACACAACCGTACGCAGGTCCGTTTCAAGTACTTCATCGTACCGAGAAATTTTTATAAATTAGATATAAAAGGAAAACCGACAAACATAATTTGGACAGATTAAAACCAGCTTTTAAAATTGAAGGTACACCAGAAGCAACTAAAAAGAGTATGCCGAGTTCCAATGCTCCAGGTCACAATAAAAATCAGCACACGATTAGATATGGTCGACGAGTGACATTTAGCAACTAGGTTATATCATCTTTCACTTTTGGCTTAGGTTTTAGGAGGGTCCTGTTGTGCTCCCATCTTGACGTTTGAAAACCAAACTTTTTATTTCATTTTGTATTTGTTAACTTCTTTCCAAGAATAAGGAACAATAATAACAAGTCATGATCTCGTGTTTTCTAAGCTTCTGGATTTCATAACAACGAGATTATAAAAAGTATTTTTATAGCGTTCGCATTCAGGTACATTTTTTCTATCTGTCCTGCAATGTTACCTTCTAATACTGCAATAGAATTGTAAGCCAATTGAAACTCAAGTTTTTGAAAAATGTTCTTTTTGTGATAGAAAATATCATTTTGATAAAACCGCATTTCTGTAAAAGGTTTGTATTGCATTTAAATTCAGTTGTTACATTAGTAATTTTTTTTAAAAATAGTTCTAATTAACATAGAGCCAAAAATTTTGTGTGAATTGAAAAGCAAGAATCTATATTTTTTAAAGCATTTTCATGAGTGACCTCCTTAAAGTCATTATAATATTATTATAATACCCAAATGTCGCAATTCTAATGGCAATAGCTACTACACGATTAAAGGAAATTTTATTAGAATTTAGCTTTGCCTCCTACTTCAAAATTTCTATTTATTTTAGTATTGATAGTATTCTTCTTGGGGTGCAGGCAGAATGAGCATTGGTAAATTTTTTCACGCATGCAGTACTAATGGATAATCCCAAAACATTTTCGTTGCCACTTGTAGTCCATGCAAATCCTTTCCCTACCTTTTCAGGTTTTCATAACAATGGACATTTAGTTCTTCTGGTGTAGGATGTCATCCTTACTCCTTAAAAGCATACAGTTCAACGAGGAATTCGAACCTCAACAAGTCTATTCTACCACGGAAGTGAAACCTTATGCTATGCTCCTCCAGAAAAGAGTTCAGTGTTTTACAGTGTTGTGTCGCAAAAATTTATGAAAATTATACTTTTTAATTATTTAAATATATGGGTGGCTTCATTACATCATCTTGCATAATAACATATTTCTTCATCTCATAAAATTTCTACATAGTATACCGTGAGACACAAAAATTCACACATTGTAAATATTATTCGATTCTGCCGCCTTCTTTTAATTGTTTTTAGGAAAGGAAGCCAATTGGAGCAACTGCCTGATGAACGACAACCTAATAATTACCATCCCTTAACGTTACAAAGTGGAACAGTTAATAAGTGAAGAAGATATATGCAGTACTACAGTCCCTAACCTACCTAGACCTTACTGATACGATGAACAGTTCACAAGCATAAGTGTTTTTCAACAACCGGGGCCTCTTTGAAACAGAGATAAATCCATTGGGATAACAAATAGATGAACTGATTTACGATTCTTGAAACTTTAAATAAAGAACTTCGGCCATTAACCGCGTTTTAATAAATCCAAAATTCAAGAGGATTCTATGAAGTGGCCAGCCTTCTGCACAGACATTTTAAATAAGCTTTTAGACATTATTAATCTTTTCTTTTTCAGCCTCGCAAATAATGTTCATATAAATTAGGTGAATATGAATGTATTTGTGAAGTATTGTGAAATGTAGTCACCAACAGAAAATTATTTTCGGTCATCGTTTATATTTTGGGTTGACCCTTTATCTTATTTTTAGTTAGTGACTAATGTCCACTACTATTTACTTTAATAAATTTCTTTATTTTTATTTATCTAATAGTCTTCATTTTATTTTTTTTAATCCAATCAATTATTCTAGTATTTTATTTATCTATCCTTTCGTCTATGGTTCGAGATTAGAAACCCCACCCTATCCTGTCCTTTATTCTACTCTTGGGTGGCTAAGGCGAAATCACCATTCATCATCAGGTCTCGCCAGCCAAGTTCACAATAACGAAGCTCCTAGAAGAAGACCATCCTAGAATGCATACCTCCAGCATCTGTGTGGTTTTTGTCTATATCAGAAATACCGACGTACTGCCTGACTATTGAAACCGATCCAAAAATATACTTCGGCGCCAGGTGTCTGGAAATGACACTGTGGCGAGAGGCAGTCTCAATTGTCCAAGTATACTCCAAGCCGTCCTAAGATGTTGCCGGTCATCTATCTCAAGGAATCTTGTAACTAGCCACCGAAAATTCTACAATGACCACTAAAACCTTGGCGACCTGGCAATAGTGTACGTCCTGCAGCGACCCTGGTGCCAAATCTGTAAGTTGTGCTATCACATGAGGCAGTGGGTCCATCGCATCGGCTTGGCGGGACCCGGAGCGCTATTTGGCGACTGAAAAGTTTTCTTACTAGATAGCCTTGTCACCAAACGTCGAGACACTCTTATTCTGAAAACACCATTTTAGGACTAACTGGATTGGATTCGACTGGCAGTAAGTGTGGTCCTGCATAAATATATCGTGATTTAGAGGTCACGTAACGCCGTTGGTCCTGCCTCAGGTGGCTTATTGTCTTGAGACGTTAGATAAATAAAAACCAACACATCGAGATTTTCTGCATTCGAGTAAGCCAAGTTACAAGAGTTTCTAAAAGAGCTCGCGTTCACTGATCGCGCAAAATATTAGGTCAGTACAATTAAATGGGTTAAGCGCACACTTGATTATATCACTCATATACATATAATGACCATATATGATATGGGTGGAGAGAATTTGTTTTAATATGGCATAAAATAATGAAGCGACATTAAAAAAAACTTTTCGTTCATAATTGAAGGTATTTGATAACCTAGGCAATTTTTCCAACAGTAGTTTATCTAGAAAATTACGAGAAGAAACGTACTGAAGAACTACTGAGCCTATAATGTATATATACTTTACGTTTATATAATTCATCATGCTTATTCGCTGAGGGTCCAAAAAATTAGGAACCCTTGCTACGTAATACTAATATCGTGTTGAACCTTCTCTGTCTTTGAAGACAGCAGATTTTCTTCTTCACATGGACTTCACAAGTTGCTAAAAGCGTTGAGGAGGAATATTAGCTCAAACTAACAAAATGGTAGCTCTTAACCCGCGAGCAGGCGCGCGGGGTGTTTCACACCTCACAACTTACAATTTGTGAAAAAGCACCGTCCACCCTTGCTTCTGCAACTGGCCAAACTTTTTCCTACTGCCTTCAAAGACACAATCTTTTGGAGTAAGGTGACAAAGAGAAAATTCCACTTATTGTTCCCTGTAAAATCGGACGTTCTTAATGAAATAATGCTATATAATCAGATGGGGTGCATATCACCCCGCGCGGACTCTCGCTTTCCTCTAATCGGAGCCTGCTCTCGGATTAACTCCCTCAGACTGGTGTTCTGGAGCTATGAACAGATCTTCCTACCACGTCCCACAAATGCTTAATTGGGTAGAGATCTGGCGATCTAAAGGGAGGGGAGGGCATATGTGCAATTGGAACTCTGAATCATGTTCCATAAACCAACGTGAAATGATTCTAGTCCAATGGGTGAGTGCACTATCCTTCTGGAAATGAAATAGCTGTCAGCACCAGGAAACGTTATGGCCATAAACCGGTGCATCTGGGCAACAACTATGTCGAGGTTGGCAAATCTATCGACGAATGCTTCCAGTGGAACTAAGGGACCAAGTGTATACTAGGAAAATGCTACCCGGACCTTGATTCCGCCGTCACCTGCTTGAACAGTTATGTGGCATACCGGATCCATGGCTTCATGATGCTTGTGCCACACATGGACCCTGCCATCAACGTGATGGAGAAGAAATTTGGATTCGTCAGACCACTCAACCTTCTTCAACTCATTAAGTGTCCAATGTTGGCATTCTTTAGTCCACAAAAGCCGCTTTTTTCGGTTTTGCAGAGAGATCAAAGGAACTCTTGTTTGTGACCGTTTATTAAAACCAATTCGTTTTAAGATCATTCTTTCAGAGTGCATGGATATGCTTTGCAATTATCCTGCGTTGTATTGTGCTGCAATTTGTTTCCTTGTAACTCTTCTGTTGCTACACACAATGCGCATTAGTCCCTTGGCACCTCTTTCCGTTCACAAGCGATTTCCGTCCACTGATCCACTTTTCGCTCGAAGATTTTGGCTTAGCTGTCATTCGTTGAAGACTCAGGACACTGTTGTATGAGAAAAGGCCTAGAAAGTAAACGATTTCGAAGATACTGGAACCGGCTTTTCTAGTGCCCGCGACCATGCCACATTCAAACTCATTCAAATTTCTTTTTTCTCCATTCACAGGCGAATTGTCCCTTTCACTGGTGCTTCTGACCAAAATAAAAGCTTTATATCATCAGTATATACATAATAACATAATATCAGTATATTTATATTATAGTATCAGTTTATTAGGAAAATGCACATACTGCAGAGGCAAGTCGATGTTTGAGTTCCTAATTTCCTGGCCACTCAGTGTATATACGAGGGAGATTCAATGAGTTCCAGGAAAGAGTTAATATAAAACAAATTATAAGCAGCATAAACTTTTTTTCCTATATAATCACCATCCTTTTCAATACACTTATCCCATCTTTTTGTAAGGTTGTCAAATCCCTGAGAAAAGAAGAGTTGTAGTTGTCCCTGACACCAATTTTTGGAAAAATTTTTCACCTCCAAATTCGTAGAGAATCTATCTCCACGTAGAGCATCTTTAAGATGCGTAAACAGATAAAAGTCACATGGAACTGGGTTAAGACTATAGGCAGGATGTACTAACAGTTCCCAATCAAGTTTTCTTAATGTTGCCATAGTATGTTTGTCTATGTGAGGACGAGCATTGTCATGGTGGAAATTGACACCATGTTTCAGCTTTGTTATGGTGGAAAATGACACCATGTTTCAGCTTTATCATGGTGGAAAATGACACCACGTTTCAGCTTTGTCATGGTGGAAAATGACGCCTGTTTCAGCTTTCCTGGTTTTTTACGACGATAGCTTCACGTACTGGATATTTAAGCAGGTTAAAGTAGAATTCTGAATACAGTATATTGTGTGTTTTTCTTCCAAAAGATCAATGTATATTATTCTTGTTGCGTCCAAAAAAAGATTGATAAAACTTTTCCGCCTTGAAGTTGAAGGTTGCCCCTAGCGATCGGCATTTCATGCACTTACATATCCTGATTTAAATTTATCATGTCATAAATAAAGTGTAGATTTACTCATGCATTCGATACCATATGTACTTGTAACCTTGAGAAAATTTCGTTAGGTTTTACGCCTTCTTTGGTTAGAAATTTTACAATAGAATGTTGCTCAATGTTTGACAGGCCTTCTATAGTCGCCGCCATTTGTTTTTATTTTTTGCGCATGCGCCGTAAGTGCCAGGTAAACGCCAATTTGCCACAGTATTGCCAAATGTTTATTCTATAAGTTTATTTAATAATTTGAATTTATTTTTTACATAACTATCTTTATCGTTTTTTTCCTAAAATTTTTTCACTCAACTACGTACATTCTATATATATATATACATAATTCACACCTTACATATAACTAATATAAAATTTATTTTAACTCGTATAAGGTACTTCCTCTTATCACTTCCCGCCATGAATCCGTGTGATGGATCGCTCCGTAACCGGAACGTTATGACGACCGATGCTTCGCTGGCAAGGTCAGTTGTGCTATCCCTGGGAAGGGTTATAATATCTCAGCTCAAGTACTCAGCGATACAGCCAGTGAGACGAATCCAACATGGAGTACTTAAATAACGACGGAACCTAGCTACCACTTGCCTAAATAAACGATGAAGGTGGATATTACGTCAATTGTGTGTCTGTTCGTCTGAATATAATACCTAACTGAATGCAGTCGACCACTAGAGTTTTTTAAACACAAGTTTACCTTTATGAGTGAATATCCTCCCACGTATGAAGCTTAGTTACTGGTTTCAGAGTGTTTTAACGTATTAATTAGAAACCAATTAGTAAACTAGTATTATATAGAAGTGTCATTAATGATGATAACTTAATTTCTTATTGTTTTGAACGCTTTCACAATTTGTACTTTTTTCGGTGTTGTACGAGTACTCGTATTATCCAGTTATACATTCCTCTTAAATGTAACGTATTTTTGTCTCGGGAGATGAATTGTACCCGTAGCTCAATAGTGTATGAAATATACAGTGAAAGTGATTAGATAAATGTTGAGACGATTATTGCCAATTTTGTAACGGCTTTGCATACGTATGCTTGCATGGCAAAACTGGCAAAATAATATGATAGACTTTTAAAATACATCTAAGAAGCTATTTTCTAAATGAAGATGATCATTAGTGGTTAGCGTTCACGTGAATATAAATTGATAAGAAAGTTACTACAAACAAAAGTCACATCCATCGATAGCAAGTAAGAAACTAACAGTTATTTTTCGGTGAGTGCGAAATTTCGCTCCCATTAATTTCTTAATCTTAACCCGTGAACAGGTACGCGGGATGTTTCACATCCCACAACTTACAATATGTTAAAAGAACAGTCCACCCTTGCTTCTGAAACTGGCCAAACTCTTTCCTGTTGCCTTCAAAGTCACAATCTTTTGGGGTAGGGTGACAAAGAGAAAATTCCACTTATTGTTCCCTGTAAAATTGGACGTTTTTAATGAAATAATGCTATATAATCAGATGGGGTGCAAATCACCCCGCGCGCGTTCTCGCGTTCCTCTAATCCGCACGCCTGCTCGCGTATTAAATACGTTTATTCAGGAAAGTAATTTACCGTATCTGTTAAATAATCTACGGATATATCGTTCTCGCCTAAAATCGTTTTCTAAAATGAATATAAATATCTATTAATCCTCTGTTTTTCTAACAAACACCACTTTAGGGTAACCTGTCTGCATCCCGAAAAACGTCCGCTTTCCGAAATGCGTTTTTACATTAAGTTTCTAATTTCCCATTTAAGCACAAAGTTACTACTTCAATCTCACAACGTATATGCAACCTTCTTTTCAAACCGAGAGTAGGATTAATTTTTTCCAGTATGTATTTTCTATTTGGTCTTTTGATAGTAATTCCATGTTGTTTGGAAATCCAGGGATTTCAAAAACCAATTAGGTTTTTCGCTGCATAAAAAATAAAAAGTACCTTCGATTTTTCTTCTCTCTCGAAAGATGGAATCCCTCTTTCTAGATGGTTTGGAAGTGTCTTTCATAATATGTTAATATATGATTTCTTTAATTTGGCGCATCAAAATTTAAATTAAATCAGCTCACGTTTAGAAACGAAAGACCATACTTAGATTGGATTGGTAATGAAAATGTTTTAATATGTCAATTTCTTTGAATATCTTTTATTATAAAAAAAAATAAAATAAAAATGTATTATGTTTTAATTAGATTTGCAAAAGCAAGTTCTAAGAAAGAATAATAAACAAAATATTTAGAACAAATGTTTCATCTTTTAATTTATTAACAAGGGTGAATTTAAATGCTTTTAATAATGCAATCGAACCCGTTAATGACGAAGCTTAAAATAGCCCTAAAAATATTCAATATATGTGAACTTCGATATATTTATTCCATCAACTGAATATTATGTAGTTCAAGAAGGCCTGTAGCCAAGCTGGGGCCAGCAGGGGCGTGGCATCAGTTGCTCCATGCTTGTGTCCCAGTTGCCCCATCGATCTACTTATATATATGTAACAATCCCTGGGTGCCCTGTGCCCCGTATGACCTTTGCATAACCCCAGTTTCCTGTTCATCCTGGTTACAGACCTGAGTTCAAGGGATAAGTAGGTTATTGAAAAACTTTGATATATGTGAAATTTTAATATACTCGTGTTCGATATAACTGGGTCCGAATGTATAAAGCAAAAAACAAACTAAGGCTATACACGATTTGAAAATTGGAAAAAAATGTTTAAAATTAATAGCAAGCAAACTTGTAACTGATTGTAAAAACAATTATAATTAATTGAAAACAATGTTGTAATTAGTTGAAAGCAATGTTGTAATTAGCTGAAAGCAATGTTTACTTAATTAAAAACAATGTTATAGTTAATTAAATGCACCGTTAGAATTAATAAAAACACTGTTAAAATTAATTGAAAGCAATATTATAATTAATTGAAAGCAATATTGTAATTAATTGAAAGCAATATTGTAATTAATTGAAAGCAATATTATAATTAATTGAAAGTAATAATATAATTAATTAAAAACAATGGTGTGATTAATTAAAAATTTCGAATTGATTGCAAACGAAACCACAATTGGTTATTCGTGGATATAATTGTGTAAAATAAATTGTAGTATTTATATTATTATCAAAAAAATTAAATACTTACCATTTCATACGATCTCTCAACAATTGACCCAGGATATTCCGCCGATGCAACTATAAGAAAATCTAATACCTTTAATATCTATTTTGTAAACGATGGCCGCATGAGCTAATCAAACATTTTACAACTAGATATGCAATTTTAGTCAAAATTTTAGGTAAATTTCCGAAAGAACTTGCCAGCTTCGCTATTGCTCGAATATAAATAAAAATTTAAACATAATAGTCATTAAAGTTAAAATAAATCGGTTGTTTCAGACATTTATTTATATTCATAAGTATTCTTCCAAGTCTTCAAACTGTGTATGGATAACCATCCATTTTAAAATTAAATACTGCAACTGCTGCGGACAAAATTTACCGTTTTCATTCGATGCAATTGGCCCCAGAGAATACTCATTTGTGTTCCGTTTCTACCGACGCTTAAACTAGTAAAAGACAAACATAAAAACTATTTGTTTCTGTCTTATACAAAAAGAAATTAAAATATTTGTTTAGGTATTCCGAGGAGACATCAAATAAAATAAAAAATCGTTGATGTGGAAGGGAAGAAGAACTACGCCAATTAAAGAAACCTCTTAAAATTTACATACTTTTTGTTTAATTTAAATAGTGCATTAATTGTATAGCTTACAAAAAAGGATATAATTTTAGAAACTACATTTTTTTAAATATGTATGCACACTTTACCGAATAAAAAATTGTTGCACCCAGTGAATAGCCCTTGTAGGTGCAGCAGTATTTTTTAAAAGATTGTATTTCCATCGCTTTTAATATATTTGATCCATATTTATGGTCATCTAGTAAGATGGTCTTCATAACATATAGTCTTCAGAGCCTTCATTAGTGTGTTCTACGGTAAATTTTGGAAATAATATTTATATTTTCGGAAAAAAAATGAAGTCGTTC
>QLNU02015360.1:32931487-32969632 GCA_006491805.2 Dysdera silvatica
AATAGCAGTGCGGGGAAATTTCTCGTGAAAACGTAGGTTCCGATGAAGAATGGTCTTAAATGCCTTTATATCGTAAAAGCATACAAATAATTATCGACAATTCTTCATATTACCACACAAAAAAGAAAAACATGATTTCTCTCATGTTGTTTTTGATCTCTCATGTAAACAAAAAGAAAAATGTGTGTATTGTTGGGAGACTCTTTTCGACACTTGTAATGTGGACGGGAAAAAATCATATGTGGGAGAAAGAAAAACCCCCTTTTGTGAAAAAAAAAGAACCCTGCATTAGTGACATCAAGACGAGTTGTGCGTATTTTCGCAGAGTAATATACGAAAGTTTATAAAATTTTCTCCTTTACATAAAATCGTTAATTATTTGTAGATATCGTATTCGACGCGTTTTGTGGGAAAATTTAATAAAATATTTTGAATCTTCTTAAAGTATCAAACTAGAGAAAAATCTTTTCGCTTTCTCTCCACTTGTAGCATTTTAATAATTTAAAACTTATGAAAAATGTACTCCGGAAAAATTCCTACTAAATAAGTGTAAAATACAAAATAACAGTGTAATGTTTAAAGGAAAAACTATTTATGATAAAACTTTGCATAAAAAATGCATAAACTTAAAGAATTGTTAAGAAAATTTAAGATTGAAGCAATTAAAAATTACCCCTTTCATAGTTTTAGAAATTTGTATAAATAATTTCATAGTTAAAGAAATTTATATAAATTAATCATGCAAAAAAAAGAAAAAATATATTTATCAAATGAAAAAATTATTAGATTTAGTAATTCTGTAAGAAATATTTTTACTTCGAAACATTTTATACAGTATTTTGGTAAAGGCAGAAAAAAGGTTTTGTGAACTTGTATTTTTTATTTCTTTCATAACTCAGGGGAAAATTAGATGGATATAGATTCGGAATGCTCGGGAAAACCGTAAGTGCTGACACAACGTTACTTCTGTAATGTAAAATCACAAACATCTTAAAGTTTAGAAAATTTTGTTTTTCATTTTTCAAATTAAGAATAGATTATTATAGTTTCGGATCACTCGGCAAAGTGTAGTTTCCGACGTAGCATGATTTTGAATGGTATTTTTTTTTGTACCGTAAAAGCATACAAATAACTATCGGTATTTCTTCATATAATAACAAAACCATGATTTTACTCATGTGGTTTATGATTTCTCTCTCATATAAACAATAAGTATTACCTCAAGACAATATTCAAAAGTCACTTTGCTTCAAGATAAAACTTCAACACACATGAAAATACTTTATTGATATCGTTGCTTAGCCTTACAGCAACACCATACACAAAAGTATACTACATTCATATTAACTTAATTTTGAAAACAAGTAATCTTATAAAAAAAAACTAAGTGGTAATAAAAAATAGCTTTAGAAGGTAGTTATTTTCATATATTTCCTAGTGTATACGGATATGAAAATTTCCCCAGGTCTTCATCAAATCACATTAACTCTTGTTTTAGTTCTTTGATCTTAATTTTGAGATCAAATCAAATTTAAATTAAATATAGTTACCAACACTAATCAATGCTAACAAGGCATTAGCATGTAAAATAACCAAGAAGATGATAAGGAATATATAACTCTTAAAAAAATAATTTGGAGCATCTGGAAAACCGATAGTACGATAATACATTTCTTTAAATATGTAATTTTAATATTTTTCCCGCTGTTCATGTATATGGTGATACTCATATGCAAGAACTTCGATTCGAGTGGATATCCGTTCAAGAAAATTAAGCATTAAATATTGAAAATATACCAAACGATGGTGAGGAAGGCTATATTTTAGACGTTGATATTAACTATTGTCTATCAAATGCATAATGAAGATATCACATTAAACGATAAGCATAGATAAGATGCTCATCATTTGTTTTTTAAACAAGTGTTGTCAACCGGGCTGCAGGTAAAAAAATAAAATGGAGGGATAAGCTTCCTGCAAAGACTAATTGAAATCCCATATTCAGTAAAACACTGAAAAGAGGAAAGAAGCAAAGACTGGTTTCGCAAAGAGATTTTTATAAGCTTATGTATAAGTCAGTATTCGGGAAAACAATAGAAAGCATGAGAAATAGAAAAAATTTAGTCTGGCGGCTGATGAGAAAAAAATTTGGAACATGTTGATTTCAAAGCCAAGCTTTAAGGATTGGATAAATTTGAAGAATGACGAAGATGGTAACTTTCTAGTACAAGTTCACATGACGAAATCAATTTTCAATAAAATCTATATATGCTGGAACATCTATGCTGGAAATCTTAAAAACATTATTGTGTATTTTTTATTATGACATAATGAAACCACGATGTGAATAAAGTTGATGTGCGAATTCTGCATACGGATATAGATAGTTTCTTTTATAAAAGTAAAATCGACTGGTGTAAAGTTATGCCACGGATTTCGATCGTTTTGAATACGGATGAATGTCCACCAAATCACATCCCTTGCAGAAATATAAAAAAATAAACATCAGAAGAAAAGATGAAATTAATGGAGAATTGAATAGAGAATTCATCTCTCTCTAAGACCGAAAGTGCATGTCTTTAGTTTTAATAAAGAAGAAGTGAAGAGAGAGCTAAAGGTATGAGCTAGGTTTTAGTTAGAAACAATCTAAAATTCCAAATACTGTACAACTTCACCCTTCGAAAACACGGAAATGTGGAAAGGGATGAAACCAATGCAAAGCAAAAAACATATAATGTATAACTTGGGGACAAATACAAAACTCCTTATACCAATACGATAATGAGGTGAACTCTTGACCCCTATGAATACGCAACCCTCGAGAGGGGAGAAAAACAAATACGAGACGATACATATCCGCTGTGTCTGAGAAGAGGGGGAAAATTTCCCCCCATACCCGGAACTTGGGTTGTTTGTAAACAAGATGTACGCGGTTTTCAGAAACATTACCTCTCTCTATGGATAATAAACATTTCATTGCAGACAGACAGAATGCAATTTGAAGTGCGACGAGGAATGGAACCCAATTAGAGGGAGGCATTCGAAGAAGATATTACCTTTTTAAAGGAAATTTAAATCGCTTTTCTCAGACCAAACTTGCTTATTTGTAAACAAGGAATCACCGACCAAAGAAAAATTAATGCCCCTAAACTGGAATAAACTCATCACCCAGGACAGTTAAAAGGAAAACACGGATAGCGGCAGGCGGAAAGAACGTTTGACGCTACCCAACTTCCAAAAAAAGCGTGGATATAAATAAATGATGACCTGTCGTAGAGGGATATTCGAGAAGAATTTATTTTTTTAGGGGAAATTTTAGCAGCTAGGTAGGAACACTTCAATACTTTTTATAATTGACAGCACACTGTTATAGGAAATAGCTCTGCGGCAAAAGAATCTTTTTTGGACTATATAAGCCGTCGGGATCAGAGGGCAGGACGCGAAACGTCGGATTTCTAAAAAACTGGCGCAGGTGTAAACAAAATTATAGGATTGCTGAAACTTTTCTGATTGGGCCCTAAGGATGACAAAAAAGGAGTGGGATATAACTATTGAAGGACGCTCTTTCTCTCCATTCAGCTTCGAAAATTAACAGAGTTCGCTTCGTAGTCCGCCCGAGATAAATACTTCCATTGCAGTAAAAATAATCAGAGAGTAAATAATCCCCAAAATTTTGACAATCTGATAATTACAAAAAAAAACTTGTACAGGAAAATTGATAATCATATAAAACTAACTCGTTCAAAATAAGGATCTAATAAAACAGAGGACTCCTGCAGAAATAAAAATAGAAAAAACTTTCATTGCAATAGTCAACGAGTAGAAAACGGTAATTTCCGAATTTAACAATTTAATATTTACAAATTAACTTAGAGGAAAATTAATATTCCTATAAAATTAGCTCGATCAAAATAAAGATTTAATAAAGTAGCGGACTCTTCTTGGAATAAAAATAATTAAATAAATAGGAAAAATTAAAAATAATGAAAATTAGTTCGATGAAAACTCCGATACAAATGAGAAAAATAAACCCATCCATGGCAACCATAATAATTAATATCAATCAGAAAATACAAATTAAAACCCAAAATATACAGTAATACCCGAATTTTAGCAATCTAATAATTAAAAAAAACTTCGAGGAAAAAGTAGGTTTTAATATAAAAGCAACTAGATCAAAATAATAAGTATTTAATAAACTGCTGTAGAAATTTAAAAAAAAAAGATAATAAAATAGGAATAATTAATAAAAATTAGGCCGAGTTTATGCGAAGGACACTCATTAAAAAAAATCAGGAATTAAGAAACCGAAAAAACATGTTCGTATTCTGGGAGGGAGAGATACGGCCACCATTTTGGAGGTTAGGAACATAAGCGGCCATGACGGCCATTTTGAAAACGGGGTGCAAGGAAACCCAATACTACTTACAATAATCATATACATACGTCTCTGTGACTTTCTTATAAGCATATTTTTAGAACAGTCAAACAAACGCTTCTTTGTGTTGCAATTTGAAATTTACGTAGTGTGTTTATAAAATAGGTTTGAATAGTTTCACACACTTAGGTACAAAGAACTACTTGACAATAGATGCAAATTAGGATAACGGACTATACATATAAATTCATAGCCTTCAAATAATTTAACAAGATCGTTGAAGATCCACAGTACTGTCGAATAAGCATTGTAACTCAATTGAATTTAAAATTTCAATACGTTTTGATATAAGAAGCAACTGACCTAGTTATAAATGTTGATATTTGAGATAGTTGAAGTTGCCGAAATTGAAGTAATCCGAATTTCTTTTCATTCCAGAGTGAAAATCCCTAGAGCAATGGATTTATTAAGGCGATCACAATGCGAAGAAGATATAAAAGAAGTGACGTATATATTTTATAACAGAAGCAAGAACGTTGTAATGCAATCGATTTCAGCAATTATTTGCGATAAGAGGAATTTAAAGGTGTCTGAGATTTATCTACAGTTAAAAGAATTTCCAGCAGAGAAGCTATTTCCCGTGCTTCCTTGAGCTTAAGCAAAATATATCTATGAACTAGTTTATCGGATCAAGAAACAATGAGGTTCTTTTAATACGTTTAAAATAAAATTAGACTGGGCAATGGTTGTGTGTTCCAGTTGATGTGATTCGAATAGTCCAGAAAAAATATTTAATTATCTCAAAGCAAATTAACAAGAATTATATCTTATCCGTTTGATTTCACAAAGAGATAAAGGGTTTTAATAATAAAATATAATTTTTGTGAAACAAGAAAATTTTTAATCTTTCCTTAGACGCTATTTACAAACAGCTGGAAATGGAAATTCAGATTATTAGGGTTGAAGGAATTTTATACTCTGCTTGAATGTTAGGGCTTTTCCAAGAAATAAGGTTATGTAAAAGAGTGTTCATATGTGGAGCATTTCTAAATTCTTAGAAAGAAATTAGGTGGTTTCATTGACATTAAAAAGAGTTTGAAATAAGATCTGGGATTGTACATGTCTCGTACAATAAAATATTTATTATCCTTCATCACAAAATTGCAGTAGGTTTATTGGTATGTTCCTGGAAACGTGTATTTAGTTTAATAATAATAATAATAATAATAATAATAATAATGTATCCCAAACACAAACGACATACACAACAAAAACCACCAAATATCAAGACCTTAAATTTGAAATTGAAGACTTGTGGCATATGGAAACAGTTAACATTGTACCAATCATTTTGTCAGCTACAGATCTAATACCAACCACACTGCACAGAATCCTGGAAACACTTGAAATCGAACCCAGCACCTATATTGTGCTACAAAAAAGGCCAAAATTTTAAACGCATTCCGAAGGGTCAGGAGGTTTATAGCCGCAACACCCGAATAACATATAGAAGAAAATCTTGAATACTTGGCACTGCCCGTTTTAAATCTGTACCGGCAAGAGCGAGAACACATACAAAATAATTATAATAAAAAAAAATTGTAAGATCAAGGCAAAGAAAGAAGAGAAAGAAAATAAAACATTACATACCTTTCCCGACTTACATATGTAGTAGATAAAACGTATTCAGTAGTTTCGCTTTCGCTTTCTTTTTGGTTTTACGGCTCAAAGACTACAGTGGTCATGCTGCGCCGGGACCTACTGTTTTCCGAGGAATCCGAACCTCTTAAGGCCTAGGGAACCAAACCCCGGACTACAGTGAGCAGTGCGATCTTTATGAGATCTCTGAGTAAGCGTTCTTTGCACTGCTGGGAGTCGAACCCGGATTAGCGGCGCACTAGGAGAACGCGTTACCACACTGCGCCACCGCAGGGCCGGTATTTTCAAATTAAAAATTAAATCTGAGGTTCAGGACAAAGGAAACTGTGTGTACTGCAGTGGAAGTATGATCGCGTAGGAAGAAAGAGAGGGCACGCTAAGGAGTACGCTCTCCTTCCGAAGTAATATTGCATGTGGAAAATTTAAAAAGGACGTAAAGAAATAGCTTAATAATGCAGATGTAAAATAATCGTTAAAAAAATTTAAAAATGATGCGGAGCAAAACAAAAAGAGTATTTGTGGGATAAATAATAGAGTGAGAAATATCCAAACGAACGTTTGAATTTTTTTGTATAATAGTGTCGATTGCAGGTGGCCATACTATTTAAATAAGTTCAAGGCTCCAAGTCTGTTATATCTAATGATATTTTCTTGGGACCTTTCCGGGTGCAGTCACGTTTTTATTTTATTTTTTACCTTCTTCTTTCTGTGCTGTAAACTGACTGTTTATGTGGCTGTACCAGAGAAGAATGAATAAAGGTGTATTATTATTATATGGATCATCCATGTTATGTAGGCCTATAAATCACAACAGAAAAGGAACTGAGGTGAGAGTTATCATACGGTTGCTCGTCATTTCATTTTTCTCGAGTCGCAGCCATTTAAGTAATGTTAACTCTTTACTCTTACAATGTTACAAAGAGGATAGAAAGGAAAACGTATACGCTTACGTGTGTAGGTGTTGTACGTGTGTGCATGCAAGGATATCTTTGTTCGAGGGAAAAGCCTTTAGTGTGTCAATAAGTGCGGTATATTTCAAAAGCTGGCCACTAATGTACAACTGGACACCAAGAAACAACTAACAACTGAAAAGGAATCTCGAACGAGATGGCCGGATAACAGACAATATGTTGGGAGAAACTAATCGGTTTTTCGTGTTTTACGACCAAAGAAAGCAAATGTCGCGCAGTGTCTGGACCTATGCCTTTTCGAGGAATCTGAACAGCTTCTGCTGAGTGGAAGAAACTTGGGACTATAGTGGGCAAAAAATAGCAGGCTTTTTACGATATCATAGGGAATCGAACCCGGGTTGTTGGCAGGATATACGAATGCGCAACTTTTTGCGCTATCATTGCAGAGCGGTAGGGAAGTGGAGATACATTTATCCGAGAAATCTGCACCCCTTAATACATAGGGAACCAATACTCGGACTACAGATAGTCGGTAGACTTTTCTTTATTTTTTTCACAATTGGGGCTATGCGGTGGCGCAGTGTGGTAACGCGTTCGCCTAGTGCGCTGTTAATCCGGGTTTGACTCCCAACAGTGCAAAGAACGCTTACTCAGAGATCTCATAAAGATTGCACTGCTCACTGTAGTCTGGGGTTTGGTTCCCTGGGCCTTAAGAGGTTTGGATTCCTCGGAAAATTGTAGGTCCAGAGGTTCGGATTCCTCGAAAAACAGTAGGTCCCGGCGCAGCATGACCATTGTAGTCCTTGAGCCGTAAAACCACAAAAAAACGCAATTGGGAATAGGAACCTGATTAACATCATAGCATAACAGTGCCCGATGAAAAACAAATTGAGATGTACACTCTAACAGACAAATCGATGTACCAAGAAGGGGTTGTCCGATTGCGATAAAAATTGGTGGATATGAAGAACATACATAGGAAAATAAACGATTAAAATTTCAGAACAATTGAATGATTTATTGCAGAGTTTGACCGTTACAAAGGGAGGAAGTCAATAAGGCGTTGGTCCACCTCTGGCCTGGATGCAAGCTGTCACCCGGCGTGGCATAGACTGATAAAGATCCCGGATGGTGTCCTGCGGAATTTCTTGCCAAATTGTCTCCAACTGTCGGGCTAAATCGTCAACATTCCGGGATGGTTGCAATCGCCTTCCCATAGCGTCCCAAATGTGCTCTATGGGAGAGAGATCAGGAGACCCAGATTGCCCGATTCATAGCAACATATGCCGTGTGCGGCCGGGCATTGTCTTATTGAAACGTGTCCAGGGTGTCACAAAAGGAACGGTAACACAACCGGTCGTAGAATGTCGTCTACGTACCGCTGTGCTGTAAATGTGCCAGAAATGACCACCAAAGGGGTCCGGCTATCAAAGGAGATGGCACCCCAGACCATAACGCCCTGTTGTGGGCATGTGTGGCGTGCGATAGTAAGGGCAGGATCCCCACGCTGCCCTGGACGTCTCCAGAATTAGCTCTGTGGTAAAGGAATCTTTTTTTTGGACTATATAAGTCGCCAGTCTCCATGGACAGGAAGCAAAACGTCGGATTTATAAAAAAGAGGCGCACGTATAAACAGAATTGTAGGATTGCTGAAACTTTTTCTGATTGGACTCTAAGAATAAGAAAAAAAGAGAGGGGGATAACTACTGAAGAACGCTCTTTCTCTTCATTCAGCATCCAAAACTAACGGAGTACGCTTCGTAGTCCGCCCGAGATAAATACTTCCATTGCAGTTTATTAAGCGTGTAAATATTCCCCGAATTTTAACAATCTGATAATTACAAAAATACTTGTAGATGAAAATTGATATTCATATAAAATTAACTCGATCAAAATAAGGATCTAATAAAACAGAGGACTCCTGTAGAAATAAAAGTAGAAAAAACTTTCATTGCAATAGTAAGTATAATCAGCGAGTAGAAAACGGTAATCCCCGAATTTTAACAATTTGATAATTACAAATTAACTTGTGAGGAAAAATAATATTCCTATAAAATTAACTCCATCAAAATAAGGATTTAATAAAACAGATGACTCTTGATGGAATAAAATAATTAATAAATAGATATGAAAAGTTATAATAATGAAAATGAGGTCTAGGAAAATTCCAATACGAATGAGAAAAATAAACCCATCCGTGACAACCATAATAATTAATATCAATCAGAAAATACAAATTAAAACCCAAAATATTTATTTATATTTTGGCAATCTGATAATTAAAAAAATTTCGACGAAAAAGTAAGTTTTAATATAAAAGCACCTAGATCAAAATAATAAGGATTTACTAAACTCCTGTAGAAATTAAAAGAAATAATAAAATAGGAATAATTTATAAAAGTTAGGCCGAATCTATGCGAAGGACACTCTTTAAAAAATCAGTAATTAAGAAACCGAAAGAACATGTTCGTATTCTGGGAGGGAAAGACACGGCTACCATTTTGGAGGTTAGGGACATAAGCGGCCATTGCGGCCATCTTGGAAGCTGAGGCCATTTTGAAAACGGAGTGCAATGAATGCTTTATTACTAACGTATTACGTATGTTGTTAGGACGTATGTAATGTTCCGCAGTAATGTCGTCGTCGTTCTTAACGACGAATCCTGCTTTTGCCTAGGATCCGACGACAGTTTGATACACATGTGGAAGCCACTTTGGGAGCAGGATACTCCCTCCAACTGTGTTGTTACGCAGCATGAACACAAAGTTATGTTCTATGTATAGATGAGCTATAGTAGCCAATCTAATCTGGTATGCAGTGTAGGTACTTTAACAGATCGCTTGTATGTTGGTGATATATTGGGTTCCGTAGCATCCGAATTCAAAACTGGTGTGGGAAACGCCTTATTTCTACACGATAACGTCCGTCCTCATATGGCAAATAGCTTGCGAGAATATCTACGAGGTGGTAGCATGTCGCCATGGCTTGCAAGATTTCCTGGTAGAAAGTACATGGTTCATCATCTACATCTATTAATACACTTTGCCTTTGCTCCACCTTTTATCTTGTTAATACCAATATATTTTCTCTTCCTTAAACTTTTTTCTATCTGCAGTCGTCTCCTCCGATTCATAAGAAAGCAAATGCAAAAAAAGGGCCCTTTTAGATATTACTTCGAAAATCAATGGGAAAACATTTTTAAGCTATTGCAGATGAGAAACATGAGGAGATAAGCAGGAATTCGGACGTCTTGTGCAGGTGACAATCCCAATTAATCCTCTAAGACAAAAGACCTCTTTTCTTTTGACGTCATCCTCTACGAAAATGTCTTTGATTGAAAAGGCCTGAAGCTATTGTTCGCATTCTTTATTACAATATGTTTGTGGCATTGACTGGCGGCTGTGCTTTTCATTGTAACATATGGTATATATACGCAATATTAAAGGTATTCTGCCTTTTCAGCTAGATCACCGTCAAGAATAATTTATTTTAATTCATACATATTATCATTAAAATATTATGCAATGGTTAACCAATAACAAGACATTTATGTTAGAAAGCTTTATTTAGTCTTTTCGATGTATACTTACAACATCCTTCTTCGTAAATGACAAAAATGGTAGTCGTCTGATAGTTCGATATTTAATCAGAAATAGTTTTCGTGAAATCATTTATTGGTTATATCTTTGGTAAAATTTAAATCTGAAATTAAAAGGTTTTTGAAGATATTTTATATCGAAACTTGTATTATGACTTTTTCGTTTTATTATAATTTATTCGTTTATAGTGGTGAATAAAGGCCTTTGTAAAGGCATAAAATTAGCTTATCTGGTTATCAGAAGAAATATTTATTATATATATATGTATATATATCAGATGTAATTTTATATACAGTATATATATGTATATATTTTAGAATTCCATGCAACGTGAGAATTTTACCTGCAATTTTTATATCAGATTTCTACATAAAATTTGCTTAGTAGAATTAATTTAACTTCTTTTGTTAATATTTGTAATTTTAATGAACTAGAATTAAAAAATTTATGCATGCAAAATAAAACGAAATTAACATCTGCTTTAAAATATAAACGATGCATTCTCTATTTGAAAGCTCATTTTAGATTTATTAATATGATTGTGTTAATAATATAATTTCATTAATTTTGTTGATAATAATATTTTCATTAATTTTTAATAATAATATTTTCATTAATTTTTAATAATAATATTTTCATCAATTTTGTTGATAATTTCATTAATTTGATTATTAATAATTTTATTAATTTTTAATACAGTTAAACCGCTCATTAAAGGACACACAGGAGGGAAAAAATTTTCTATAGAGGAGGGGTGACCGTATAAAAGGGGGTGGAGTTCCGAAGGAATTTCTTACCGAGAAATTTGTAACTGACCGTAAAAACGAGGTGACCGTATTTGAGGGGCATTCATTAAGAAAATAGTTACTGTAATAATTTCATTAATTTTGTTACCAGTAATTTCAATTATTTTGTTAATAATAATTTAATTCATTTTATTAATAGTAATTTCATTCATTTTATTAATTTCACTTTCATTAATTATGTTAATTACACTTTTATTAATTTTGTTAATTGCCCTTTTATTAACTTCGTCAATTACACTTTTATTAATTTTGTTAATTACACTTTTATTAATTTTGCTAATAGAATTTGGATTAATCGTACCGGTATTTTGTATGGGCATAATAACGTATTCTGCAATAAAACGTGGCCCTTGAACATTCCATATGATCGAGAAACGATTTTTCTTGTCGGCAAAACTCTCAGTCACATTTTTCTATATTTTTCTTTCCGCATATTGTGAGATATCTGTGTAACAAATTCGGTACCTTTGGATTAGTAGGCGGTCCAGATGGACCTAAGTAGAGATAGTTTGTCTCTTTTATAGATAGGGGGAAAAGTCCAATCTTTCCTAAGAACTCATTTTTTGAGCGATTATGCTCGTATTTTACACATGATTCCTTCTTTGTAATCGCATTGTGAAGGTTGTAATACTAGCTGCAGACTGGATTGGTTTATTTGATTTTAGTTGAATATTTAGAATAAGGCAGTAGTGATACTGAGCGAAATAAAATACAGGTTCATGGAATAAAATGTAAAAGGTTTATGGTAGCCTAATGACGATAGAATTATAATATAGTAGAACTAAAATATTAAATTTATAAAAAATATGCTTTTCCTCATTTTTAACATGAACCAGTTTCATTTATGGACAAATTATTTCATGAACTATCTCAAATATAAATACCTATACGCATATCTTTACCAACGTGTATTGTTTATTTTAATTTGAAGTTACAAAGCCTTCCAATAAGTCAATTTGGACGAGACCGACAATTTAAAAGAGGCCCAACTTCAAATCATCCTAAAGTTTCAAACTTGAAAATTTAGAACTGCCTCATCCCCCTTAACGAAATCAAAATAAATAGATTTAGACATTGGATTTTGGGCCTCACAATGGGGTCAATTTGACAGATTTATGCAGTTTAACTCCAGCGCTGATATGGAAATATTTTTGAGAAATCTATTAATAAAACAATATAAATATACATTCATAATTTTTGTGATGTAATCCCATATAATAAAGTTATTCTGATTTTCGGTCGGTAAAACTTGGTATATATTTGTTTGACTGAAGCCACTTTGCTGTAAAGCTAGTGGATATACGACTATAAATTGTGTGACAGTCAAGATTCTGGGTAGCAGCAATTGAGAAACAAGTCTATTGATTTACCACCTATTGCTGTGCAAATACTGGACAACTCGGATAATTAATTTGATGGTGTTTCTCTGTAATTACATGCCGTGAAGTCACATTGCGTTGTGGCATGTGTACTCTACTTGAAATCCTATCATCTGTTGCGATTGAGCGATCGAATTGGGAATTCAACAAACCTATTGCAATGAAGTCCAGCCGTGATTGGGGGGGGGGGTATCACCCATAAACTGTGAAGTCTAAGAAATCAATAAATATATTCAAAACTTCAAAAATTATACACGAAAATAATTTAATTCTGGTAGTTTTCAATCGTAACTTTAGTTAAGATTATTCTTACTCAGTCAGATACTGCAGTCGTACAGGGGCTTCAGTGTGTTGAATCTCATTACAGTTTACTCTACCATGTCCTTCAATTATAGACTTTTATATATATCCCAAAATTGATAATTATTCAAACAACACTATCAGCAAAGTATGTCTGTATGCGCTCATTTTCTTGCGAAGGATCGTAGAGTTTAAAGGTTTACTTTATTGGCCAAAGTACCTCTATAAGAAGCTTGTGGTACCAACGTGTCATGGAGACCATGGCTCGGCGAATACAAATGGAAAGCCACTGATATACAGAGTGATTCTAAGCTCTCTTTCTCTCTCTCTACAAACTTTAAAGAGAGATATGTGTGGAATACTAAACTAAACCTTTTTACGTCACTCTTTGGCGATAATGGCCGCTGTTGGGCAGCGCAACAATTGGCTTTTCTACGTCATCATCTTACGTTATGCGGATTTTGTGCATGTAATATGCACGTCTTATAAATACTGAGATGAGTGATATGCATCTAGAGTATGAGGCTGCTAATGCAATACCTACTATGTGTAGAATTCTCCCACTGGTTTCTGGCCATTTATGGGACATGCTCGTATCTCTATATCCCTAAACATGCATTAATTAACGAAATAAAGTTTATTTTGGTGGACCTTAACGACATTTGAAGTTTGTATGAAGAGTCTTGAATCATTCTGTCCCAGGACTGACTGACTGACAAGGGAACCTTGTCACATGTTGGTCGCATCCAAATGACAAAAGAATCCTCATACGGAAACATAGTATATTCAGTAGTCTCTTAGATCCTAATTAATTGTGTGTAACCAAATTTCTGTATAACTCATTCACTGATTTTCAATTGAATTTTAAAATTGGCTTTTCTCTGAATTAAAACACATAGTTTCATTGCAATGAGTACAAATAAGAAAAGAATATGCCCGGTAATTTTTTGTTTCGCACGTTTCATGTTCTATTTTGAAGTAAACTTCATTGACGTTTACATACAAAGGGTTAAACACTGGTAAAAGAGCATTGAAAAAGATCACCGAAGAGTTTGGACGCGTCAGCAGTAAGGATGATGTTATGTTTCTGTCTCTTTTTCTACTTAAAATTTCTGGAAAAACCTTTCACCAGAGCAGTCCCGCAGAATGAAAACCCCTGTGGGAACCAATGGGAGGCCTCCAATAGGAATTATGGAAACCCAATGGGAAACCTGTACTGTCGGGCACTTAATTTTTGAGGAAATCCCAAAATTTAAATGTATATAAATAAATGTGAAAGATATTATTACCCTTCACAGGGATAACACAATTGCCAGATAGTGGTCAAAGCCTCCGGTGCCAAATTTTTGTGAGTTTTCCTCGGGGGAATTTATTAGAAACCGGCCACTTGAATATACCACCACATATCAATACATGCCAAATCAACACTGGACTAGCCTTTCCTTAAGAAACAATTTTTATCAACTTTTAGGAGCAGTAATAGGAACGCCGATGTTATGGCACAGTTAGATGATGAAGAGTTTCACCATTAACCATGCCATAATCTCGACGTTACTATTACTACGCCTAAAAAACGTTGATAAAAATTGTTTCTAAATTTAATCTGCGTAGTGTTCGACTTGTATAAATATATCTGCTGCAACGGGCTTTTCGATGAATTTAATACCGATCTCTTCGTAAGTGGGTTTAAAAAGCAGTCCATGTACTGCCTCATTCCGCGAAATATCCGGTTTCGGAAAATATGCTTTAAATACGTTCGTAGGGAGATTGAGTGTTTGTCTACTATAGCTTAGTTGATAAGAGCACCTGCCCGGATAGCAGAAGGTCGTGGAATCGTGCCCCACCAGACGCAAAAAACATTCCTTTCTTTACGAACGTTTGACCATCTAACTGTGACATAACATCGGCGTTCATATTACTACGCCTAAAGAATGTTGATATAAATTGTTTCTTAATTTAATCTGCGTAGTGTTCGATTTATATAAATAGCCTTTCGTTCTTGTTCCTACATCCGGTGACTTTCAGTATGTTCCAAACCTGTCCAACGGGTACCAACGATGCTAATTTAGTGATTTTCTGCCCAAATTACTACGAAATTATTGATATAAACGGCTTTTCTCTTTTCATAATTTCTGTTGATATCCTCTATCCACACATTAGTTACTGTTTTCTCTTTTTATATATATTTTCCTGTCATCCATTTAATTATTTCTAAAGTTTATTGTGTAATTGGAGCGATAAACACCTTTTCTACAAGTCAGTTTAGCCACTTTTTATCACTATATACGATGAGTATTGTGCAGATATTTTTAGCAGAACTTAACTGCTTCCAACGATGTCTAACTGTGGAAAATTCCCCATCTATTTTATAATAGAGTATACTAGATTCAAAGGAATTTGGAAACACTAACGGTGACCAGTGATGTGTAACTGGGGAATATTTCCTTTTTCTCTGTTAAAACATTGGGATTTTGTAGCAGAGTAATTCCGGAAAACCGATTTCTGATTCTCGATTCTAAAACTTAAAATATTCTGATATAAAAATTTCCAACATTTTTCATTTTAAGTGTATACAAAAAATTAAACGATAAAGCCGTAACGTAATTTATAATAGCTATAGGTTTTGATTGAAAAATCATGAGATATATAGGCATAGGTAGCGTATGGCAGTAAGCAAGGAACCAGGGGAGAACCCAGAATTTTTTTCGAGGGATATGTTGTTTTTTGCAGGAGGGGGAAGTGGTGTGATATTGTGGTCCATTTTTCAAATAATTGTATTATTAAATGATTTTATTTTTTTTAAATTTCGGGACCGGGGGGACATTCTACCCAGGCCCGCCATTATAAAATATATCCCAGCAGAGCATGAATACTCTATTTTTCTCCACGATATGGGAAATGTCCTACGATCTGGCAACCCTGTATGCGATGTTGCGTTGCTTGTTACGAGAGGTTAAAGATAATTTGGTGTTGCCAATCCGTTTACGGCCTTCTTTAATTAAGCTGAAAAATAAAAATTCCATTTGCATTTTCGTTTCTGTACACGTGCCAATTAATAAAAATTTTTCATAAGAGGAAAAAAAGAATACGAGATAGGTAAGCTTTTGTATATTAAAAAAGTGGTGGTATGCCATGCCCTCCCAATTCCAACAGCGTTCCCCGGCGTCCCGCGTCGCCAAAAAGTAGGGGTATGCCATCCCCCCGCATGCCTCCCCCCCAATTCAAGCACTGGACCCAACTAATGCAAAGCTTTGCTTTTCTTCCTTGTGAGATAGTGTTTTGTTTGTCGTTTGAAATGGAATAATTGAAGCCACTTTGGTCACTGTTTAATACCTGATCAGCTCTATGATTTGCTATTGTATCCATAGTTTGAAGCAAAGCTTCTATAGCATTGTTTTCGATTGATTCATAGCTATGTGTTTCTGATTTTTTGATATAATTAGTTATTTTCCTTGAAATAATTTTGAAATGTGTTTTGACTGAATGAATAAAAAAATGACATGCTTCGAATGAGAAGCAACCAATCCCTTTTGCTTTCATAATAGCCCATCTTTTCAAATATATCTAGTGAACAGGCAAGTTATTATTTCTGGCCTATATGAATTTGGATAAAATTGCTTTTTAATAATTTCTATTTTCTCCTCCTTTGTTCTATTATTGGAAATGTATGTTCTGAATCGGCTAATACATGTCGAATATTTTATAAGGCGGTATCTGAATTTGGTTTGTTTAATTTTTTTTACACGAGTCATTGAAATCAATAATTTTATGAACTTGCTGCAAAGTAAATGTTTCACGATCAATTTCAAAACATTCTCCACCATAACATTCATCTATCATCTGTCACCCTATCACAGCTCGCTTCCTCTAGATCGTCGAAATTGTATGTTTTATTTTTAGCGTTGTCATTTTCAATGTCTAATGAGACCTCTTCAGTTTTATTTTCAGCGACAAGTAATTTTGCAATTTTAATCAGAAGAAAGTTGCTCTCTTTCAGATCCACGTTAGTAGTTTCTGGTGGATATATATATTATATTTCGACATGGCTAAATCTAAAACTGACTTAATAACATTAACAATTGTTTGCATGTTGATAACTTTATATTGTACTATTTATGATTACATTCGTTATCTATACAATATTTTGAATGCCCAAACATTGAATCTCAACTCAACCAAGAAATTGATATGTTTGTTTCAAACAAGGTACTGTGAAGGAATAACTGGTTATGTGGATATCGTCTTCCTTTTATTGTAAGCAAAAAGCCGCCAGTCCATCGCCAAACACTTCGCCAAGCCCAATTTTGAAAATCCAATTAAAAAACAATTGATGAGCTTTATAGAAGTTTGATTACATACTATTAATTAGAGTCTAAAGGACTATTGGATGTATTATGTATCGGTTTTGGATGCGACCAACATGTAAAAGGTTCCCTTGTGAGATAAACTAGGCACGTTGAATTGGGCGCCAAGCCTTTTTTTGGTGCGGTCAATGTTGTCCGCGAATTTATTATACGATAAAATAATACCTTATTCATTATTATTGATTTCGCACTATTAAATTTATATGTTGAAAATAAATATATTCTTTTGCTACATTATTATCAGTTATGGAAGTAAAAGATCTCAAAATTACCGTTTGTTTCCAAAAACTGATAAACAAACGTAAATTTTCTATAATTTTTTACTCCTTTAAACCCATATTGCACACAAATCAATTATTGAATTTTAATGATCAATGCAAATTACCTTTCACATTTCTATAGTTTAAGATTTTCTATTTTATTAATTTCTTTTGAGCTTGAACTTCAACGAGAAGTTATCATGAAATAAACTTTTTATCATTCATTTATTTTTTCCATTAAGTTCAAATTGATATTTCTTGTTGAAATTAAAGATACCATAGAAATTCCCCCTCAACATTTAGCGATATATATTTTCGCACTTGAAGCTCTCTCAATGGTATATTCCTATCATCCAATTAGTAGTTATAAATTAAAACATCTTGAAATAATGGAGATTTATTTAGAGATAGTAAAGGCATTGTGTGTGTTTAAATTAGGGGTAATTGCATAAAGCTATCGTGATTTATTTTAATTTCCGTGTTATCTATTTGATAAATTTCGCTTAAATTTTCACATAAATCTAGGTAAATTTATTTTACCGTCTTTAAGTTTAAAGCAAATTTAATTACTGAAAAATAGTGAATTGTTTAATTATATTCCAATTAATAATCAAACCTTAATTATAACTTCTTTTAACTTAAAAGTATAAATGAAAATGATCTCGACTCATTTCGTTAAGTCAGTTTCCGATTTTTGTAATTAGTTACGAAAGTGTTGAAAATAATACAATTTTCATCAATCCATTTCACCCTGTCTTTGGTTTACCTGGAAGGTAGTTTGAGATAATTAGAAACTAAAATAAAAATAGATTTTGTTTAATTTATTTACTAATTATAAATCTTCCTTCGAATGCAAATTAAAACAGGATAAAATTTGATCGTATTTAAAATTGTCTCTGCCGTAAGTATTAATCTCTTTACGCATCTGTAAGTTTTTGGTCAAAACTATTCTTGACTTGTAAAAGCGTCCTCATGAAGGTCATAAAGGCAGAAAGACCACGTTGTAAACTGGATCTAAACCAATAAAGTATTAGTTGTCATCCAATTTTTCTTGCCGTTAAGTTACTATGGCCAGCAAAGCATGCTCTTCTTCTAGGAGTTACAATTGTCGGAAGAATATCATCCTAATAAAATAGGAAGACTACATTTATCAGGGATTTAATCATTTGTTGCACACTTAGAATTTTTTTTAAGAGCCAATCATCGATCTTTAAGAATCAGAAAGGAAAGAAAAGAAAGAAAAGATTCTAGACTATAACAAACAGTGGAATCTCCTGGTGAAACTCTGTATTGTTTCGTTATTCTAGACTATGCTGAGGAGAGTGATGGCAGCCTTTTAAACCCAGTCAGTCAAAATAAAAACAAATACAAAATTTTATAATAACAATATTTATTCAACCAGATGAGATAATTCATAATACAATTAAGTTCTTGACACTTCACTTTTATATAGTTCACACAGGAACCTTTGATTCAGGTAGAGAGAAAAACATGTCACAACAATGGGCTGGATTTGAACAGCGATTTTTGAGTTATCATACCAATTTCCTGACAGTTGGTCCATGGAGCACTGCAGAACGCGGGTTTGTTTCTTGAATAGTAAAGAATAGCCACATATTCTAGTGCTAGCCCATGGTCAAGAAATTGAGACAATAACCCAAAGATCGCTGTTTCAAATCCAGCTAGAGCGAGTGGCATGTTTTTTCTCTCTCTATCTAAAACATAGAATCTGGTGTGAAACATATAAAAGTGATGTGTCAAAAATGTAGGCGTAGACAGAAAGTTCATAAGGGGGGTTATAGGCTCAATGGAGAGTTAAAGAGCTATAACTCCATATATCTATATATATACAGGGTGTCTGTTAACTACCGGAAGAAAAGCATATAGCGCGATTCCTTACAAAATTCTAAGCAAGAAATGTTAATGTGAAAATGCTGAGAAATCCATATTTCCGTAGTTATTAACGTTTAAAGATTATCCAATCTCGTGCCGTTTTCATTTGTTAACGCCTTTTATAGTCCTGTTGAAGTGAATTAAAGAAATCTTGTGTTTGGAAAGGCGTGGAATAAATGCTTTTTATCATTTATTCGGTAGATTTACTTAGGAAGACAACGCGCATGCGAATTTGTTTTTCCCCGGCCAATACGGCCGGCTTATTTACGCCACATAGTCATAGTCAGTGATTTTAGTATTGCAACCATTGAGGTTTCTTTCTTCACCAAGTAAGTGATTCACCAGTGTCGCCGGGGCCACCGGGAGTAGAGAAAAGGAGCCAACGGACTAAATAAAGGTGAGAGTCACCGGATTAAATATTTGAATATTGAAATACGATTACCTGTATTTTGTATCTTCTACTCGCCGTGTGTCTTACAAGTATTATTGTGTCGTAAAAGTATTGCAGTCCTCTCTGGACGGTTGTTACTTTATGACTATGTACTTCTTCTATTACTTTATGTCTCTTCCGTAAGCATGTTTCAAACTCTCCCTCTCCCCTTTGTCAGAAAAAATAAAGGCCAACAAATTAGGAGGGATCCTGCCCAGGATTATATTTAGTGAAAAAACTCGTCGTTCAGCCAGGGGCGGACTGAGTACTCTCAAAAGGCGCATACCTTGGAGTGCCGTAGGGTGCGAGTCCATTGGTTCATAGGCTAGTAAAGAAATTTCAGATTAAAGCCCCTAGAAAAGAGAGCTGGCGCATAACCGCCATTTTCCTGCCAGCGTATCACATGATCCCATTCATTGCTGTGTTGAAGTTGAGTGATTTACAAGCGTGTTATTTTTAATAAAATACGGTGAAATGCATTGGCGTACGCAAGGGGGTGTTGATGGGGGTTGTAACCCCCCATTGCAATGAAATTTTGTATATTTAACATAGGAATATGTGAGTTGTAGCTCTGTAACCCCCCATTAAGCCTATAACCCCTTCCCTTACGAACTTTCTACGTACGCCTGTGGTGAAATGTGTAAGTGTTCCACTGGGAATTGTTCTAATCATTCGAGGAATAAACATAGAATGTTTGCAGTGTAAGTTTGTTTTGATTATTTGCATTATAATTTTACATTAATCGGAAACTAAGTTAGGGTTGCAAATTGTATTTATTGACGACATCTTAAAAGTTGCGCCAATATTCACAATCGTCGGGTAATTGCGAATTGTTGATTATTTTTATGCCAAAATAGCGATCATTGCTCTAAAGTTGAAAACCTTTATCGCCAAGGTAAATGAAACCGGAAGTGTGCAGGAAAATGGCTGCTGATGCGTCGGCCTATAATTTTAGGAGCTCTATTTCAGATTATCGCCCATGAAGGCGTACCAGTCCGCCCTAGAGTTCAGCCGTAATTGCGACAAATCCTCAGCTGTTTTTCTGTTATGACATGTTCTGTTTTCTTTCTATGGCAAATGACTTCATTAGCCATGCAATTTAAGGATAGGTGCTTTCTCCACCTCCTTGAGAAATCCAATGTTTCAAAGGGCAATTAGATTAGGTTTGACAGCCCGGTAGAAAATACCCTTGGCGCGATCTTGAAGCTTCGAACCATACACAGTGAAGAAACTCGATTTTTTCGACATTTAGACATTTTTTTTTCAATTATTACACGATCTGCTGTCCATTTACAGCATATGATTTTATTTGTCAGGACAAAAACAAATTTTTTCATAAGAAAAGAATACGGTCAAATTTTCTGGTTCGAACTCAGGGCCGTATATTATAATGAAACTCGACTTTCGGAGATAATGGATAATTTCTCAGCATTCTTCACTTATTACACTTTCTGCTTTCTATTGATGACATACCGTTTCATTTTCTAGGACAAAACTAATTTTTTTAAAGAGAAAAAACAAGTTCACATTCCCAGTATCGAACTCGGAACCACATTTATTAAGGAAACTCGATTTCCGGCGATACTCGATAAATGAGTATACACTTTTCAATTATTACACCTTCTGCTTTCTTCTTACGGGGCATAATTTCATTTGCGAGAGTAAGCTATATTTGATAAGAGGGTAAGTACCTTCAGGCTCAAAAATCAAGGCAATTTTAAACTAATTTTAAGCATTAATATATAAATGACGTTATTACATAATTGCATAGAATTTTTTGTGAGCCACAAGCAATTTATTAGCTGTTTAATGGAATTGTAAAAAAAGTATCTGAGTATAATAATTATTTTTAATTACTTTAATTAAAAACATGAAATTCAAGTAAAATAAAAATGCGTTTATGCTGTTACGCGCAAGATAAAACGAGTTGTATTGAAATTAGAATTGCCATGGAAAGTGGAAAATATTTCCAAGTACCTTAAAAATCCCCCAAAATAATTGTTATATGTATAATGAAAATATGTTAAAACACACCTTCCATAATTTGTAAAAAAATTTCGTAATAATTTATACACAACAACATTGCCCCTGGTGGTAATTTCACATAATATCAAAGTATTAATGGGAGAATTGAAAGACAATCACTATGCCAAACTAAATACCAAATTTTATGGAAAAAGCACAAACGGTTTAAAAGTAGCCCAGCGCACAAGTTGAAAAAAAAAACACATTTTGAGAAAAACAACGAAAAAGTAAACAAAACATGCTCAGAAGTAATGTATGGTGTTACGTTTTTGCTTGTTGTAAAGTGACTAATTGGCATATTTTAATGCGAATTTTTTAAACTGTCCGAATTTGTTTAGGCTATTTAAAAGAGAATAATTGAGAAATCGATTTTTTGACCGTTTAAACCATTTAAAAGGTATTCAGTCCGTTAAAGAAAAAAAAAATTCACATTCCGGGAAGGAACCTCGAATGAGGAAACTCGAATATCGGCGATATTCGATAATTATTAAATTGTTTTTCAGTTACCTTTCTGCTTTCTTTTTATGGCATGTGTTTTCATTTGCCAGGGCAAAACTAAATTTAAAAAATGGCAATGCTCGTATTTCTGAGAACGAACTCACAACCGAGTCTTCTAACGAATCTTCATTGTCGGCGAGAATCCCTCATCTGTTTTTCAGTTATTGCATATTCTGTTATCTTTTTCGGTAGATGGTTTTATTTACCTACCAGGGCAAAACCATGGGAAAAAGAAACGCATTCCTTTTCCCAGGTTTGAACTAAGGACCGGGGCCGTTACTGACGAGGGTGTAAAAGTTTTCCCATACCTGGGCGGCAAATCTGAGTGGTAGCCGCAGCCAGTTTATTATATTATTATATTGGTTTTGATTTTTGGATTAAAGAAAATACCAGCGATATATAGCAGAAATGGCGTCGACTTGGGCACTATGGATTGGCCGTGTATAATTTGCATCTCGCACTGACCATGCATCGTTTGCATTTCGGATCTTTAAAGACGCTGTTAGGAAGCCTGCTACAGCACATACACTCATGTTCAAAATTAAGAGAATTCTCAATGTTGTTTCAATGGGAGAGGTACATATTTTGCTCTTTAACTGTCAATGTGCTTTATTATAAAAAAAACTTTTTACAAAAAATTAATGAGCTGTAAACGGTTATCAGAATCACAACAAATTCAGACTTTTTTTCAGAAATTCAACTTTTTTCAGGCATTTTATGAAGGAGAATTCACGATCGAAGTTAACATAAAAATTGATGGCCAAAAACGAAAATTCTTAGAAAACTGATTTAGAATAACACATTTGCTATTATATATATAAATAATTTGGAAAATGATTAAATAATGATTGATGTCTATGGGAACAAATTTGTTATTCTGAATCAGTTTTCTAAGAATTTTCGTTTTTGACCATCATTTTTTTTGTCAACTTCGATCGTGGATTCTCCGTCATAAGACACCTGAAAAAATGTGATTCGCTGTGATTCTGATAATTGTTTACAGCATTAATTTTCTGGAAAAAGATATTTTATAAATAAAACACATTGACAGTTAAAGAGAAAATATGTACCTTCGCATTGAAATAACATTAAGAATGCTCTTAATTTTGAAAATAAGTATAGAAGTAAGAGTGAAGGCTGCCCATATAAATTTCCTAATTAGATAACATTAAATCAATAAAGGCAACGATACTAGTTTTGCACCTAGGTGGTCAACAACGTAGGACTGGCCTTGCCTATGCTTGTCTTTTGGTACGCAAATATCTAATTCGGACTTGAACTTTCCTGTGTATCAGAACACAAGGATGCTCATTTTTCGTAGAAATTCAGAATCACTGCTATTTATTGCTACATCTGTGGGAAATCCAAGCGGTATATCCTGCAACCCTATTGGAGAAACGCTACTATAAACTAACTGTTAGTCCACAGACTAGCAGTACTTCATCTGTCACTAACTACTTTATCAAATAAATAGTTGATTCGAAACCAAATTATCCGTTTGATTTATCGCCCATCTTGCACACACACATAACTTCCCTATTTCATTAAAGAGATTCCCCCTCAAATGTAACTTTGGAAAAAAATTTCGGATATTTTCTAAGAATAAAACTTAATTATACATTTGGAACCAATCTTGGGATCCCATTTATGTTTGAAATCCAATTTTTAAAATAGTTGAACAGCTATGACAGAAATTGCTTGAACAGTTATCCAAGTGAAATTTATGAACCCGACATCTCCTCATAACTAAACTTACGAATAATTTTTAGATTTGTATGATAGGAGAAAAATATAACTAAAAACTAAACAGATAACATATGAAAAATAAATGAGCCACGCGTTTTATCTTAAGTGATCCGTTAAATGGCCCGCATTTGTAAGATTAGACCATTCTTTAATGAAAAAATGAAAACGACTTTGAAATAGATATCTATGCAATGGAAAATGACAAATTTATGAACACTTTCTTCAAACGCTACTTTTAATGCAATACTCTATAAATTGTCATCAATTTCAGCGACCTTTGGGAAAATCATCTAACCTACATCATCTAACCTACTTGGCATGATCCACGTAACCACATGATTATAGGTAAGGATTAATTAGATAATTAGCAACTTTATAAGCAATTATTATATCTTTTACATAAAAAGGTTAACCACTGGTAAAATAGCAATGAAAAAGATCACTCAAGCTTTCGGACGCATCAGCAGCAGTCCTTCATCAGGAGTAATGACGATGTTATGTTTCTGTCTCTTTTTTATACTTGAAATTTCTGGAAAACCCTTCATCAGAGTAGTCCCGCAGAATGGGAAAACCCAATGAGAACCAATGGGAGGCCTCCAATAGAATCATGGAAAAACCCAATAGGGACCAATGAGAAACCCACACTGCGGGTTACCTAATGTTGGGGATGTCTCATACATTTCAGAGTAAGAGTTGTTTATAAGTTTCTGGAAGTGGTTGTGATGTATTAATGGCTTTCCCGTGTAGTTTGTAAGTTTCCCAAGATTCTAAGAAGAGTCTACTATTCTTGTTTGTGATGTGACGGTGTAGTATTTTTGTTGAGTCCCAGTCGGGTTCGTGTCCGTGTTGTAAAGCGTGTTCTGCCAGACGTGAGGCTATGTCTCCTTTCGCGAGTGCTTGTTTGTGTTCTTTTTTTCTTGTTTTGATCATTCTTTTTGTTTGTCCTATGTAATGTTTGTTGCAGTCTTTGCATGGTATTTGGTATATGGCGCCTGTGAGATCTTCTGGTGGAACTGGGTCTTTAACTTTTGTAAGTTGTTTGCGAAGTGTTGTGACAGGGGAATAGAATGTTTTGATATTTGCCTCTTTAAGGATGCGAGAGATTGTTTCGGAAATGCCGTGAATATATGGAATAGATATGCGGGTGTGAGATGTATTGTTTAAAGATGTACTATTGGGTCTACAGTTTCTGAGAATGAATCGTTTAGGGTATCCATTATTTTTAAGTGCCGTGTGTATGTGTTTTGTTTCTGTGTTTGAAAGTGTTTCATTACTGCAGTGAGAATTCGCTCTAAGACTTAATGTTTTAACAACGGAAGCTTTGTGGCATGTTGGATGATGCGATTTAAAATCGAGATATCTGTCTGTATGTGTGGGTTTACGGTAAACTGAGGTGAAGATTGAGTTATCGTGAGATCTGTGTACAAGAACGTCTAGGAAAGGGAGTTTATTGTTCTGTTCTGTTTCGTATGTGAATTTTATATGTGAGTTTAAGTTATTAAGGTAATGGAAGAAGCTTTGGAGTGTATTAGTTTTAAGTACAACAAACGTGTCGTCGACGTATCTTTTCCAGAATTTAATGTTAAAATTCAGTGAAGATAAAGCAGTTTCCTCAAATGACTCCATAACCAAGTTAGCTACAACACTTGAGACCGGAGATCCCATGGCAGTGCCAAAAACTTGTCTATAGATAGAACCATTTGAGGAGAACACAGCAGAGTCCAGACAAAATTTCAACAATGTGCAGATGTCGTGAGGTGTTAGTGAAGTGCGTTCATGTAGTGTTGTGTCATTTTGGAGGCGTGTAAGTGCGGTGTCGATTGCAAGTGATGTGGGAATGCAAGTGAAGAGAGAAATTACATCGAATGAGACCATGAGGTCGTCGTCGTCAAGTTGTAGGTTATTTAAAGAGGTGCAGAAGGATTGGCTAGTAGAAACAGTGTAGTCGTTATTACCGATTATAGGAGAGAGTAGACGTGCAATATATTTTGATAGGTTATATGTAGGAGAGCTGCAGAAACTAACTATAGTTTTAAGAGGAATATTTTGTTTATGAATTTTAGGTAATCCGTAGAAGGATGGTAAGCGGCCGGAAGTGCATTTTAAAGAGTCGTAGAGATTAAATGTAAGTTTTTTAGATTTATAGAGTTTTAGAAGGAGAGAGTTCATTTTGGATTGAATTGTTTGTGTAGGGTCTTTTGTGATGCGGGTGTATGTATTTGTATCAGATAAGAGTGTAGAGACTTTATTTAAGTAGTCTGGACGATTTAAGACGACTGTAGTACGGCCTTTATCAGCTGGCAGTATGACAAGGTCCTTATCGTTCCGTAGCTCCCGGAGGGCAACCCTTTGCATAGGCGTTAGGTTGTCCCCAGGGAGTTTTGGACGCCGAAGGAGTCCTGCCACTCTGCAGCGGATATCAGCTGCAACACGTTCGTCAGTGTGAGTATTTTGTAGAGCATTTTCTATGGAAGCGAGAATCTGTGGTGTAGGAATTTTAAGTGGAGCAGGTGAGAAATTTAGGCCGAGTGATAGTACGAATTGCTGTTGTGGTGTGAGATTTTTATTTGAAAGATTTAGTATCCAGTTTTTTGTAAGAAGTTTTGACTGTTTTGAAATAGAAGGTCTAAGGTTGTTAAGTTTACGTGAATGAGTAAGACGAATATGTTCTTGGATTTTAGATTCTTGTGAGCGAGTAGCGGATTTAACTAGGAGCATGGTAAGAAAATCAAGTTTAGTATTTAGAAGGGAAGTAAGAAAGGATATTTTATTTTGAAGCTGAGCGAGTACGCGGGGACAGAGAGAAATTCTAGCGGAAAGAAATTTAAGACTTATGTTATGTGCGATGCGATGTCCAAGGGCTGAATTTACAAGAGGTTTAACTTTAAGTGTGAAAGGGATAAGAGATGCAAAGACTGCAACAAACATTACATAGGACAAACAAAAAGAATGATCAAAACAAGACGAAAAGAACACAAACAAGCACTCGCGGAAGGAGACATAGCCTCACGTCTGGCAGAACACGCTTTACAACACGGACACGAACCCGACTGGGACTCAACAAAAATACTACACCGTCACATCAAAAACAAGAATAGTAGACTCTTCTTAGAATCTTGGGAAACTTACAAACTACATGGGAAAGCCATTAATACATCACAACCACTTCCAGAAACTTACAAACAACTCTTACTCTGAAATGTATGGGACTTCCCCAACATTAGGTGCCCCGCAATATAGGTTTCTCATTGGTTCCCATTGGGTTTTTCCATGATTTCTATTGGAGGCCTCCCATTGGTTCCCACTGGGTTTTTCCATTCTGCGGGACTACTCTGATGAAGGGTTTTTCCAGAAATTTCAAGTATAAAAAGAGACAGAAACATAACATCGTCATTACTCCTGATGAAGGACTGCTGCTGACGCGTTTGAAAGCTTGGGTGATCTTTTTCGTTCCTATTTTACCAGTGTTTAACCTTTTGTATGTAAATTTCCTCCCTGGTACCCTGTATTTTATTTCCATATTGTATCTTTATTTTTAAAATTATTGTACATAATATTTCGGGATAAAGAACAGCTCTAAAGGGGCGAAAATGTAAGCTTTGTAACTTAATTTGGTTTAGGGGTATTTCCAAAACCTGTTTAGCAACTAATTTCCTATAGTGTGATAGCTAATCCAGGACTTGCGGTGGTGCAGGGATAGCGTGTTCGTTTAGCGTGTTGTTATCTTGTGTCTGGTTCCTAACTGTGCCAAAAAATAACGCATACCGATTAACTACTCACCGTAGTCCAAATGTTTGTTTCCTAGTCCTTAAGAGGTTCGGATTCCTCGGAAAAATGTAAGTCTTGGTGCACCATGACTCTTGCTGTCCTTGAGTCGTAATAGTCACACTAAAATAGCCGATTCTAACAAAATAAAAGTATTTTTATTCGCATATGGAGTAAAAATTAAAGTAATTTGAAACGAAAGAGGTATTTTTTCGTGCAATTAAAATTATTTATTTTCATTTTCTTAAAAAAATGAAATAAGTAATTTAAACGTGTTTCTAAGGGCAGTATTACAAGAAGGGAAATTAACAGGATTTCAGTAATCAAAGTTTGCCAAATGTCATTGGAAATTAAAATTGAGTTCCAAGTTTTAGCAATAAAGCATTGTATTACTATTCTGGTTTTTAAATGAGAACTGCTGGCCGCGAATATAAGGCTATAATTTTTGTTTGCTGTCAGACTCTTAATATTAATCTTAAGTTAATGTTTGAAGGTCATAACTTTATTAGCTGATTTTAGTAGATATTGAACACGTTATTACTTTTGGTTTCTGTGTCTGCCTGCCTGCCTGTAGTCAATAAAAGGGTAAGGTAAAGGTCTTCCATAAATGCAATAATGATGGCTATTGTTAACGTTGAAAACCTACCGAGTTACTTGAGAATTAGAGAGTTGGGGGATTCATGGGTTGGGGATTAATGTTAATTGAAACCCCTTTAATTTAAATATCGACCTTAGGCAATTTTCTTTCACATGCTTGTTTAGAAAATGTCCTGTGAAAATTAATTATTAAATATCTAAAACTACTTTTGCTCTCCAGAGATTCTTTCTTTACAAATGCTGTACAATGCAAGTAAGCGTTGTCACGTGCTCATTATATAACAAATGCAAGTCTTCAATAGAGAAGACAGCTAACTGGAGTGTTCGGGAAATCAGAAAGGCCGATAAAATAGCTATTTTTGATAAAACTGTAATAAAAGAGTTGAAAAAATTTTAACTCTTGCCTACACCCTGTTAAATGTAGGGAGTGAGAAGATTTTTTGCCTCTTTGTTTCAACGAAATCCCTTGAGTTAATTTCACAAATATTAAGTTTTATTCTTGGTATGTTATAAATATGTAAACTATTGATATAACTCGCCAATTGTGGATATATAATGTTGACCACCAATTACATGATCTGCGTCAATGGATATTACAGCTTTGACTATAATGCGTGCTTTGTGTATACAGAGTGTACCTGAACTCTACCGACAGACGAAGAGATGTAGTAAATGGCGTCACTGTGATGCCCAAAGCGTTTAAACTTTTCCCAAGTATGGCTTCGTTACAGATAATGTTCCTAAAAAAGGGAGCTGGGGCGCATCCGCCATTTTGATGCCATCGTATCACGTGATCTCAGTCATGTTGTGTTGAATGAGCTACAAGTGTGTAATTTTTAATAAAATAAGGTGAAATGGGTGAGTGTTCCGCTGTAAACTGTTCAAATCACTTGAGGAACGAGCATAGAATGTTTAAATTTGCAACAAATCTCGTAAGAAGAAGAAAATAGATTATTAATTTTCCAATGGTAAACGTTGTGTTATGAAACCGGAAGTGTACAAAAAAATGGCGGCTGAGGCGTCGGCCTAGAATTCTAGGGGCTCTAGTTACAGAGATATTCAGGGTCAAAATTTGATGTCACTTCCGGCATTTCGTTTTCGTTGTAAAAACACGGAAAAAATCACATGTCAGTAACATGTTATGACAGCTAATTTGTCGTCAGATCATTTTAAGGTGCGTTTGAGAAAATGGAACATGTGTGGCTACATTAAGGGTACCAAATACAGGGTGGTCTAAGAGTGTGCGAACACTAATGTAAATAAAATACCTGTTGGTAAATGGAAACTTTGCATGCGTACGTAAAATATGGGTGAAGGGGCAACTTGTTAAGATAAGTCACCAACATGGCCGACATCTTAAAGGCGGCTATCTTGAAGGAGCCCAATTTGTATCGCCCCTACGTACTACTTTCCCTGTAACAGATATGCATACAGGAGAAGTGCCGCTTAGGGGCAAAAATTTATGTTTTTGGTAATTACTACAATACGGGGTGATCCTAAACTCTACCGACAAAATAAGAGGGATGGTAGTATGTACACTTCAAGACGAACAATTTTTATAATTTTACATGCGCTATTTATTCAGTCAGAAAAAATAGTAAAATCGAAAATTGTGTCCTGGAGTAAGCGACAATCAATGAATAAAAAAAGGAAAATGTAAATCATATGAAAAAGCAGGGCTGATAATGAATAAGCGTTTAAAAAGCGACTTTTCAATATTTCCGGAGTAGCATCACAACACAATATACGTATTCGTTAAGAGAATGGCGACATACACGAAAGAAGAATTAGCGTATATGTATCTGATGTATGGGAAAGCAGATGGCAATGGAAGTGCAGCACGAAGATTGTGCCGTGTTAGATTTCCACATCGTCGTATTCCTCACCATTTGACTTCTGCCAGTGTTGATAGAAGTCTGGACGAAACTGGTTCCTTGACAACCTCAATGAAAGATACTGGATGTTCGCGATGTGTACAGGCACTGAAAATGGGAGAATGTATTCTGCAGAATCTCCATCTATAAGTTCACAAGCTAGAGCACCCCAATTGGGGTGCTAGTAAAGCTTCTGTGTTGAGAATTTTGAATGAGGCAGAAATGTATTCCTATCACGTGCAGAAAGTCCAGGGTTTGAATGAAGCTGACTATCCAAGCAGACTAGTGCGGTAAGGTGGGTGTTCCGGATGAACGCTCTTAATTCAAAATTTTTCACATTAGCACTATTCACTGATGTGGCGTCGTTTACCCGGAAAGGTATTTTAAACATGCACAACGAGCATATATAGACTCTTGAAAATGCACACGCCACTATCTCTCATAAATAATAACGGAGATTTTCTACCAACGTATGGGCAGGTATTATTGATGATTCTGTGGTAGAACCTTACTTCTTGCTAGATCGTCTGACCGGACAAGCATACAGTGTCTTTCTGGGCTAGTGCTTCTTGGTCTGTTGTGCGGTGTTCCCCTTGCCAAGCGGAGAGTTATATGGTCACCGCATGATGAGGCACCTGCACACTTTACTACTGAAGTGAAAATTTTCTAAATGTGATTTATCCCTGGCTGTGAATTGAGCGTGATGGACCTGTGGCTTGGATTCAACGTTCTCCAGACCTTCATCCACTAGACTTTTCCTTCTGGGGATACTTTAAACCACTAGTGTATAACACGCCAGTTGATTCCTTTGAAGATCTAGTCGTGAGAATCATTGTTACTTTAGGCAAGATTAATGATACGCCTAATGGCGTAGCTAGACGGGCAAGGGGGCAGCCGCCCCGGACGCCATAATTCGGGGGAGGCAATTAGCCTTTAAAAAGCAATGACAGGCACAACAACTACGGCAATGACAGTCACTCGCCCCGGGCGGCAAAATATCTAACTACGCCACTGAATACACCAGGAATCGATGAAACGGTGCGACAATCCTTCAGTCGACGGTGTCATTTGTGCAACAACACCCTCGGACGCAATTTGAGCAGCTATTTCGACTCCTGGAATTTACTCATAAATTGGTCCCAAAATAAAATTTACTCAAATTTACTCAATAAATATTTCTCTCGAGAATTTCTAGATCTGTCTGTTTGTCTGTCTGTCTGAACGCCTATCTGTCTATCTATTATAGCGTGTTAATTGTAAGCAATATTACATTTAATAACCATAATCTGATCCAGTATTTTAGTAAGGACTAGTGGTTTCTTGGGCTTGATTTGCAGTTTTAGTTTTACAGGCTGGGTTTTTGTGTATTTTGTAGAAACTGATATTGGTACATTAAATGTATATATATTATGTTAAACTTACCTTTATGTATGTGTATGTATGTGTGCGTGCGCGTGTGCACGCAGGCACGTATATAATCATTTAATGTTTTAATGTTATTTTTACGTGTCTCAAAGCTTCTCATGGTTTTCAAAAATCCACAGCAAAAAATGTGTTGTTCTTCTGGTTTAGTCTGTGATAATTTGTCATCGATTTTATGATTAGAAGATTAAAATTCGTGTTCCCTGCCATTATCTTAAGATATTATAAATTCTAAGAACAGAACAGCACCTACAAAGTAATATTTGAAGAGATGAAGCAACAGACTAAAAGGCAATTTCAATCGATTCATCTTTGAAACATCGCTGCTCCCAGTACATACTTCCAGAGAAAATGGATGTTTTAGGTAGTGTATTCAGTATAATAAAAATAAAAAAGTATTGTATTTATAAATATACATAAAATAGCATATAATCTAATAACATGTATTTATTTATCTTGTATTTATTGTTGTTGATCACATTAATTTGACAAAATGAACATAGGTTTAAATTTCCCCCAATCGCTTTTCCGATGTGTAATGCTTTAAAGAAATTGGTCCCGTTTGTTTACATTATTACATTTGTTCGATACGTTTAATTCTAGACCACAATTTTATGTTGAGTCATTGGCTTCTAGTACTTATAAAAGATGCAATAATTTAGTAACATTTAGAGAAAGAAGATAAACATATGTGGAACTGACTCGTAAAGGCATTCAAAAATAAGCGCCCTATTTCACTAATTTTGTCATTTGCCCTTTGCTTATAAAAACTGAAAAAAGCTTATAAAGTTAGGAAAAGAAAAATGGTTTAATAGCTCATACCTACAAATTATGAAACTATTAGCTCACAGCAGCGTCATGTTGTCAAAACCATCGTACAAATGAGAAATGCTTATAAGTGAAAATCACAATATTGGCAAAAGTGACCTATTGCGTATTACTGTGCTTTAATATAAGGGGAAAATGCATATTTCGATGAGTGACAGAATTAAAATCAGACATAAAAATAGATATATTCACTTGTTCAAACGTATATCTGCGACACAAATAATACTAATAAGGAGTATTCGAAAAAGCCATTCCATTCAATTACTGAATTTTGTATTTGTCCTGTAAGTATTTTTGGTTTCTATGAAGTTATTTTACTTTCAGGTAATCAAACAATAGGGAGATCCTACAACAATTTCGGCACCCACGTATAATTAGCTCAATCTAGAGCTTTTTTCGCTTAGAAGAAAAAAAAAAGTTGCCGTCCCGATCCTGGATTCGAACCTCGGTCCCTCCGTGGATGGAGGCGCCGTCTCTTTTTCTCCTAAACAAAAAAAAACTCTAGATTGAGCTAATTATACGTGGGTGCCAAAATTGCTATATAATAAATTCCCCCACGAAAAACTAACAAAAAGCTATCCCCGGAGGCTTTGTGTGTTAACCATTATTTGGCAATTGTGTTATCCCTGAGAAGGATAATAATATCTTACAATAGCGAGATCCATGAAAATATATACGATAAGTGTTCAACAAACTCATGTTTAGCAAATTTGTTATTTTGAAATTAAACTGCGTGTTCCCTAGAAACTACTGGTTTCAAACTACAATATGTGTAGCGTTTCACATTACTCGTTTCCTGAGATTTATCCTAATTTCTGAGACAAAAGGTTTCCGTAACACAGAATATATGAGAAATACAACATGTAAATATGTACCTCAAACTTTAAAATAAATTAAGTCACATTTTTTAAAATTGAAAACATGTATGCCCAGGGTAATTTGGTAAAGACGGACGTGTAACTTTCCGTTAAGCAATTTACCGGAAATTCCAGGGGTCAATCCCGATACGTGATATCTTGAAATATCGGTATAGTATGCTATATGATTTCTATGGACCCAAGGCGTAGGAAAGGGGAACTCAGGGGCTCAAGTCCCCCATTGAATATCAAGAAATATTATTTTCTCTAAGGACATTATCACATAACCTTCTTTAAAGATACTTGACAAGCCCCATAACCACCTGATCCCCCATGAGTTTTAATTTACTATGCACTGCCATCGACCGCCTCTACATCTTGCCGTTGTGCATATTTATACGGACAAGTTCAAAACGCAACGACATTCGTTTATGTACAATTTGAAACAGTTTCTCCACAGAAACTCGAGGACCCATTCTAGGACGTAAAATTGATCGAAGAATCTCTATTGACTATTATTCTTGAGATTTCAATTTGCCATTAAGTTTGAACATAGGCAATGGGTTCGGTAAACGTCTTCAACTTCAGTGTTGTTTTCAAATTTCATTCAAATTTAGTACATTCTTTCCTCGATGCGAAAACAACAAGTACATTGCCACCATTCACAATAATGTGTGTTTCTATAATGAATGTGAAAATGTTGCATATCCGAAACCAGGCAAAATCTCAAAATCTGCATGTGACATAATCATGATATAGTACTGCTTTTGCCTTGCTATTAATGTCATGAATGTCGCTTTTATGAGGAATGGAAAGAAAAAAGTTTTTGAAATTCTAAACTCAAATACCAATTTCTTCTTAAATAAATGAAAAATTGCATGCTCTCTCAAGGGAGAATTTATTTTTTGCTTTATTCGGCCTATTCAATAGAACCCTATGTTTTTCTTCCGTATTATTTGAAAAGCTTTCTTAAAGTGTCCAAATATACAGCTTTCGCTTTATTTAAATTACAGTTGGGGAAATGGAAAAGTGTGTTCACTGACTCGAAGCAAACTTAATCAATACTGTCATAAATGGATTTTACTATTTTGACGCAAAATGTGAACTCAAAAATTCGATATTTATGTAGCGGATGTTGAAACTAGCGTTTTTTCGAAACTACGTAATTCTTTTCTTGAATTCTACACCTTATACCTACTTCATAATAGGTACTTCAAAAATTTCCCAGTTTACACATCTATAACACACCACAAAATTCATTTTATCCCTTTCTAAATGCTTTATTTTATGAAAAAAGGTCATTATTCAAAAGTTTTGTGTGAATTTTACTTTCGTGACATTTTAATGCTTAAATAAGTTATTAGTTATATATATATATTCTTAAGTGTTCATTCAGATAATTTATTTTCCTCAAATTCAACTGTTTACTCTCAACTGCCATTAATATGCATCCAATACATTTCGAAAATATTTGTTTATTTTCACGAGTTTGGATTATTTTATCATTGTCAGTTAATGCCAAGTTGTTCATTACTTTCATCAAAACACCTCATACAATCATCATTATATCCATTATAATCATTGTTCTTAAACTCACAGATGTATCTGCCACATGTTAAGCTTTAAGACAAAGTGAGAGGACGAGGTTGAAGAAGCAAATACTTTTCGCTCTAATTTTATAAAATCCAGTAAAGGAAATATGAGTTTCTATTTATTTTTTAAATTCACTTTCTCTACATCAACACATCCGACTAAATCCATGCTGACTCTACGAATTTTCCTCTTGATAATAAAAGTATAGAATAAAGTTTCCTTCCTAAGCTTTTGCTACAATTTCTTTTACTCTTAATAAAGGAAACGCAGTTAGAAAGATAACTAATTCAAGCTGGATAACGCCCTGCTGTAGGTTATGACGAATACCGAGGTTCCCCAGAGTAAAGGGCACCGTCGAAGAAAGTTCCCCCATAATCGATCACGAGAATATTGTCAGACATAGAACCACTCAGTTCTTTCTGAGAATAGAAGGTACTACAGCTTGTACTAGTCTGAATTCGGGAATAATTTATCAATCCTTGAAGCATTTATTAGCCATGCAGGTGCTTAGGAAGCTTCACAGAACTTCCTAGTAGGCCTAGAGAAGAATACATAAGCTAAATTGCGTTTACCCCTCTCAGGGAAATTTCCCTTAGTATCCGAAAATTTCAACAAAATTCAGAAAATCGAAGCAAAACTAAGTTACAAAGTCATAAACTCTAAAATATCTTTTATTGGGTTTTGAGAACGTTCCGAACTTTCGAAAGCAAATAAGATTATGTGTGTATGTTTAATAATTTTCGGATTCCCATCCAATTGTTATTAAAATTGCATTTGTATATTTAATTCGCATTTTAAATAGAATGCTGATAGTAATTATCGGTTAAGAGAACATTATGGTAAAGAATACTGTCATGTGTAAAGCTTTGTGTAGCAGCTTCGTAGAAATAGGGATAGGAAATTAATTTTCTCTCTCAGAAATTAATCCTATTTATTTTTACTTTACTACTAATTCTCTGTCTTACAAATTTGTATTGAAAACTCCGTAGCTTTCCACGAAAGCCTAATAATGCGGAAAATGGTTTTCTCGTTGAAAGTTCAGTAGCGATTTTAAAAACATTACACTATTTATTTTTGTAAATTACGTCATAGGACTGACGAATGTGTGGCCTGTGATAGGAGGAAAACTTGTGGCAACTCCGAATCACAATATATAAACATTCAAGGTTGCTTGGAATCGAACTTGAGCTCATGAAGTCCGAAGTTCGGACTTCATGGGTTTGGACTAAGAAACCTACGAATTGGACTACATTGAGACGGGCAAAACGTGTTATATTTTGACGGTATGCTAAAATGTTATGTGACCGAATCACTTGCTCATTTATAGCAGGTGAGCAAAGGCATTCATTTATTCATTCATTGAACGATTTAAAATACCTGTACTATATTTATCAACTCCTATGCAAATTAATAACTTTAAGCCTCTTTTATTCTTTTCATATTTTCAATAATTAGTCTTTTAATATCCAATGTAAGCAGCAAAATTTGTTCAATCCTACCTCCAAGTATTTTAAAATATATAATTGAACTACTCTCTGAATTTCTATTGCAAATGGGAGTTGAATGTAAGAGTAAAATATGAACCGCCGAGACGAAATATAATATTAATAATCGTTTTAAATTGTCCGCGAAATTCTGGATTAGGCCCATGATGGCTTGTTGAAACAAAACTGTTCCCAGATTTGTTCAACTTCCGCCATTTCAATCAAATTATCATTAGCTAACCGGAATGTATCTGGCCAAGTTTAAACCTGGCTGTATTTTAATAGAAACGTCGAGAGACAGTGTTAGTGGGATTACCGCTTGGAATTCGTAATGTCCTGAAATGGCAGGAACGATAGAAACGAACATTCCATTAAACTCTAATTAAATAGAATTGAATTATTTGTAACTAGACAGTAGAATGTTATAATGCTTCCCCAAAGTTTGCCTCAAAAACTGAATTCTGAACTGATGCGTTCAAATAACATGTTTACAGGAGAAAAGTATTAATCTTTAAAGTTATATAAATAGAAATTTATACATATTATATTATGGAATTTTAGAACGTACGTTCAGTCGCGATTATTCCTTGGCAGTTTGAAGAATTTATAAAGTTTTTGATTACGCATTGTGAATAAATTTACCTCATTCCATATGTAGTAACTAGATATCCCATCCATTCAGAGTGCATGTTACATCTAGATGCTGCTGGGTTCACAACATATTATTTTACAAAATTTGTTTATGAACAAAATATTCGTTAATACAATACTAATATTCTTTACTAACTAGTTGAAAAATATGGCCATTTTGTTAACTATGTATGCATTTAAACATGCTGCTAGACATAATTATTCGTGTGTGTTGCATTAGTTTATCGGAGAACACTGAACACCAATATATTTTTCAGCACCAAGCTTCTTGATATTCAATTCCGCTGAGTGCGAGTTTTAATGTAATTATACTATATGGATGATAATTGCTACATGATGTTATTTCAGACAGATACAGATATAAACCAAAGAAAAAGTGCTTTATAGCTTATAGAAAGCAATGATATTTTCATACCCTAGATTTATTCCCTGTATTACAAACTTCAAGCGATTTCGGAGTTCTTTCCAGATCTTAATACACTTGGCAGCCTTACTTTAACATACAGAGGTATGAATAAATCAATAAAATAGCACTTAAACATTCCTTACATTTTCTTTTGGCTCTTCAGCTTCAGCTTCAATGGCCCGAGTGAAAATTCCTATTGTGACAAATAGTTTCCGCACAAAGCGTAATAAATTTTACTGTATTCCTAGGATGTACTGAAGAGCCTAATAATGCTTACTGGAACTTGCAAGAATGTGACACCTAGCCTGCGGAATTATTTGATCTAGGCTGCCCTGAAGGTACACTATATGCCCAAAAGTATCCGGACACTTTGGATTTTTTAATTTTTTTCCAATTTCTAAAAAACTACTCGGTTAATTG
>QLNU02015360.1:32972729-32988146 GCA_006491805.2 Dysdera silvatica
GTAAAAATTTTCACATTTACGGAGTGAAGCCCATAGGAATTCTATTAGGGGCTAAGAAAAATTTTTGGCTTCTTCAAAGCTGTCAAACGTTTTAGCAAATGTGCAAGATACTAAAATAATACAAAATTATTGATACTACTTGACAATTACCAATGAGCCATAAAATATCTTATCTTAAAATATGACTGCAAAATTTTTGCAATGTAAATGTATAGTAGAATCATCCAAATCAAATTTGTAAACAACACCTAGGGGAAGCTTAATCCCCTTGTCCACCGTTTGGGCGCCCATGCATTCAAATGTTAAAATATTTTTTTTTTAAATATTAATTAAACGTGTTGCTTGAAACGCAAAACAATACTGACACCTTCCTTATTTATACAACTATAACTTTTAAAAACACCTTTCCAATTTTAAGTATGCGAAAATTAAGAATTTAAATTTTAAATATTCAGATATTGGGAGTACGTAATTTGATGCTAATCCGAGCCGTGCTTGAATATTTTCGAAATTAATTTGCAATGTTTTTCCCACACCACGCACTATGTTTCATCTTTCTCATATAAATTTAAAAATTAATTGTAGATTTCAACAAATAAGTGCCTACTTATACTGACACGGGAATATGGGCCCGTAATTAAAAGTTTCCGCCGGAATTCATTACTTTTAGCAAATTAAAAGTCAAAACTTCGCTTGCCGCAACCCAGCTTTAATAGTAAGGACGTAGATCCCTGATTTGGTGACAAAGAGGAAACGTAATTAATTTGCATTCGACGTAACTTACGGTGAACAATTTAAATTAAAAGAAATTTAGTATCAGCGTAAGCGAAAATGAAGGACAATTTAATAACGTTAAAAGTGCAAATTCTTTAAAAATTTTTAATCCTTATTTTTATTTTCGCTCTCATCGTCTTGAGTAAATTTTTCTATTGGAACGGAAAGTATATTGTTACCGTGTTTGGATAAATGTAAGCACTTGGGGTAATTGGCAATTTAAGTAGAAGAGTCTTACAAGGGAAAAGAAAAAACAGATTATTTCTGCTATTTTTCAAAACTTGTTAAAAAAAATCTGTGTACAGTTTTAGAGCTTATATTTTCTGCACTTACCTTCATTGTAAAATGGTATTCAATTAAAACAGCTATAACTTAAATCATTTTTCGAAACGAATCTTTAAAATTTTTTGGATCGCTGTACAAAGGTTTTTTAGTGAGTTCCTTACTTTTATTAAACTTTGTGATGGAATTGTTTCGAAGAGCATGATGCGAAATTGCAGACTTCGTTTTAACGTTCATTTCTAATGTATCTTCATTGACAAGAAAGAATTTATCGGCACGTTCGTTCAGCATAAATCCTTCTAATTGAGAAGTGTTTGTAAAGTATTTGAATCAATGCTGAAGGAATAAAAATAAATGGAAATCTTATTACCGAATTAAAAGTTCAATATGGCGTCTCAAATGGGTTTCACCAATATTCGAATTGGCCAGTTACAGAATGAAAGCTCTGAGAACTTTGAACCTGCCTTTTTTCCCAAATAGGGAAAAAAGAAGGCCAATTGTAAAGTTAAGTATATTGCTTAAAAATGTCTCTATGATTACATCTGTTTTTTTCCCAAATATTTGGAAGAAAAAGATTCTTAGATGGCCTTTGTAAGAAGTTACGCTAACAGAGGTACACGTACATAACTTATTGATAATAACAATCTTTTGTGCAAGATTGAGATAATAATTAAAATGGAGATATCTGTTGGTGTATATTGCTTTGTAAACGGAGAAATTAAAGCCGTTATTGTTTTACCCTGGAAACAAGGACGTCAACAAAATAGATACCCATCGAGTTTAACTTCCATAATGATATAGATTTCTGGATAAGAATTATCAGGAAAATACAGAAATCATCCAATTTGTTTCTCAATGGGAAATATCAAAGGTGCCATCGTCATACTGCAGATGCTTATCTCTTAATTGAAAGCAGGAAATCTTGCTCCAATGTCTACTAAAACTTAAGTATTTGTTAACCTTTCAACTTGATGACCAAAATTTAACAAGCGGCAAATTAGGTATTATATGTGTAAAGGAAAAACAATCGTAGCAAACATGTGCAGAAAGGTGGATTTTCCGTGTTTATGTTTTGACTTGTTTACTGTTTTTTCTTCATAAAATGGTGAAAGCAGTGAAAAAAATAGTTAAACATTCATCAAAGTGACGAATTTTAAAAATGACTGTAAAGTACTTCTTGCATGCTCACTTTAAACACTCATCACCATTTAAATACAAATCTTCCTATATTTATTTGGCATCGCTCTCCATTAGAGACTCGCTTAGTGAGCAACACATGATAACATACGTACCTACTTCAACAACCTAAAAAATTTAAAAACAGATTATACAGAGGGTGTTTAAAAATTTTTAGAACTATTTGGATGAAGAATAAAAAAAAAAGTTAGTTTTGGTTGAAAAAAGAATCTGGCAACAGCTGCTTACTTGAAATGTAAAATATCGTGTGAGACTTTAAAATTTATTCGGCTTTCAAAATGTCGGAAGCAAACAAGCTGTGGGTGGAGAGATGGGTGAGAGATTTTTGCACTTTCGGAAGGAAAAAAAATCTTATTCCGTAATTAAAAAAATTAGTGAAACGCATGATATTAAAATGTCTAAGTACGAAATGTGCAACATTATTAATCGGGAAAGCAAAAAACGCCCACCATTATTTTGACATGGAAAAAAGACTCAAAATTAACACCCGACAAAGACACGTACTATCACAAATATTTCAAAAGTGGAATCGCTGGTAACAAGAGAAAATCCGACAACGCAGAGATCAAATATAAAGCCTTTAAAGACATCGGTATCAACAATGAGCTAAACAATAAATCAAGATTTACAGCTTAAAAAACTAAACAAGCAGAATGTACACCAGCTCTTGCCGAGGCATGTGGCTCAACGAAGAACACTTTATAGAACCCTATATGGAAAACTTTTTAGAAGGAGATAAATGGAAGAACTTTTGTGGCTCTTGATTAAGGATGCGTTTACCTAAATGACTGCAACAAAAAAGATCTCTTTACTATCGAAAACGAGTAGAAAAGATGTACAAACCTGGTTCCAGGAATGGAAAGAAGGCTTTAGTAAGGGGGTTTATGAATGTCTCAGGTTTTTCCTACAGTGGAAAATGGTAAATTAAGACGAGTAGAAAAGAACGTTAAGATTAAATCATCATACTAACAGACGAATGTTTCACGCCCGATATTCACAGAACAAATTCCAATTCTTTATTCCCACTACTTTCCAAAAGTGAAACTGCACCATGCACCAAGATAAAGCCACCAGCCATACTTCGAAATCTACGACTGCTTTTCTTGAAAACATGAAGACGGGTACAAGTAGTGCATAAATACCTTTTCAACATATTCTTGTAAAGTCCCCTGATGTTTCATCTGTGGACTATTATGCTTTTGGGCTTGTTGAAAAGCGCTCTTTCGAAGCGTAAACCCACCACGATTGATGGCTTCTGGAAAGTAGTGCAAGAGGTGTAGCAAATAATACCCCTACAAATTTTACAAAAAGTCCTCTTATCATAGAAAAGACGTTGCAAATGTATAGTCCAGAAAAAGGGTTTTCAGATCATACAATAAGAACTTAATATTTGCATTACGAACATTAATTAGACGGCCCCGAAATCGTTTTAAAAATGTGCATCTCTATTTTCAGCCGCATCTACACTTCGATCTAACGAGAAAAGTTTTCAAGAATGCAAGTCGAAACCTAAAACAGAATAAATAGATGCATAGAAAATAATTCCAAAAAAACCCTATGTCAATAATTGTTCTCATTCTATGCAATCATTAATTCAGACGATTTTTTTTCTCTTCCAGATCCCTAACTCATTTTACTTTCTAAAAAATCGTATCCACTTTTAAGTTGTTTTCTTGAAATTTTTCAAACGCTAATGAACTCGTTAATTATTTCTAGAAAGAACTTGTTATCCCCGACGTGAAATTAATGATTGTATTAAATTTTCATTCTCAGTCATTTATTTATTTTTTTTCTTGGTTTCATCTCATTTGTAAAAAAGGAATATTTTGAGCGACTTTTATACTTAGTGCGTATTTTGAAAGCAAAGCATTTATTTACAAATTCACAATTAAAATTAATGTGCTATCGTAAACCGTTATTCACGATATGATAGTGGGAAGCCATAAAATGGAAATTAATACAGGAATAAAATTTATATTAAAGGAATCTTGGAGAAAAATGACCGTTGGAGGTTGGAAGATGAATTAGGCTTGAGTATAGGGAATAGGATGGTGGTGAAGGTCAGCTTGCGGTCCAGACAGATGGTATCGTACAAAGAGCGCCGGGAAAAAAAATTGTTCAATAATAACGTGGCAATATAAATATCGACGGTGCGCCGGAGTAATATATCGTTAGGCCGTAAAAATCGAAGAGGAAATTTAGGGAAGGCGGGACGAAGAAGGAGGCTCCGTAGGGTCGAACGGGCAAATGAAACCGCAGGTCGAGTGGTCGGTGAGATAGGAGGAAAGGACGTGATTGGAAGGGAGAATTGATCAAACCTGAGATTTTTTAGAAATAGGTTGATGGACATGAAGGTCGTTTATGGATGAGGAAGGTGATGGGAGATTTTTAGAGAGGATAAGAGATCTGATCCCTATTGAGAAAGGTCAGAGGGAGAAGAGGGTCTGATCTCCATTAGAGGTGGTCGGAAAAGGAGCGGATCTGCACTTCGAGGTGAAGGGTCGTGATAGAAGCCGTTGATGAGAGAGAATTGGTCGGTTACGAGTAAGATTGTTTAAACGAGCGAGGGCCCTAAAGTCGCAGTTAGAAGTGGGGAAACGTTGTTCCCAGACCCAGCGTACGAAGGTTTGTGCATATTTGTCTTTGGCTGCCAAAGCTGGAGCAGTAGCATCCGAGCCGTTTTTTCCGGCGCATAGGAGGGAGCAGACGATTGCCTAGAGTCACATTTGCCGGACCAATTCCTGAGAAGATTTCCTGGAGCCACATTTGCCGGGCCAGTTTTTCCCGAGAAGATTTCCTGGAATCATAATTACCGGACCAGCCCGAGGCTATTTTTTCCGGAGCCACGTCGTCCCGGACCGGCCACCCGCGCGTTTTCTCTGGGCTTCGGACGGACGTAGATGGATGGTGGACGGAACCCATGTAACGTGAATTTGTTTCCCTCTTTACCCTTGATATGAGGTGTACCGCGGTTCTGTAGGAAAGGGATAGTTTGTAGAGTCAGGCCTCGAGTAAGATAAGCGCGAATCAGGGAAGATAGTGTTAGAGTTTTTTTTTTAAATAGTACAGAAAACCCTTTTATTTGTGTAAATATTTGTATTGCATTTTGATATTGCAACAATATGGCATATATCCATTAGGTGAAATTGGTGTTTTACAGTAGGTGTTTATCTTAACTGTATCGATTTTAACGAGCAATCACGGCTCAAAACCATAAGAACGGTGCTGCCATGCAATGAGCGTGAAATCCTTCGTATATTGTAGTTACAGCTCCTGCTACATTGAATATATCAGACTCAGTTTCTTATTGCCGTCCCAACGTTTATTTGTATACTATACGATCATGCTGACCTTTCAATAGTAAGATTACATTAAAGATTGTTATTGTTTTCAAGTAGCCTTATGTCTATCTTAGCGCCTGGTTATTCACTGGTTGTTTACAGGTAAAACGCCAGCTAATAGTATAATCGTTTATACCACAGTCGTTTAATGACTAGAGTGAACTAGTCATTCGCGATAGTGCACTAGAAACGAATTGCTAAATAGGTGTATGTAATTTATATATAATTTATCAAATTTATGTATACTTTAAAAACCAAAGATGTGTGAACAAAAGGATTTTAAAATCGTTATCTAAAACTAGACACTAGAACGATTTAAAATAAATAATTAAATAATAAGCCCGACTCAGTAAGCTCTACAATCAAGGTCGTAGTCAGGATTTAATTTCGGGGGTTTCAAAAATTTTACAGCATGTAATGACACAATTACAGCATGCAAGGCTGTAGCCAAGTCCCATTAAAAATTTAGTTTCGGGGGCACCTATCCCTAAGGTTTCCCTCTGGATACAAGCATGTCTACAACTGTAGACAACCAGTTCACTGGCATTCCAATTTCTCTTTAAGCAACCAGCAAAAAAATTAACAACTGATTTTAATTTTTAGAAATATGTTACGAACCGGTTCGTGCGAACCAATGGAAACCGGGTCCATTTACATCCCAAATGATAGTTTGTCTTTCGTTTTAAACCCTTTGTGATGCTGACTTTGGTATGAGATAAAAGGAGCATATATGTTTTAGCACTTGCGTAAAGCTTCGTATAATAGCTGCATCAGCTTAATTTGTGCAAAGTGTTATATCATCAGCGTTGCCCCGATTAGCAGGAATCTGCTGTATGTTTTTATTTTACGTAAAAAAAATCTAATTAAAATCATAAAAAAATATTTACTACTAAAAACGAATTGAAGTTAAAAAGTACGTTGTTTAAGCTTAATTTTGATGTGAACTCCGCAACTATAAATACGTCTCTTTTTCCTGTTGATGTTATTTTACCGTATTATGTTTGTTTTTAGAGAACCAAGAGAGTAAAGGTCATGCTGCATTGGAACGTACAGTCTCTCAAGGACTCTAAAACCCTGTTAGCATGGTAACCAAACTCCTTGTGGACAGGAAAATGTCATGCATTCTGTGACACCAGTGAGAAACAAGCTCGAGTCAATGGCACGATAAGCGAATTCGTTATCCCTAAATTACTGAGAGGCGCAGTAGATCTACATTTTTTCTGAGAATCCGCACCACTCAAAGCCTAGACGACCAACCCCTGGACTGCAATGAGCACCTACTTGGTAAGTGTTCCTTGTTTTGGCACCATTAGGAGTCGAACCCTGAGCAATGGCACTAGGTGGGCGCGTTGCCACTGGGCCACAGCAGAACCTTTCCGTATTATGAAACTGACAAGAATATGCAAATTTAAATTACCATCGCTTTACGACTTTTCGTGTTTATAGGAGCAAAATATTTTCCATGTTAAGGTACGTATGTTTACGATACTTTATTACTGACAATCAGTCATGTGAGCCGCCATTTTGGAACTACTAATCCACCAAATCTGGTAACCCTTCCATATTCTGGTAAGATTTTTATACGGAATCTAAACTGGTTGAATAAAATTTTTACTGTGGCATTATACACGGAAGTGGTTACTAAATACGTTACTTTCCAAACGATTTTAAAACCAAATACCAACAATCCTGTTAAGTCGTTTACAAAGCACCAAATTAGCGATTACATATCTTTGCCTTGAAATCAGATATTCAAATGAAGCAAAATAGCTTCAATTTTTACTCCGAACAATTTACTTCAATAACCCAAATTACGAGGTTTAAAGTAATATAAGCTTGACTTGCTTTTAATTGGATTGGCCTAGGATATTTCGGGCTGATCGAATAGTTGATTCAATTAACCGATAAGAACTTCAAAATGAAATGGGGCATTTAAGCGTGCACTGCATAATTAAAAGTTAAATTATTTTTATCACGTGACCAAATTAATTATTGCAAAACTGTTAACTCGATTGCGTGAAATTACTTTGCTAATTTGCGGAGTTCAAAAGTTTCTATTTTTGCTAATGCGCATCGCTTTTACGTTTATTAATCATTTTCTGTCGCCATTTGAGGCGGGCCTGTTGTTCAACAAGTGAAATTTTGCCTATATTTGAAAGGGAAAGCCAATGCGATTTTTGTAGATTACCTATCTAAGCTTTCAAAAACTCTCCGTCTTTCCGACAAATAGGAACATATATGTGCATATATGTTATTCATTTATGTGAATATAATTGTGAAAGTGGTCTATTTTTCTTTTCACTATTTGAAGTTTGGCGTTTGCATGCTCCAAAAATAGTTTACGATTATTAAGGAAGGTTTTACACAAACTACTTGCTCCTGCAAAGTGAATCGTTTCTATGAATGTAAAATTTTTTGTGTAGATTATAAGGAAATGTACTTTTTGAAACGTCAAAAACTTGGATCATTTTCAAAATTAATGGTACATGTGCTTTGAACAAATAAAATAATGAAACTGAATAAAAATGAAAATCACTTACGCCTTTTTCAGTTATAACTATATCTAAATAATTTCCATCATTTTTGTTTTATTTCTTCATTGATACATTCAATTTCAAATTTTTTGATTGCCCTAAAACATTCTTGATATGTGCCTATAAATCATAGAGTTATATTTTTTTCTTTTCCATCGGTCTAATATAATATTGGTCTGGCGGCGTATAATAGACATAATTGAATATTCAGATGTATTTTTAGTCTTTTCCTTCTGGCTGAAAGATTAAAAAAAAGAGTTTGTCATGAACATCTAGAGATATTTTATAGAACATTTTATACAGAGAAATTTTATATTCTCATCCACTCTCTTTTTATCCAGCAGGCAGATTGTCACTCAGCATTTTTTGTCCTCCTTCTTATCGATTCTTCCAGTTTCTTTATCGAAAATAAAATATTTGCTCATCATGGATTCCACAAAAGACGGATTACTCTTTTACGACACAGTGTTGTCAGTTTACAATAATCTTAAGGTATGTTTAATAATTCGTATTTCTAATTTTCGTCTCTTTCATTGCTAAATCACGAACATTTGGAAAAAAGAAATGACCAGGTATGAAAGCCTTGTGATCTATTGTTTCAATAGTATTATCCTAAGACTGATTGGCCTTCATCCATGTTAATCGCAGTTTCCAAAAGTTATCAAAATTATGTTTTCGCTTTTCACACATTAATAAATTTTGCTTGAGAAAAGGATATACTTACGTTCAAAAACATTGCTGCTAACAACTTTACACTTTCTATTGGTGTATTCTTCTCTCCTATTTCTCTTAATTTTTTTTTATATTTTGTGTATAATTATACACAACGTGAATTTAGAAGTTCATGTTGCGTGCTTTTCCTTTTTCCTACCCAATGCCTAATGTTTCTGGATTTACATTTAATACATTCGCAAAAATGTCCTGCCCTGATTCATATAAGGATGTTTAGTGTGTTATTCTTTTCCATTTTCTAGAAGCATTGCTTACATTAATTGGTCGTTTATCTGCAAAACAGATCATTTAACACAATGAATTCAAAAACATACCCTAAAAAGAATTCGATTTGTATATTTTATATTATTACTTTTATTATATTAATATTATTATTTCCAACTATTACTTTGACATTTTTATTTTAAATTATTACTTTTCTACAAATGATCGCTTGTACCCCTACGCCGTTTAGAGAAATAAAGTGTTATAAAAACGCATGCTGTTCAAAATTTGATTTACGAATTCGTCTGTTATATTTTTCAGGCAATAAATATACTCCATGTTATAAATTCCAGTATATCTGACTTTTATCGTGATAATTTTGGGCACTTTATTGTACTTTTATAAGCTAAAATAACGTTCAAAAATCTCTGATGGCACTTGTTTCATCATAGATTTGAAGTGAAATATCGTCAATTATCGCCTTATTTCGATACTTTTCAGAAAATATGTAATTGACATTAATTAGTTACGTACACGCGCAATAAATTATATAATATACTCATGTTTTTAAAAATTGCAACACCATGAAGGACTCGTCCGAATTGAATGAAATTTAATGTACAAACGACCTGTGTTGATACAAATAAACGATTAAAATTACAAAGCAAAAAAAACAATATTACATGTCGAAAATCAGTATTTGGTGAAGCCACCACGCGCTGCAATAAGTGATGCTATACGACGTGGCATGGAATCAAACAGATGTTGAATGTGTGCCTGAGGAAGAGCATTCCAGATTGCTTGTATGCGACCCCAAAATTCATCTGTAGTAGCTATGGGACGAGGATCACGAGCGAGACGCCGACCAACGAAATCCCACACATGTTCAATCGGCGACATATCCGGCGAATAGGCAGGCCAAGGAAGAAGCTGTATCTGTTGTGATGAAAAGAAGTCTTGAACATTCCTGGCAATATGTGGGCGGGCATTGTCCTGTTGAAATACAGCTCCGGGAATGCCTTGAAGGAAGGGAACAACTTCGGGCTCCAGAACTTCATTGATGTACCGGTTGCTGTTAAGATTACCCACAATTCGTAGCAGCTGAGATCGTCCATGATACGCAATCGCACCCCAGACCATAATGCTGGGGGGTTCGTCCACTATGACGTTGGATAACGCACTCCGGAAGGTGGCGTTCACCGGTATAGCGTCTAACACGGATGCGGCCATCACTGTACCCCAAATTAAAGCGGGATTCATCAGAAAACACCACTTGTTGCCAATCAGCACGCCAGTCTCTATGTCCATGAGCCCATTGTAGCCGCAGGCGCCGATGGTTTTGCGTCAGGAGGATCCTGTATAAAGGACCTCTTGCACGCAGTCCACGGTGCAGTAGACGCCGACGAATTGATGAAGCACACAATGATACACCTGTAGCAGTGCACCAACGTTCTGCCAACTGTCCAGATGAAGCAAAACGGTCCGTCACCGCCATGCGGACCAGGTGTCTATCATCCCGTGCTGACGTCACCTTTCGGCGTCCACTCCCGGATTTCTGAGTTGTCTGGTTCTCTTGAACCCACTGCTTCCACACTCGCATCACTGTGCTGCTGTTACGCCCCATACGAGCTGCTATTGCACGATAAGAAAACCCTCCTTCACGAAGGCCGATCATTCGTCCCCGTTCAAACTCCGTAACTTGCTGAAATGTTGTCCTCTTTCGTCGTAGAGGCATAGTGACGTCTCATGTAACGTTTACCACTAGCAGATAACCATACACGCCCCGCTACAGCCCTCTATTTATACGGATCCATCAGCAGTTCAGAGGGCGCTGCTCAGCCCACGCATGCGTGATGACTCTGAAATTCTAATCATTTGAATAGCATACCCTAATTTGCATTTCCTGAAAGTTTCAGCTCAATCACGTGATTCCTTCATGGTGTTGCAATTTTTACAAACATGAGTTTACTTTTTAGTATCTAATAGCACAAGAATATACAGGGTGATTCAAAAATGATGTTATGACAATTTATTTTTTAACTTTTACTCGTAGAAAAACACTTTGCAATAGGAAAAATGCCTCAAATTATGTATCAATGTAATGAATATATTACTAATTTTACAAGGGGATTTATATGTATAAAATAAGAGATTTAACTTTTTAAAAAGGATTTCTATCCAGAAATGTACAGTTAGAAAAATAGTGCCTTATATCTAATTACTCAGACAAAAAAACTTCATGGTGTTAGATATTATTTATTACCTTATTAGTGGCCTAACGGTTAAGGCTCTCCGAATCTAACGGAGGGACCCTAATTCGACTCTAGACACCGCGATGTCTCTTTTTCTCCTATACATTAAAAGTTGTAATATGAGCTCAAGCGCGGGTGTCGGAAAATTATTATCTGAAAAAAATTCCCCACGGAAAATTACAAAAAAACCTGCCCCGGTGGCTTTGTGTGTTGACCAATATTTGGCAATTGTGTTATCCTTGAGAAGGATAATAACATTTAACAACAACCTTATATACGGAGAAAGGTAGCTTCATTCTTGCGCCTTGGTGGTCTAGGGGTTAAGGCGCTCCGAATCTAACAAAGAGCCTCACTTAAGGAAGGGTAGTGTCACCGACCGCAGCACATCATCCACGTATCGTTGGGCCGTCATATTGCCCTCAATACGGACCAGAGGCGATGGCGCCCCAAACCATGATGCCAGGTCTTCGCGAGGTGTACCCTTCCACAGATGCGGCGGGATTGCACCTGTCACCACATTGACGCCAGACTCGTACACGACGACTGTTATTACTAAAACAGAAGCGTGACTCATCTGAGAATCTGACCCAGTGATATTCCACCATCCACGTGGCTCTAACCCGACACCATTGCAAACGGAGACGTCTGTGCTGTTAGGTCAATGGTAGCCTTCTTAACAAGCACCATGAGTGCAGGCCGTCAGCAACCAATCGGTGGATAATGGTCCTGGTAGATATGGGAGCATCAAAGGTGTCCTGCACATACTGCAAAAAGGCAACGGAAGTAGCCTACAGAACTACCAACGCTTGCTGGCGAATGCGTCAGTCCACGCGTACTGACATCGCTCTGGCCTCACCAACACTCCTCAATTTCCAACCATCTACACCACAACCGGTGCACCGTAGATGCGTGTAGGTGGCTGTCCGCTGCAATTTGATGTATAGACCAACATGCCCTTCTGAGTCCGATCACCATTCCACTCTTGAAATCATCTGTCTGCTGGACTGTATCGGTCGGCGTCGGAATGGCATTCTCCGCTACTGCACGTTTCCTCTGAGGCAAAAAAAATTGCAAAATAATTTTTCCTGGCAGATAGAGCAGCAAAACTATTACCGATTTTGCAAGTTCCTTCCCTTATATCACACTCTACGTGCGCAGGACAGCTGCACATCATTTACATATCTCAGTGAGCTGCGTCTACCCTGTAGTTTGAATAATTTTATGCCTACTCTTTCTTGATGTTGTATTTTTACTGTCAGTAGTAGTGTATCTTGTATGAGCAACGATCCTCAACTCCGAAAACTATTTCAAATTTTGTAAATAAAGAAAACATTGTTCGTTTCATATGTACATGATATGAAATAGAGCCCTTGCATTTTTAATATATAATGGATGGATATATGATGGCATTCACTATCCACCTTCTAATTATTGGTTTCCACCAGCTTGTGCGAAAAATAACGAAATAATGGAAGTCCTCTTTGTGAACCAGATCCCTAAGGCTCGAGCAATGTAAACGTTTCCTGAATTAAAGTAAACAACTAGGCGAAATAAATCTGAATCTTCCAGCTTCGTTTAGAATAGGACAAAGAGAAGCGCTTTGATGCCTGCCACATGCTAACTTTGACTTCAATTTGATAACTACTGAACAAATATGGAATACTTCTGAAAGAAGATCAAATAGTTATCTGACTCGAGCGCAGCTGGAATTGGAGTATTAGTCATCGATAAAGTTACATGAATGCCTTCTCTCTAGACATTAGCGCCTCTGTTTTTACCAAGTAGTAATTTTTAAACTCTCTTCACAAAGTATGAATTGTTGTTTCCAATGTTTTATGAATTATATAAGACCTTACGACGAAAAAAGGAAAAGTCGGAATAAGTGCGAATTTTTGGAGTTATTTTAAGTGTTCGAAAATTATATATCATATACTTATACATATATGTGATACATTTATAAAGTAATGGTAAAATATTTACCGGAGTCGACTTATAATTTATGTTCTATTGTTACTTATTCATAAACATCTGCTTTTGCATTTCGTCTTATTGTAATTTTTTTAGAATGTTTGTTGTGCAGTTTCTGCTTCGTATATAAACAATGAAGTTTTGCGTGTTGTCAATCTAAAAATGTTGTAACGCTCCAAAAATTTAAAACTGTATTAGCAAAACAAAATATCCCACAACGGCATTCCATGCAATACATGGTGGTCACAATTGAAGATCATTTATTCTGGAAGGAATGTAAAACAAACGGTTGTTCTCAAAGTAATAAAGTTTGGAATATGCACATTTCAAGCGTTCAGGAATTCACAAGAAAAAATGTATCAAAATTTTACCAACAAAGGCGTTTATCCCGAAATATGCAAATTATGAATTGTTAGACTACGGAATATAGATTATATGTTATATATATTATTATATATTATATTATATATGTTATATGTATATATTGGTAAACCCGGCACTGGATATGTCGCCACGTGGGCGGGTCATGCCATATACACACGGTGATTGGTAGAATAAAGATTAGATATGGAAGAAAAATGCAGTTGTGACTATAGTGTTATATATATATATATATATATGTGTGTGTGTGTGTGTGTGTGTGTGTGAATGTAAATTGCAAAACAGGTAAAAAAAATATTAGTTTCGAGGGTAAACTAATTTTCTTTCGATAACTAGTCGCTTCGGGATTACAATAAAAGTCAGAGAACATCAGGAATGGAGCTCAAAGAGTAAATACCAGGAAATAATTGAAATTTTCGTAAAAAATAATCTTCGTGTAATTTACGAAAGGTAATATTTAAGGAAGGCTTATATATAAGATGACCCAAATTAAACAGGAGGTATTTAGACCTCTCTGTAGAGAAAACTACTCGGCCAATTTCACCCAAATTTCGTACACATGCTCTCCTTGTATGCGGTTTTGATTTCTGAAAGAAAAAAAATGAGTTCATATTTCGGTTGCTAGGGAAGGAAATGGCGCTGCGGAGCAGGCAATTTATTAATATTAACAACGAAAAAGTGTTTTAACATGCAATAACCTTTATTGCAATCACATGAAATTAACTACAAATTACAGTATACCGTAGGATAGTAGGTATGACTAAAAAAAGATTTGTGCAATAACTTTATTGCTATCATATGTGGAACCACACTATCATCACAGATACGGCTCGATATGTCCCCCGTCTCTTTGCTCTAGAAATTGCATTCGATGCACAACACATTCCACGGCAGAACGTAACTCATTCGCTTGGAGGTGGGATACATGTTGCGAAATTCTGTCTTTTAAGACTGCTAAGTTCGGAACATTGCCTTTATAAACGCAGCTCTTTAAATATCCCCACAGCCAAAAGTCACAAGGGTTAAGATCGGGTGACCGAGGCGGCCAAGATGTTGAAAATGACCTGCTAATCACTCTGTCATCCGAAAAGTTTTGCCGTAATAATGTTTGAACAGGCAACGCGATGTGCGGGGGTGCACCATCTTGCATGAAAATTGTAGTGTCAAGACAATTTCTCTGTTGAAGCAAAGGAATGACGAAGTTCCAGAGCATAAATGCATACCTAGAGCCAGTAACAGAACACTTATACGGATAAAACTTCAGGACATTTCTCATAACTCTCCACACTGTCGTATATGGCATGTGCAATTCCCGTGACAGCGCACGTGCACTACTGCTACCATGTGACCTTGCTGCTCCCTACTCCACTACTGCAGTTGCAACTTCTTCAATTTGCTGCACTCGAGTTGGTTTGTGGCCTCTCAGCCTCGTTTAATGGCGAATGTTCTGTTCTCTTCAAAATACAAGACCATTTTTCGAAGATTTGTAATTGTGAGAGTGCGTCTGCGTAAACCTTTTACCTGTCGAAATGCTTTAAGTGCCGCAGAAGCATTGCTATTTCGTTGATAAAAGAGCTTAACAAGTAACGCGCGATCTGGTAAAGTAAGTTTCATGACGGAGTCCTCGTATGGTGGAAAAATGCTTCACGACTCCTTATATAGGCAGAGGATGTTGCGCATGTGAAGTAATATGTAAATTGCCTGCTCTGCAGCGCCATTTCCTCCCCTAGCGGCCGAAATATGAACTCCAAT
>QLNU02015360.1:32988246-33016752 GCA_006491805.2 Dysdera silvatica
TGCAAATACAGGTCGATGGAGTACGTATATATATTAAGCCTTAAGTACATAAGCTAAAATTTTACACTAATGCATAACCCGGGTCAAATTGACCCGAAAAATGAAATTGAGGATTTTTTGATAATTTCTGCTTACAACAACCCACATTTTATATTTTTATTGTTTTTAGATTACTTACAACAAAACTACCTCTATAAATAATAAAATATGTACAGTCACACCCTGTTATACCGTTCCTCTAAATAACGTCAAACCTTCTTAGTTGCACAAATTTAGAGTAAATAAGTCTTCTAATAGACATTACTAGCGGAAGTTTAGTGAAGGGCAGGGCCGTCCTTAGCTAATGCGGGGCCCGAGGCAAAACATATTTCGGGGGCCCATACATGTACGAGTAAGAAAACGAACCCCAAAAAATGGAATAATGCATGACCACTAGGTAGCAAGAAATGGGAGATCCGAAACAAAATTGTTTTTGGGGAAATTTTCAATATTACAAAAATAAAAAATTTGAGCATTACGCTTCGTGGGGCCTCAAGAAGCGCGGGGCCCCACTCGCCTCTGCTTAAGGGCGGTCATGGTAAAGGGCATATAGTGGTATACATGCCTTGTTTTGAATGAACAGCGTATGTTTTTAAAATTTTGGTGTTTTAATATAGGCCGTATACCTTCTTAGTTTTACGAGATATATATACAGGGTGTCTCAGCACCAGGGTTACAAACTTCTATGAGGGGTAGGGTACACCTAGATGACTCGGAATCACATAGCAATGGTGATCGCAAACCACTCACAGCGCTAGTTCTAAAACCGTCCAGCATACACAAATATTTACAACCAGTGCGTAAAAGCGCCAGATAAAACTCAGGTCAGCTGCTCAAGTGCATAGATGATTAGGACATCGCATTTTGCGCTTCTCATGCACTGGTTGTCACTATTTGTGCATGCTGGACGGTTTTAGAACTAGCGCTGTGAGTGGTTTGCGACCAGCATTGCTATGTGATTCCGAGCCATCTAGGTGTACCCTATCCCTCCTAGAAGTTTATAAACCTGGTGCTGAGACATCCTGTATGTATGTATATATGCTTTGATTATATATGTTTATAATTTTTCAATAGTTTAGTTATTTGTACTGATTAATTTATCTATTATTATAATTATTAAAATTTACCGTACCTCAGAATCAGTCCTCATTTTAATTGAAATGATTAGTTTATGTACGTAAATAAGTATTTTTTTAAGAAAGAATAGAATATAAGAAATACAAATAAGAAATATAAAAGTATGTCCGTTTGTAAACGGTATTTCATAATGGAGACAGGACGTACACGCAAAACGGCAGGTCGTGATGACGTAATCCTCAAAGGAAGTGGTTAGCGTGATTGGCGACAAAAACAAGGAAGTAATGTGTAGTATGGCCAATAACTGAAATACATACTTTCAATCATAAAAAAATATTGATGAAGGAAATAAATCTGGCAAAATATAAAAGCCTTTCAATTCCAAATGCAGCAGTGAATCACAATGCTTATGGTTATCAAGCTTGACTTGACTTAACTGAAGCCGCGAAAATATTTCTGTATACATATATAAAGTAGTTTACTTCTTCGTGGCCAAAATGTGCTAAAAAAATGATTTTTAATTTAAAATTGCGACGTCATATGCAAAGTAATTTATAGGGTCAATTTGATTCAGGTTATGCACTTAAGGGTTAAAACAAGAAAACAAAACAAAGAAAAAAAGCAAAAATTAGTAATTAAATTAGGAGTTAAAAGATTAATTGCATAGTGAAAAAAATAATAAAATAATAATATATTTAATTGAATTACGCAAGGTTTACCTGGGTGACTACGAGTAAAGATGTGAATCTGGCTAGCTCGAGTCACTCGGAAATAAAGATATTAAGGCAATATATCTGCTTCTAGTGGATAAATGCAAAGCAGAAATAAACAGTATATAACTTCTTATAACGTACGTAGAAGGAACCCCCGGAGCTTACACGCCGAATCTAACGAATTTAATTGAGCTTAATGTAGACACATTAAAAACCTTAATGTGTGAAAATTAGCAGCTATATTCCCATGGAAATCGAGAAATTAAATATTAAAAGGTAGTTAAAATAGCGCCAATTGCAACCCTTTTGGCGATACTTCGCGAGATATCTAGTTGATAGAAAAGGGTACAAAGCGAGCGCGAGGACTATTCTAAAAGTTTAGAATACGTCCAGTAATAGCCTACAGTGATTGCTTCATTTTTGTTAAATTTAAACGTATTAGATTTTGAAGTAGCTGTAAAGTTATTTTTTTCTCTATTCGTTAAATTGAAGTTCTATATTCTTTTTATTTTATTTCTGAAAGTCATAGCAGAAAACAAATTACTTTAATTTTTATAATCACATTGCAAGTTACAATTCAATTCGTGCATAAGAGAAGCATTTATTTTTATTTTAAAAATTCTGTAACGAAGTATCGCTTGTATTCTGTTTATCCGTATGAGGATAACATGAAACAGACTATACGTAAATATATTTAATCTTCTAAATATACTTTTTGAGGAATTTATAAAAGAAATTAAAAGGCGCCAAATCGCGATAAAATCTCTCTTCTGTCAAACCAAAATCATTTTTTATTAATTATTTTTAGCGTTAATCTGAGGAGATAGCCAGATAATTTTCACATATTAGGTTTCTTATGGTGTTTACTTACGACTGAATTAAATTCGTTGGATTCGGCGTGAGCTCCGGGGAGGTTTCTTTATTAGAATCAGACGCCATCTATAGGCTATTCCGAGCCATAATGTATTAAATATGATTACCAAAATTTTATCACTTGCCCAAGGTATAAAACAATATTCTGCAAAGTTTCGAGAACTACTATTCATTTCATCAAGCGAAATTCGTGAATATATCTGTAAGAATGTTAATGTATTTTTATGCTAACTTCGAAGTACACAAAATGTTTCCTAGAACCACAAAAGCCCTGAAATCTCACTAAAAATAATTATACTCACAGATGTAAACAACTAAGCTAGAAGAATAATTTCGTTTTTTTTTCAGCATTGTTTACTTTTAGGAGTAAAAGCGTTTGAGTTTTTTATTCTTGCTTATCATGAAGACGCAACATAAAATCTGGATGAAACAACAAATTAATCCATGAAAAGCCATGTCGGGAGCACCCTGAGGTTTCCATATTCTTGTTTTTTAAGCTTTTGGAAATGTCTGTAAGCTAGCAGGCGATGTCAGTGGCATGCTAAAGGCGTGGTAAATGAACTTGATGGACAGAGACACATTCGCTATAAGCGCACGGGCATTTTTCCCGGCCCCATTGAAAAACGAATTTTCTACAAAAAGGAAACCACTTAGTTTTTCACAATTTTCATACCCTATATATTTTGTGGTTTTTAATTCTACATAAAAACGTGCTGCGTTGGCAAGTAATAGTATGTATACATAAAAATATGAGCCGTTAGATAGTTATCTAATAATTAATGTTTCACAATAATTATAATTGTTATTCAGCTATAAATTTTCATTCAGTAAGCTGTTGCTATCTCTTTTTCGTAATAACATTTCACTTACACCAGCGTTTCTCACCTTTTTTCCCTAGCGACACCCTTGAGGCGGTATTTCTGGTCGGCGGAAACATTACATAGAAATTATTTTCTGTCATTATTAATATCTCCTTTCGTTGTGTATGAAGTTGGAGTTAATAAAGAAAACAGCGCAATTTTTCACATATCTGGTTTAACAAATATTATATTTTTATTATTATTTAAGAAGTTTATTGACAATACAGAGAAAGTGAATTTCAACTGCCTGTTCAAGAGAATTCATAATGAAGTTTTCGTTCAAGCAAAAAAATAACAACCATTAAAAGACCATATAAACAAATTTGTTTGCCAATGAAATGTTAAATTTAAGGCAAATTTCTAATGTAAAACCTATGTTGTCTTTTGGCACACAACTACTTAATTAAAAGTTCGTAAAATCGAGAGCGCAATGTATTTCTCGTGGCACGACTAGTGATACCTTTATCCCAGTCAATGAAGACCCCAGAACATAAAACTTCGGAAATAATCAGAGTACAGCTAATTTTCATTCCATAGATAGTCCACTACCAGAGGAGCATTTTTACAAAAGTCCCAAAAAATCCCCCTGGAGCTTTCCCCCAGCACCCCCCCCTCAAAAGTTCAAAATGCCAATATTTACGGAACAGACATTATCTCTGTTACTAATGATGAGATCAATTTTATTTTTTTTCGTTTTGTTTGTTATCAAATGGGCTACAATATTGATTCGTTTCACACTTACATTAAACCTAATAGCTTTTCGTAAATTTAAGAAAATATAAAAAGTAGGTTTTCACTTTGAAATTTTTGATTTTTGCGCTGTACTTTTTTTATACCTCATATATGTAAAAATTACTCCTATAGAAGTTATAACCTATGCTTGTTTTTAATCTACTGATATACAGTTTTATTTATTTATGTGCGATGCTAATGCTGGGGAGGGGGGAGAAAACAAGAACGTTCGGCTTGCGACGCGGCTGCCTAGTCATAGCATGACAAAGTTGGTTAAAGTATCTATATTATACTGCGCCGCATTGAAATCCTGTGTACGCTAGTTAATTGGATTTTTATGACATAAAAACATCTAGGTCATACTGCGCCAAACGTTGGCCTACATTAGTGACCGCATGCCTTGGGTTACATTACTACATTTTAATTGCCGTCATGTTGTAAAATCGGTTCGGATTAAAATTGTAGATACTATATATATTTATATGAATGAACAAATTAACACCTGCAATTATGAGTGGGAAAAGTACACTGGCGTTACACAAGAGTATAAAAAGTATAAGAAAATTTTATAAGATTGGACTTACGGCTATTGGCAAAATGAAAGGGAAAATTTTTGAAGTACTTAACTTTCACAGGAAAGACATGGTAAAAACCCAAGCACAGTACAAATAGGTTATTAAAGTTAGATCAAAAGAAGTTATCGTTAATTCCCAACTGCTTTTCAACGTATATTGTGTGTCTGTGACAGTCCCAGCAAATTGAAATTGTATCTGGAATATGAATTGTCAGCATGTCCACCCTCCATATTTGATAGTGTATCTCTTCGAAACTGTACAAAATCTTATCTGATGAAGATGTTTGAAGAAGGTGTCGGGAAGCTTGATATGAACGATGATACTTACGTTTTGGATGCAGGATTTCTGCTACGCCATGTGCCATGGCCAAACAATTAATTGTACGTACGGTGATGCCCTAGAAAACTACCATGAATATATTCTCAATAAGTATGGAGAAAATGCGATCGTTGTCTTTGACGGATATCCAGAAGAGCCTACTACCAAGAATGGAGAGCAGAACAGAAGGGCGGCAAGACATTCATCCTGCGATATCGCGTTTGAGAAAAACACCTCTTGTGTTACAGCAAAGGAGGACATCTTATGGGGATGAAAAATTGAAACTATAGAGCACAATGAAAGTTTCAAAACATCATTGAAACCAGTTACAACATTCAAACCATTTGCTCCAAATGGTCTGTTACGTCTGTTATCTTGTGCTTGCAAAAAAGGATGTGGCAGTTACTGTGGGTGAAAAAGGCCAACTTGGTCTGTTCTCCAATGTGTGGGCATTGTAGTGGATTGCCATGCTTAAACTCACCAATTTATTCGGAGGAAGAAAGTGTGGATCTATCTTCTGCAGAATAAAGCTGTACATATTGTAAATACCAACGATTGAATATATGATAGAAACAACAAATGTAAAGAATAGGTAAATGTAAAAACAGCTGGATGATAAAAAAGAATAAAGTATACAACATGTTAGTGGTGGGTGCGTGGTCCGTGATGCTATAACGCACTTAGCGCTATGAGATACAGTGTCTTAAAACATCTGTCGGCTTTGCCAGTCCGGGACACGGCGGGTCCACAGGTTGTGGATAATGGAATGGCCCTTAGTGAAAAGGGCTAGGGGAAACCCATCGAACCAAAATTGGCATAAGCATTAGGGCATTAGAAATTGTATAAAACAAAATAATTTTATGGGTTTTTGTTTTTGTTTTTGTTTTTAGCATCGCACATAAATAAATAAAACTATATATCAGTAGATTAAAAAAAGTATAGGTTATAACTTCTATAGGAATGGTTTTTACATAAATAACGTATAATAAAAGTACAGCACAAAATCAAATGTTTCAAAGTGAAAACCTACTTTTTCCACATATTTTCTTAAATTTACAAAAAGCTATTAGGTTTAACGTAAGTATGAAGTGAATCAATATTGTAGCCCATTTGATAGCAAAAACAAAAAGAAAAAAAAATTGATCCCATCATTAGTGACAGAGATAATGGCTGTTCGTAAATATTGGCATTTTGAAATTTTGAGGGGGACTGGGGGAAGCTCCAGGGTTTTTTTTTGGGGGACTTTTGTAATAATGCTCCTCTGGTAGTGGTCTATCAGGAAGTACAAATTAGCTTTACCCTAATTATTTCTGATTCAGAACCTTTATTGACTGGGCTATTTGCTGCACACTAGGATGCCACGGCACCCCGTTAGAAAGCCCCTGATTTACAGACCCATGACAAGGAATAAGCACTATAGTTGCAATATATAATTTACTACATAAATGCTGTGGAAAAAAAGTAAAAATTTTTTTGAAAATTATTTTAGAAATCTACCCTTTGACATCAATTGGTTATATTTCGGAATAAATAAGTTTTGATTTCGTTTTTAAATGACGTAAAATTGCGTTATATAATCCCGGACTTATTAAAAAAAGATTTGCTTACATGCGCATTGGCTTTTAATGTTAAAATAACTAATAATGTATGACAAAAGATTTGCATACAACGCCTTTACAAAAGCAAATATTATGTAATTTGTTTTAAACCGACACTTGCAAACTTTATGGCAATTGATTAGATTTTGGTTGAAATTAATGCAAAAATAATTAATTTATTTCGTGTTTCAAGATCCCTATTTTGTACCGAAATTCTTCAAAGAATATCCCAGTGTAGTTTCCCTTCGACAGTTAGAAGACCTTCTGTGTATGTATGTATAAAAAGTTATTATTACAACGTAAGTAGTATAATTCGAACGCATTTAATTCGAACTTTCCAGTCAGTTCGATGACTCTAAAATTAATTTTATCGAACTTTTCGAATTCAAATTCGTAGATAATTAGAACTAAATTTATGTTTTCTTCACTTTCGAATTACCCAAGTTCAACTGTATTGAATTTACCATATTCCTTTAATTTATGCTAAAAAGTACTGAATAAAGTTTGATTATTAATTACATTTTCTGTAGGCATTTAATATCTCTTGAGCTGAAAAACATCGGGAAGATAGTTTAGTCGTCTTCGCGATATCTTTACATAATCGGGAATTGAAAGTGGAATACGCAGGATCAAATCTTTCTTTATTTTTCCATTGGAATGAATTATTTGCAGGAGAAATATCCGGCCTCCAGGGATAAGTCGACGGATTTCATCGGAGAAACGAAAACGGAAATTCCGGGCTCAATCAGGCAGAAAATAGCAAGCAAAACAAGCGAGCACAAAATTTTGTACCAGCCCGGTGAGCGAATCTTAAGCTCATAAAGGCGGAACTAAAAGTCCTGTTCCATTCCCGAATCTCAAAGCCCAGTGGCTCAGAAGCTATTTGAAGGTCCCCCGCATTGTGGCTCTTTCGATTATTTACAGAGATTTTTCCCGATTTCGTAGAAACGGGAGTGATACCTAGATATTAATTCAGGGCCCATTGGCTCAAATGGAGCTGCATTACAGGATGCATTATATAAAGAAATTGCAATTGTGCTTCTTTTTCTTCTACCTTATAACAGTTATCGGCATTATTTTATGTATTAGGGAAGCTGCGTAATTTCTGAGAGCAGTATTTTATTCGATTTTATAAATCTGCCTTTTTGTTAATAAACAGAAAAATTACATGTGGGGGAAGCATACAACACCTCTAATGCTCTCAACAGAAACTTTAATCTTCTGAGTATTTTTTAACTAATTCCCTTTCAAAAGCATTTCTAATGAATTTGAAGATCTGTATATAATCATTTTAAAGTTGGTAGTAATTATAAACTATAGTTATTAAAATAATGATTATCAATTTTATAATAACAGGACAAAATATTGTGTAGTTTGCATTTGTAAAGTTACAATTATGTGCATTGCCAGTAAAGTTATTATGAAAAATGTTATCATTACTGAAAAATAATGCAGGAAGGATATGTCGCTATCACTATCGTGGAAATTACTACCATAATGTTATTCGTTATTATCTCAACAGCCTCATCATGTCAAATCCTTTTTATTATCGACAATCCCTATTATGAGACCTGAGGACCATAATAATCTGATTCACTAGAAACTTTCTCATCTTTACCATTTAGATTAATATTTCTCAACCGCCGGGCCTCGGCCCGGGACCAGACCCTGGCATTAATTATGCCGGGCCGCGAACGAGTCTCCTGAAATTTGTTATTTTAGTTTCTAAGCATTTTTCATGAATAAATATTTTATAGAAATATTCTGAGGAAAAGAGTATTTGAGAATGCATTGAAAAGCTCAGACCCGGAACCCTTAAGTGATATCTGTGCAGCAAATGCTAGTGCTCATTTAAACCGAGTATTTTTAAATATCGAAGTATTCATGAATGATTGAGAATTTTCAGACATTGAAATCTTTCAGCATCCGAGAAAGATTTTTTCACTAATTATCACTGGTCATAAAAATTGCATGTAAGCGGATTACAGTGATGTGCGGTGCATCCCTTGTTCTTAAAACTGAACGAAATAAAATGTTGAAAATATCAGTAACCAATTAGCAAAAAAGTGGAAAGCAAAATCTGTACTAACAGGAAAAGAGTACTAATTTACCTTATAATTATGGCATGATTAATTATTGATGCTCATAAGAGTTTAATATATGAACTTTAAAACAATTGGGAAAGAAGTTATTTAGGAATACGGATTTTGGGACCGGGCTCTCATCTTACCATGAAAAACTGACTGCCCGACCGTGCTCTCATAAAGATTAAGTTGCACTAATTTAGATTAGAATTTCAAGCGTTCTCTTTAAAGTATTTGCCTCATTCTTCCCATTACTCTAAAAAATGCACTTGCACTTATATTCTGTAGAGCATCTAGGCTTTTCGCTCTCGTTACAGTGGATGCTAAATTTTCTGGGGTTAGGTTTCCGTCTCAGGGCCAGAAAATCTACTGTTTAACCAGAAATCCAAATCTTCCTTCCAAGACTCGTATCTAGAACTACAGAGCTAGAGAAATGCGTCCAGTGCTCTATACAGTGCATTAATAATTACATAGGTTTCCTATATGTCAGAAGAACGCTTTTCGTCTGCTGCGGCTGCTTTTACCACCACTCTGCTGGAGATCACTAATAGGCGTAGAGTTATATGGGCCGGGTCCCCCCCACAGTTTTAAACAAGCCAGTGGAAGAAAATCGCTTAAGGTCGATTTAAATTTAGCGAGTTTCAATTAACATTAATTCGCAACTCTCTAATCCGCACCATAGGCGTAGGCAGAAAGTTCATAAGGGGGGGTTATAGGCTTAATGTGAGGGGTTACAGAGCTGCAACTCATATATTCCTATGTTAAATATACAAAATTTCATTGCAATGGGGGTTACAACCCCCATGATATAATAGCCCCCGAAACCACCCCCTGGCTACGCCTATGATCCTAATCCGTAATACTCTAATTTGCGACTCCCTAATCCTCAAGTAACTCGGTAGATTTGTAACGTTAACAATAGCCATCATTATTGCATTTACGGAAGACCTTTGCCTTGTCCTTTTCATTGCGTATAGACAGGCAGACAGGAAAGCCAAAAGCAATAGCGGGTTCAATATCTATTGAAACCCGCTAATAAACTGAAATTTTAAATATTTCGTGATGTATAAATGTATATAATATGTGCTTGGGCCATCCCATAATATTTTGAAAACTCTACGTTGCTGGAGATGGATGCCCCTTTCTAACTTCGCTCTACGTGTTCCGATGGAAACGGGTATTTCCAGCATGGCACAGACGTTGACTTTTAATGTAATTAAATGAAGGTTATATGCTACGTTCCTCTTTTGTCTCTACGAGTTAATCTCAAGCAGGAAAGTCTGATATATGAACCTCAAAACAACGGCAACGATTTTATAATGATAAAGTTGTGGTGAAACTGTTTATCTGCATTATTAGCCCATCATAATCTTCAGTGTTTAAGTGTCATGGAATTTCCAAGTCACGTTCTGCCCCTTTGTTTTGATAATTAACGTAATTATTAATAGTCTTACGTTCTAATCTTGATACCAATGATCTAATCCTTTAATAAATTATAAAAACCAGTGTTAATTTGTTGTTCGAGATTGGAAATAACATTATTTGCAACAGCGTCTAGGTTTTATTTAAAAGTAATTTAATTTTCCTCGACACAAATTAATAATTGATTATTAATTTATGATTTAATAATTAATTCATAATCATAAATGTATTAGAATTTAATAAACAACTACTAATAATCATTTATCGTGAAAGGAAAAACATCATCATCTAAGAACGCGCAATACATGCTTAATAGATGCATAGCCAATTTGATTGCGAAGGTAAAAGTTTTGCATGAAAAAAAAATGAATAATATTCTTTATTGACTAATAATTAAACGCATTTGTGCTAATTGAAGCCATTTAGGCAAAAACATTAAAATAAAAAAGTTATACCGCGCGTGACTGTCCTTTTTTTTGAAGGCACGACTTGCCTCTGAGTTTTCAACGATAATTTATGGTATAACCTCTACTTTAGAAGATCGAGGGTAAAAAGGTGTTTATGATTTAATTTATTTTAATAAGTAATTAAATATAATAGTCTAGCTTTAAAATTAAATGGATTGAAATTTTTAGTTTCTTTTGCTTTTCATGTCGTCGTTTTCGTGGTGATAAGTTTATAGAAATATAGGTTTAATTGTATCAATTTGGTGTATTTGGTGTGACGTCACGTTTCTATGAGCTATAAAAAAGCTATACAAAGTATTCGGGAGCAAATTTCACATTATAGAAAGCACTGATCAGAAAAAGTGAGGGGAATGACTAAAACTACAATACTCCTTAACTGATTTCAACATAGCCTAGATTGCCGAGGGTTAAAATAAAGTCGAAGATAGAAAATGAAGTTGAAGAATAACTTACACCACATTGAAATTATAAATCGTAAATTTATTGTAACCACATAGAACTGAAGTAAAAAAATCCTAATATTAGACATTGAAATATTTTCTAAATTGTTTTTCTATATTTCAATATGCAAAATCATATCCTTCATATAAGAAATATGTAAAATATGCTACCGCCCACTGAAACTACCTCATATACAATACTAATAACCTTTATAGATAAAGCAATTTCAATGAAAGATTGTGTGAGTAAAAACATATAATAGTTCAAAATCTACTGAAAATATATGGGATTCTTTATAACTTTTCTACGAACCTAATTTTTCTAATTCTCTTCCTTTCAAACCTAAAAACAAAATTTAAGTTTTTTAATAATCATTCATCGTTGTATTTAATTTCATTAATTATTTCCATATGTTTTTCTCTTTTATTATTTTTTATTTTGTTTATATTATTTTTTTGTATTGTTTTTATTTTTTAGTTTGTATCAGTTTTTTCTGAATATAATATGTAATATATATCAGATTTAAATAAAATTTCTTTTATTTACTCTTCAAAACACCTCTGGTATCGAAAAATTAAGCTCATGCATGTGCCTGAAAAACAACGATATGAAAACTATATTGCTTCTGAAATGAAAAGAGTAGAATCTAGAGTAACTACGAGAAACGTATCACTTGATACAGACAGGAGAAATATTCTGATTTGAAATTCAGCGACTTTGACCCAAATCATTTCTATAAACAAAAAACTTATGAAATACGGACAGGGACTTTCAAATCTCATTTTACTTTTTTAAATTTGTGGAGAAACATATATTATAAGATATATTCAAATATTTCAGTTGTCTGAAAGCACACAAAACCAAAACTATTTTTCGGTTTTACACAGGAGGTATTGAAAGATGCATTTCAAAACAAATAAATCCTCTTTTCGGAATGTGTAATATCCTGCATTCAGCTTCAGTTACATCTAGTGGGTACACAAAAACACATCGCCGTTAAGTTGAGATTTTGAGAAAAGAAATAACAAAATATCGTAAGGGCGAATGTTTATGAGAACTTCTTTGAAGGGACAAATTCTTCAATTCTGTCGGAAAAAATATTATCCCAGAGTTGTTGATTCATTCTGAAATTAAGTTTGTTTTTTGTACAATGTATAGATTGGGAAAATTAAAAAAAAATCAGGCGATGAGAGGCATGCAAAAGAATTAGATAGAAGCATATGGATATATCATCAGGTTTTCGAAAGAACAGTTATCTTCTTTTAAATCACACGTATGGGCGAAATATATATATTAATGTAAAACGAAAGAAAAGAAGAAGTTAAATTAGTTTATGTATCATGTACGATATGTTAAAATCTTTGTGCAGCTGTAGTGTTTTTTTATTTAAATAAAAAATTAAGGTACTTATTGAAGAATCGAAGAAAAAAATAGACAGCCATCAAAAATACAATAAACGGAAATAAAAATATTGATAGAAAAAGAAGTTTCAGGGTTTGAGTCAGCCAGTTAGTCAGTCAGTCAATCAGTCAGTCAGTCAGTCGGTCGGTTGGTTGGTTGGTTGCAATTCTATGGCGCAAAGACAACGAGGGTCATTAGAAGAAGAACTTGACAAGATCAAATGGGACATTGTAGGACTCAGTGAAGTTAGAAGAAAAGGTGAAGAGTTGGTGGAACTGAAAAGCGGACATTTGTTTTATTATAGAGGAACGGAAACTGGAAGAACAAGTGGTGTTGGCTTCTTAATCAACAAAAGAATTAAAGACTGTCTTCTGGAAGTTGAAAGTACATCAGATCGAGCAGCGAGGCTCGTTGTTCAACTAACCCAGCGATACCAACTTCAGATAGTACAGGTATATGCACCAACATCAAGCCATACCGACGAAGAGGTTGAAGAATTTTATGAAGAAATCAAAGAGTTACACACCAAAGGGAAACAACATATCAAGCTCATCATGGGGGATTTCAATGCAAGAATTAGACAACAGGAACAAGGAGAGACATCGGTTGGTAAATACGGATATGGGGAAAGGAATGAACGTGGCGATCAACTCATCGAATTTGCAGAAGCTGAAAATCTTAGCATCATGAATTCATTTTTTAAGAAGAAACCGCAAAGAAAATGGACATGGAAACACCCAAATGGGGGAACTAGTGAAATTGACTATATCCTGGCAAACAAGAAATCAATTATTGAAGATTGCAGCGTACTGAACAGATTTAATACTGGAAGTGATCATCGAATGGTGAGATGTAAAATGCACTTAAATACTAAATTAGAACGACAGAAGCTCATTAGGAAACAAGTAAGTAAGAGGGTGGATTTAAAGAAATTAAAAGAAAATACCGAGGCATTCAAGTTGGAATTAAAAAATCGCTTTTCTGCACTGGAAGGACTTATTGATGAAAGTGATATCTCAGAAGCAAATGAAAACATTGTTAAGACAATAGTTGAAACTGCTGGGGAAATTGGTGGTGTAACCTGTAAAAAGCACAATAGCAAATTATCTGAGAAGACGAAACAGCTCATGAAAAGGCGAAGAGATATGAAGGTGGACAATCAAAATACCAGTCGCAAGATCAACAAACACCCATTTCTATAGACATACAGTAGTGGACAAAATTGTGGAAACCTTTTGAAAAAAGTTTATTTTAGAGGTTTGATGGCTAATAACACCACTTTTTTTTGTACCAATACTATAAAATTATATATCATTAGAAAGGTAATTTAATAAAGATTGTAATGCAATAACATTTGTTCAATTATCTGTATTCTATCAAAAGTTATAGCCAAATAACCAGAAAAAAGAAGCACAGCTTGCTTACATTTATATGAAGTAGCTTTCCTTCATTTGAATGTGGCCAATGAGCATGAGTGTTTACAGAGCCAATCAGGTGTCATCTTGTTTTGGCAATGAGCCAATCATGTTTTCTCTTGTTTTGGCAATGAGCCAACAGGTTACAGGACATTTATCAGTGTGTTCTGTAATTGCTATCAAGTTGGTTGTTTTTTTTTTGTGCTCTTTGATTTAGTGTGCTTGTAAAACGTAATAAAATTAAAGAAATGGCGCAAAGAGTTGACTGGTCACCTAGGAAGCGATGTAAAATAGTAATATTAAGTGAACAAGGCTACAGTTATGAAGAAATTAGAAGAAATATTGGGGGAAACTTAACTAAAGGTGGCATTTCTAAATTTTTGAAGAAGTATAAGGAGACTCAGTCATTACAAAACCAGACTGGTAAAGGCAGAAAAAGGTGCACAACAGCAAGTGATGATAGAAGAATTAAAAGACAGTGCCTAGGTGACAGGAAAAAATCATCTCTGTGTATACAAGGTGAAATGGCGCAATGCAATGTGAAGTTAAGTGCAAGGACTGTTCGGCGCAGACTGCATGAATGTGGTCTAAATGCAAGAATTCCACGAAAAAAGCCATTTTTGTCTGTCAAACAGAGGTTGAAAAGATTAAACTGGGCTAAAACCCATGTTAACTGGACAACGGAACAATGGGACAGTGTAATTTGGAGTGATGAGACCAAAATCTCACTGTTTGGTAGTGATGGCGTAAAATACGTATGGAGAAGAATTGGAGAAGATTTCCATCCTGAGTGCATTACACCTACCGTGAAACACCCAGTTAGTGTTATGATTTGGGGTTGTATAACATCAAGAGGTGTGGGCAGAATTTGCGTGATCAATGGGAATATAAATGCCCAAAGATACATAAATGAAATACTTGAGCCCAAGCTGCAGCCTTCTGCATGTGATCTTTTCCAAGATAATGAAGCATTTATATTTCAACAGGATTCAGCTCCATGTCATGTTGCTCGTGTGTGCAAAAAATGGTTTCAAGATCATCATATTCAACTGCTGGAATGGCCTGGAAATAGCCCAGACCTTAACCCCATCGAAAATCTATGGAGCCGGCTAAAGAAGCTTGTTAGTCGGAAGCAACCCAGCAATAAAACACAATTAACAGAAGCAATAATTCAATCTTGGTTTCATATTATAACAGCTGCAGAACTAAAGAACTTGGTTCACTCCATGGGAAAGCGTTGTAAGGCCGTAATTAAGGCTAAAGGTTACCCAACTAAGTATTAACTGGTATGGTGAACATTTTTGTATATCTCATTTTTTCTATGTATATCACCTTTCTTCTTTATGAATGCTGTTCTATTAAAATACGATTCATAAATGTTATTGCATTACAATCTTGATTAAATTACCTTTCCAATGATATATAATTTTATAGTATTGGTACAAAAAAAAGTGGTGTTATTAGCCATCAAACCTCTAAAATAATCTTTTTTCAAAGGGTTTCCACAATTTTGTCCACTACTGTATTTATGTAGAAATGCACAGCAACAATATTCCTATAATATCCGTACCCCGGTTCTGAATCAATATATTTGGGTGTATGCCGTTAGCACTTACTCCCATATTACTACCGCAATAACTCATAAATTCATATTAACTTGCCCTAATATCTCAGAAGCCTTTAGGCGTCACTGAAGACCATATTAATTAGTCAGGCTACCAAGGATCCACTCACTGTGAACGCATCTATGTATATTTTGTATGGGACCATTATATTATATAGTCATTGATTAGTTAAAGAATCTAAATTCTTTTAGAGAAGACAAGAAGACAACCCTAATCTATATACAGGAAATACGTAGAAACGATAAAATCTTTCAAAAACTTTGTCCTCGTGCTTAACGTACAATTTTCTTTCACTCTTTTTTTCTCTTCATTTTTCTCTTTATTGTCATTCGAGAGTCCTAGTCATTTTGCTTTTTGAAATTTACGAATGTTGTTTTATTTGTTTGCCTGGGTACGTTCGTATTCTTAAAACAGGTGAGATCTAATATTAGAATATATAATACATATATTTTTTTCTACGTAATCCAATTGTACTTTACGCTACAGCATTATTTACTGATTACGCCCTACGTAAGTTTCGTATTAACCATGCAACGACGTTTTTGTGTGTTTCTGCATTCGATTAAAATTTAATATAGTTATTTTAGTTTGAAAACATAATTACACGGATATTCCACGCCGAGAAGATTTCAACGCTGTCGAATTCATCCGCGCTATATCGAATTAGTTGCGATAAGCGCGTAATTTAATCTGTTCCTCCCGAAAGTCTACGATATAACGCCTTCGAACGAGAGATTCAATTCATTTGCAGAAAGAATCAAAGGTCTCAAAAGGGGGCGAGCAATCAGCATTATTCAGGAAAGTCTCATTAGGGAAATGAAGTCTCTTTCCATTACTCATGTTAAGAGATAACCAACCACATTAGCAAATAATTAAAATCGAGGGTCTCGGGTATTCAAACATCTTAAGCACATGCTAAGAAGTAAATTACCCAGGGAGTTGGAAATTCCCTGATAATCAGAAAACAATTTATAGTGTTGGCAATCGCTGCAAGCCTTCAATTTATATGTCCAAAAAATGGCTCCCTCATTTCAAGAATTCTTTCCTTAATATGTTTAGAAATTCCGATTTCTGTTGTTCTTGTTCATATTTCCAGAATGCAAGCACGTATTTTATTTTACAAAGGTTGTAGATTAGGCCAAATGACTCCGTCCTTCTTTCGATTTTGATGGAAACAAGCCATTACGTAGCTAAGCTCATCATTCCTGAAACACATCATCAAAAATTTAATGAAACGTTTTAATACGTTCAATTTAGTTAAGTTCGGAACATGGCACTACCTTCATTAGCCGCTTGCTTAAAAGAATATTAAGCCATTTCACTGATAGTCAATTTTTGAAAAATGGTTTTCCAATTTTTGCTTCAGCTAAATCATGAGCAAGTTTTTAAAAATCGGAGATGTGAGAGCAAACTTTCTATTTAAACAAAGGGCGTTAAATAAAATCGATTTCTCTCCAGGAATTATTAACAGAATTATTTGTTAAATTTCGACGCTTTTTCTTTTTATCTCTCTGCGATCTTTTTGTTTCTAAATTTGCTTAAAATTTCGACTTTTCTACTATTTTATAAGATCTATGCCATCAAGAGCCACCCAGTCTTCTAATTCAGTGCCGTGCCGAAAAATTTTGGTACCTGAGGCAATCTTACATGATTCTCTCCCCATCCGAAAAGTATTAATTTTTAACATTTGCAATTTTGAATAATTAATTATGTGCACTCTTTAATTCCATTGTGGACGTCTGCATAGAACCACAATGATCCAAATTGAGAATTTATATATTAAAATACACAAACTCATCAGTTTTCCACGCTCTTTCATTTTAAGATGTTAGTGAATTTAGCATTTCATGCGTAAATCTCTTGGCATTTAAAGATTTCATTTTCTGCAAATTATCCACAACACTGGTTTTGTATATCTTTTTGGTAAGTAAAAACCACAATTAACTGAATAAGGGAAACTTGCGGAGTAAATACCGGGAACCACACATTACAAACCAAGTTTAATTAAATTGCATAATATTTAAATTTAAAACTATATTCGCATATTCTTCAATGAAAGCAGCAATTGTAACCTGTAATAGTTCTCTTTCTTGGTATGACGAAGGCTCTGATAGAGTATTAATTCGTGCAATTTCAACAAAAAACATTGCTTATCTATTACATACTATTAATACTATACATACTATTAATACTATACATACTATTAATACTATACATACTATTAATACTATACATACTATTAATACTATACATACTATACATACTATACATACTATTAATTAATACTATACATACTATTAATACTATTAATACTATACATACTATACATACTATTAATACTATACATACTATTAATCTTACTACATTATTACATACTATTAATCTTACTACATTATTACATACTATTACATACTATTAATCTTATTACATTATTACATACTATTACATACTATTAATCTTATATAATATATAATAAACATTAATATAATATGTATAGTGTAGCCTATATAATATTATAAAATAAACTCTGAAAACAAAGCCACGCAGGGGCGCAGCGGTAACATGCTCATCTGGCGTGATATTGACCTGGGTTCGACCCCAACGGTGTTTCTCTCCCACCTAAAAAAACGCTTACCATCTAACTGGATTCATCTCCCGGGATTCCGGGAGCCGATTCCCTAGACTTGAAGAGATTTGGATTCACATTTACATACAACGGTAAAACGCTGGTAAAATAGCAAATGAAAAATATCACCCAAGCTTTCGGACGCGTCAGCAAAAGTCCTTCGTCAGGAATAATGGATTTCTTGGGAAAACTGGAGGTCCACTGCGGCATAAGCTGAAGTAGAGTAACGCATTCTCGTCTATGGGTAATATTTTTGACATCGACGTTTTCGATAACGTGGGACTCAAAAATTTTGTCCACCAAATCCCCAACAAAAGTTACAAAAAACCTGCCCTGGTGGCTTTGTGTGTTGACCATTATTTGGCAATTGTGTTAACCCTGAGAAGGGTAATAATATTTCCTATGTTCTTCTATTATACCATTAATCCAAGTTTGATTCCCAATGTTATGGTGAAACGCGTGCCTTTTTCTGCCTACCCAGGTTTGTCGCGTGTAAGCGTTTGTGTTCTTTGAAACACTGTAGGTCCGGGCGAAGGACGACTGCTAGTGTTCTTACACCATAAAAACACAACTTTTATTTTATAGACTAATGATTGCGTCCCGATGTTTAAGTATGTAAAAACAATGTATAGCGAAAATTATCTTCACAGTAATATGAATTATGAATTTATTTCTGCAAGACTATCATTATTTTGCGTTTAAGCTTCAAAGTTGAAATCCCCAAACACAAAGGATTTTTGTTGTATTCCTCACAATAGAGAAGTGAAATTTTGATTTATCACAGGGATTAATTTAATCTTTAGAACTAATGACTCGCCTTTCTTCAAAAGATAATCTTCTTAATATCTCAAACTTTAATTAATTTAGTAAAAGCTGACATTTGGCAAAATTCTAAAGCTCAGGATAACAAGTAAAGGACTTGCTAATGCTAAAATTTATGTACTTCATGTAGCTGTACATTGCGTATGTGTACTAACTACTGTGTGACAAATAAATCCCTTTATTTATTTATATTTAACAAAATGAAGTTTTATTTATATGCTAATATTTAGAGAAAGTTTTAGTCATTGTGTGTGCTTCATAGAACTATAACTTTCTTGAACAGAAATATATAACATTTATAAGTACAGAGTACAGAAAATATGTGCCAAAAGGCCTCTAATGAAGAATTGGATTGAAGATACAGTATTCCCTCACAATAAGGATACTTATAGGACCGGCAATTTTGTCCCTTCAATAAAGGTGTCCTCCAATCCGAGTTGTCTCTTACGGGTGGTAAGACTGTAGTTGCATTTTTTATTATTTTCTGCTTCGTTTTTATGTATTGTTTCTCCTTTCTTAAAAAAAATTTGGTAATCATCTATTCTATGTTATATAGATTTGCATTTTTTGGTCGTTACATACTTTAGAGTAAAAAAAAAATCAATGGGCCCTGAAGCAATCGTTCGGTTTTGCTTATGTTGATGTTTTTGAGATCTGTTTGTCGCGGGGAGGTAGTGTTAATATTCGCTACCACCATGTGCCTATAGGCACAACCTCTCGTTCTGGCTCGTCGATGAGGCGTTTATTCTAGGTCTCTCCCTTGGTATTCCAATGTGTGAGACAGCTTATGAACTTACGGAAGCACAGACGCGGACACCGCCGTAATTAATGACTCTATTAGTGCTAAAATCTACGTTATGATGAAAACAGTAGAAGAACGTCGTATCGCCCGGATCGGGGAAAACTCATAGAAGATTGTATCCCGAAGAGATGGACGTTCGGTGGAAACAATAATGGCCGGTAACAATAGTAACGGTGGAAAGAATGGCCAGGGCCCGACACTGGATCTAGAGCAACGGGCGTGTGTCTTCACAGCCCGCTCTCCCGCATCTCTCCCTCAATTCTCCCGAAAGTATATTTCTGCTAACGCATCCCCCTTCTTTCAGGAATTCCTAGAGGGGTCTGTGTTGCGTTAGATTAGGACGGGGCGTGACGTCACGTCACATGCCTTACCCGCTGAATTAAATCGATGCGATGGGGATACAGTCAATACCCATCACATAGATGTAAAAAAAGAAAACTTCCTTAATTAGATCGGACCCTATCCTTTTACATTGGAGAATACGACATTAAAATGACAAAACAATTTCATTAGTAGTAAGAGCACAGTTTCACAATTATAAGGGTAACATTCTTTGATAACAAACGGACAAAAAAAATCACGACATCAATTATTTCATAGTGAAAACCCCAGTCTTGCAAACGACAATCAAAGTTTCTCCAAATAAACTACAATTTCTGAAACACAGCTTTCTACCACTAACTCGAGTCTTTCAATAATAGTAATTGAAACAAAAAGTAGATTCTAAAATTTCACAATAATATATAATTCAAAATTGATCAGAGCAAGATTTCATTTTGGCAATCTCTCATGATATAGAAAGTAAGCAGAATGTTCCTATTAATGAAAACAAATTTTGATAATAACGCACAGTTTCCTGATAATAAGAACAGACATAATGATGTGAGTAACCATTGACATACATATAGCAAGCACTATCTCATAATAACAAATATGTTATCCTGAAAAAAATGTAATGGGGAACATAACTTCTATAGTCGGGAAAGACATATCTGAATAACGAATAAAAGATATATTTCAATAATGAATAAAATTTTGCATTCATTTATCATAACGGTTTCCAATTATTCCATCTGAATCCATTTACAATCATGAAAATATTTGATAATTTAACACATCATTTCTTGTGTGTATGGACATTCTAAACATAGAAATCAGACGAAATACAGAAAAGTTGACATCACTTTAACAAGAAATTATAACTGTCATTTGTGAATGCAATTGGTTATAAGAAACATATTTAATATATACTGTTATATAATGAGAGTGTTTACACATTTTTAGAACGATTTCAATAGAGGATTAAAAAATGAAAATATTTTGTGGGAAAATGGATCTGGCAACATGTTATTATTTCAAATTAAGATTATCGTCTGCTACTTTCAAATTCATTTTTCATTCAAAATGGCGCCTGTAAACAAGCTGTGGGTCGAAGGATACGTTTTTGTGCTTTCCGAAGAGAAATATTCTTATTCCATTATTAAAAAACGTTGTGAAACGCATGGTATAAAGATTTCTAAGTGCAAAATAAGCAACATTATTAATTGAAAAGGGAAAGACCGTCAATCAGAACTTCTACATAAAAAGAGGACTCCAAATGAATACCCGAACGAGGTATGTACTGTTGCAAATATTTCTAAAGTGAGATCACTGGTAACAAGAGAAAATCCACCACTTGCCCTGTTCTGCATCTGGGAAGAGGGGCATGGGTCTGTTATATGAACAGTGGTTTTCGTTAACGTAAAACCCTATGGTTTGTGGGCCATAATCCTTTTGAAGTGAAATTTCTCACTCAGAGGTTTTCTTTGGCTGCGGATGCACATCTACTTGATTTTCTTGATCAAATTCAGGATCCTTAGAGTTTGGGGCTGGTATATTCCCTTTCTTAAATCCTGATGGAAATTAGGAGTTAATTGCATATGGGGTTCGTTCTTCTGCGGTGGGAGAATTGTGAGAAACTCGACCCTCAGTATCTGCCCTATAATCTTCTCTTAATTGTTGCAAGTTTAATTCCATCTTTTCCAATTCCACTTTCATCATTCGGATTCTGGCTACCTCAAGTATTTTGGCTCTTTGAGTGGCCGTTAACGGCTCGGCACCAGGAGGTCAATGGCCAACAATTTTTGTCACCCACGCAGGCGGTGAATTTAGATCCGTATTTAAGGATTATTTAAACCTTTGAAACGTTGTCTACGGAGGAGAGGGAATTTCTACTTGTTTTATCAAATTTCGGCCCCATTTGTTTTTTCCTTTTTTAAGAAAACGGGTAATTCTTTCTCTTTAACGAGGAGTAACAAATACATTTCTGTGACATTCAAAAATAGCGCATGCGCCGTACATGAATTTAACTAATGAACATAACCGACAATCGACGTAATTTCTCTCCAAAACAAAATATAAAAAAAACATGCAAGCATTGGAATAAATAAATGTAATATTTAACGATGCGTGCATGTCGACAATTTACTGTCGTTTAAATATTATCGCTTTATGCGTGCACCTAATTGCTTTATGAAAAATCATAGAATAATTTTTCATAGGTGTCGCGCAGACGGCAAAATACGCGAACGACAAATATTTCCCTAATTGATATAGCCACCACTTATATATATATGACTACGAATTAATATAGAAGATACCAATTTCTTAATTAGTATTCACGGAAAGTCATGTAGCAAGTTTTATATGCCTTATATACCTACGAGACTAGCCGCCAAATTTTAATTTCTTGTGAAGTATTCACGGAAATCATGTATAAGTTTCTAAAATATTGCGCATACGGCAAAATACATGAACACAGATATTCATAAATTAGTGTAATCACTGATTATATATGTGACTACGAATTATATAGAATATATATACCAATTTCTTAACTAGTGCATTAGAGATGCCAGTTTCTGTAATTTGTGCCTTGAATCTCATTATGAATTAAGTCTACACATATTATTCGTCTTAATCATACAATGTGCTGCTGACAATTTATGTTGTATTACACCATGTGGTGACATTTAATTGATGTAATTTCACTGGGGTTAATGCTGGAGAAATACTCATTTAAGTTAACACGGTAGTCACGTGTTCATTCACCTTCTAGCAAATGGTGACGACAGCATCATTTAATATACTTAATAAAATCATTCGTTAATAGATGTAACTAGAATTTTTCATGCAAATAAACATGTAATCATTATTACACTACCTGAAACAGACCAATGTATGACATGAAACTATGCGTATGTGAAACATTTGCTGGCAACGTTGGGCATGAACTAGATAATCTGTGGACAATTTCTTACTTCATGATGTTTATGTAGTGGTTAATATGGAAATCTCTTATTATTTGCAGGCTTGCTTCCTCTTAATAGTGAATGCGGAACAACAGGTGAAACGTTAATGTACGTGTACGGCGTCAAGTATGGAGAAGTCCATGGAACGTTGTTAATCCGTCTTACGAAATTTGGCGACTACCATCTTAATCAGTAGATATGCAATAAAGAGATGATGAGTGCGACGAAGTCCGTGCAACGGTATCCCGCTGTGTCTCACGAAACTTGGACACCGCTGCCGCTTATGCCGCGGGAAGGTAGTGTTAATATTCGCTGCCACCATGTGCCTATAGGCACAACCTCTCGTTCTGGCTCGTCGATGAAGCATTTATTCTGGGTCTCTCCCTTGGTATTCTGATGTGTGAGAAAGCCTATGAACTTACGGAATCACAGACGCGGACACCGCCCTAACTAATGACTCTACTTTATTAGTGCTAAAATCTACGTTATGATGAAAGCAGTATAAGAAGGTAGTATCGCCCGGATCGGGGCAAACTCATAGAAGATTGTATCCCGAAGTTATGAACGCTCGGTGGAAACAATAATGACTGGTAACAATAGTAACGGTGGAAAGAATGGCCAGGGCCCGACATGGATCTAGAGCAACGGGCGTATGTTCTCACAGCCCGCTCTCCCGCGTCTCTCCCTAAACTCTCCTGAAAGTATATTTCTGCTAACGCATCCCTCTTCCTTCGGGAATTCCTAGATGGGTCTATGTTACGTTAGATTAGGACGGGGAGTGACGTCACATCACAGTGTTGATTCTTTTGCTCAGAATATCTATTTTTTAAAAATATTATTGTTGTACAGTAGAAAAATGTTGATGTACACATTCTTAATAAATTCGTAATTATTTATTTTATTAGTAATCATATACATAGATAAATTAGATTATATAAATAATATGCAAATTGTCATATTTTAATGTTATTTCTTCACTGCTCAATAGTGGTCCCGCCAAGTCCTTCCATGTATGCCTGCTTTGAGCTGTATTCTATTTTAGCCTGCTTTCAAAATCCACCTTCCCATGATTGATTGAATTTGTAGGGCACAAAGACAACGAAAGTCCTTCCTCGTAATTCGCCCTGCCATCTTGCTTGAGGATATTTCTTAGGTTCTTGACATCTTGTTATAAAATTAAAAGTTTAAGTTGATCATCATTGAATGGTTGTTGAAATATTCCGAACTCGTTACTGTCTAAAATATTTTACATCAACAATAATGTTTTTAACTCTGTTCACTTATCCAAATATTATTTTGTATCGCTTTTATCGGTTTTTCAATATACTTTCACCGTTCTGTGTAATAAATTTACAACCACAATGCACCAATGCAATAGGTTCTAACAGCTTTGAGGCATTTGGTAAAAAATTCAATAATCACATCTATTGGGTTTTTTCCATGGCCAGTTTCTGTTAACATATTTAAGGTAATACCGTTTGCACCCGTAAATCTTGTCTTTTAATATATTTTCAAATCCGTAAACAAATTTCAGTTTGTTGGTCACTTTTTCAACTCTTCTACTCTGGTTTATTTGCTTAATTTTTTGTAATTTTCTTTATAATTTCTTGTAAATTATTTTCACTAGCTTAAGTATTTCTTCATAATATTTTGTTACAGTATCGCTTTATATTTTCGGCACGACGTTTTCCTTTTTTTATAACATATAAGCTCTTTAAGTTATTGAAGCTTTTCTTATTCTTACAATGTAGTTTTTCTTGATAAAAAAATTAACTTTTCTATCTTCTCTAATAGGCATTTTTGTTGCAATTTACAATATAATACATATTCAACAGCAGCCATGAAACTTTTTATCTTACTTCCATCTTTTTATGAACTGATTCCTCTTCTCGCATAATTTTCTACTTTATTGCTTGTTTGAAATTTTTGTAATGGTAGTAATAATCCTTTAATTTTCTTTGACGATGTTGGCTTCTTTTCCTTCAGAGTTCAAGTCCTTCAACAGCTGAAAGGCGACGTTTGGATTTCAACTTGATTGCATTAAAGTTCCTATTTAACTATATAAACCATCTTGCATTCTTATAAAAAAATTTTACATCATGAATCACATTCATGAATCACGTTCTAATTCAATATTGACATATAGAATGCACCTCATTATTTGATGATTACTTTTTGTATCTGATAGTAAGATAGACTTTTCGATAACCATTGCCATACGAAACTGTTATTTTGATAACTCCTGCATCATCAACATAAGGTTGTATGTTAAATGCATGTATCCTATCACGTCTCAATAACCAAGCGCGTTCCATCCAGAATGGCTTCTTCATGAAACTATAGATTGAGGCGATATAATTAAAGTCATTGAAAAGAAGCGATGAAGCGACCCGGAAGATATTTGGTAACGCCGTTTATTAACCGCAAACATAGACCTACTTCATATGCCGCTTTACATTCGTGGATTTTAGAATCCACGAACAAGACCATGGGTTTATTTTCTTTCTTCTTCTTAAACCTACAAGTTTATAACATGGGTAAGTCAAATTAGTAACACATTTACGTCTGTAGGTGCCACAATTTAAAAGCAATGTTACCCGCTTAACTTTTGAATATGTTTGCATATTTTTTGGAGTGGAAGAATTATATTATCATATTTAAAATTGTTGTCTCCTGCCCTTCCTTTCTTCCCTCCCTCGTTGGAATTTCTCCAAAGACATTGCGTCATAGTCTGCTCATATCTACATCGTTTATTTTATCTCTGGAGCAATGTTCTTTAAAGTATTATCCGCGGATCATTGGTAACCCGTAGGATCGTTAGGGACTTTAAAAAGGAAAAACCATGAAATAATACATTTAACATCATGGCTCCAAACATGGCAACAAACGCCCGTCCTCGACGAGCCAAAGTTCGATGGGACAATAAAATTTATAGCAGCAATATACTTGCAGATATCTAAGTACAAGTTAAAAAATCAATATAGGAGTGTAAAAGACCAGATAGCGAGTGTCTTTAGTGTTTTATTGATGGTGCACAGAACAAAAGTATTTAAATTATAGATGATAGTGGACCATACTATTCTGAACCAGAGTTGGAAACCTCATTTTCACACAATACATTTTTCAATTTTCTATCGGTGGATATCCCTAAACTTCAATCCCTGTTGGTCCATAAGTGAAAAAAAATATTAAAGTAATCCCCGTAAGGAATACTTCTCTAGAGTATATTCCATCCACACTGTCTGCTCAAATACGAAAAAATATCCTAAAATATAACCAAATGCCCTTTTAGACAGCGCTGAATTAAAGATGTTATGTACCCTCGGCTGGAGGAATAAAATGAAAGAATGTGGCTCTCGCGATATCTATTTAGTAATAATGAGTTTTTTCTAAAACTCATTAACTTCAACATCCAGTTTTATCAATAATGAAAAATTTTCGAATACTTGTAAATAAACAAGAATAACGAAACAATACAGAGTTTCACCAGGAGATTCCAAACAAGATTAAAATGACGTTTGAACCTAATTAACACCTGGCCCTTTCAGGGCCCTGCTGAGCGTCAAAAATGCGAGACCCTGGCCCAGGCCTACATGACCTACATGTACACCCGGCACTGCTTTTAGCATCATAATAACAAACACCGTTTTTACAAATGTTTTTTTCAGAAATTGCATTAATCATATTATAATAAGAAGAAGATGAACTAATTATGACTATGAATATAAAGCTAAATAGGAAAACATCACAAAAGCAATAAATGCCCATGTAGTACGAATACTTTGATATTCCATGACGATTATCAAAAGGATAGATACTGAGTTGGAGGATCAGTAACAAACAATGAAAATAACATGGGCCAAATATGGGCAGCAACATCAATTGAAAGACACTCTCCCACATTGCATAGGAGGACATGGACAAATTCACATTAAGAAAGAAAATGAGGTACAAATTCAGAATTAAAAGAACTATTTCCATGAAAACAGTATACATTCCCCTATTATCTAAGAAATAACCATAAAATAAAATGTTGTTTTAATTTTTCGTGGGGAATTTTTATTGGTTGAAATCTCCGACACCCACGTCTGAGTTTTTTGTGTTGACCATTATTTGGAAATTATATTAACCCTGCGAAGGATAATACCTTAACACCTTATATACTGAGAAAAGGAGCGTCATTTCTGTGCCTCGATGGCCTAGCGGTTAAGGCAATCAGGATCAAACTGAGAGGCTTTAGTTCGACTCTAGGTCGGGAAGATGCATTTTTCCTCTTATACTTTAAAAGCTCTATATTGAGCTCAAACCTAAGTGTCGGAGATTTCAACCTATAAGAATTTCCCACGAAAAATTAAAACAACACGTCCCGGTGGCTTTGTGTGTTGACCATTATTTGGCAATTGTGTTAACCCTGAGAAGGGTAATAATATCTTACATAATATACCTTCATCACATCATAATTATTTTATGGCACGAATAAAATAATTTTATAATTTTTGTATTTCTGTGATCATATATTAATCATCTCAGAAGTTATATATTAAGCATCATAAATTAATAATATTTTAATCATAAAAAATTAATAATGTTTTAATCATAAAAGATTAATAACATTTTAAACATAAAAATTATCACATTTTAATCATCATGAACAAATAATATATTAATCATGTCTCATTAAAAATATTAACTATGTATTAATTGTCATAAAGTGATCATATAATTATAATCTCTCATAAATTAATTAAAGGATTGTAATCATTAATTAATGGTATATAAAATATTTTAAGGTCCAATTTTCCTTTACTTATATAATAATATAGCAAAATAATTATTCCTGTTAGGGTGTTTTCTTGAACAGCGGATTGATGGTTGTTTTTCTCCAGTAGTTCGTTTAACCAAAACTCAAAATCCTGAATTGCTAGCATAACTTGTGAGAGTAATGGTCCACTATCAATTAAACTCAAATTAATAAGAAGAATTTCTCGTTGGAGAAAGAACTTTTAAATATGTATATTTAAAAGGAATTTTAAATATGTATTTTAAAAGGCATTATGCGCCGAAAAATTTTAAGAAAACAAATTTTAAAGACAAAATTTCTAAGCTGAACTATTATGAAACGATAAAGAGTTACAAAGTCATTAAAATTTTTCCTTTTAATAAAGGTTGCCTCATTATTAACTGCAGTTATCCTTCCTTTCATTCTCCAGACATCGTAAAAGCACATTACTTATTTACGCTAAATGCTTTTCGGTAAGATATTGATCTTCAAGAAATATTTTGTGAACGCAAATTCCATTGTACTAGTAATAGTTTAATTTATTTA
>QLNU02015360.1:33016852-33040477 GCA_006491805.2 Dysdera silvatica
TAATATTTTAATCATAAAAAATTAATAATGTTTTAATCATAAAAGATTAATAACATTTTAAACATAAAAATTATCACATTTTAATCATCATGAACAAATAATATATTAATCATGTCTCATTAAAAATATTAACTATGTATTAATTGTCATAAAGTGATCATATAATTATAATCTCTCATAAATTAATTAAAGGATTGTAATCATTTAATTAATGGTATATAAAATATTTTAAGGTCCAATTTTCCTTTACTTATATAATAATATAGCAAAATAATTATTCCTGTTAGGGTGTTTTCTTGAACAGCGGATTGATGGTTGTTTTTCTCCAGTAGTTCGTTTAACCAAAACTCAAAATCCTGAATTGCTAGCATAACTTGTGAGAGTAATGGTCCACTATCAATTAAACTCAAATTAATAAGAAGAATTTCTCGTTGGAGAAAGAACTTTTAAATATGTATATTTAAAAGGAATTTTAAATATGTATTTTAAAAGGCATTATGCGCCGAAAAATTTTAAGAAAACAAATTTTAAAGACAAAATTTCTAAGCTGAACTATTATGAAACGATAAAGAGTTACAAAGTCATTAAAATTTTTCCTTTTAATAAAGGTTGCCTCATTATTAACTGCAGTTATCCTTCCTTTCATTCTCCAGACATCGTAAAAGCACATTACTTATTTACGCTAAATGCTTTTCGGTAAGATATTGATCTTCAAGAAATATTTTGTGAACGCAAATTCCATTGTACTAGATATAAACTCAGAGCTTTAGATAAACATGCCATCCTTCTTACAATAGCATTGTAAGATACATTCGTTGAACTACAGCTATTGAACTGAAACTTGCTGAGCTAGAGCTTGCTGAAAACTGCACTATGATTCAGAGCATTAATTTTCAAATATAGCCTACGCGTATATTTATGCTACGGATCTTTAGTTTCGATAGTGCAGAACTATACAATCTGCTGAAGACATCGTCTAAATACAATATTGTATACTCACCAGTGTATCACTTACCATATTTCGCAAAATAACTGAAGGAAACATCAATTATTTAAAGCTTAAATTGTTTTATATTATAGTATAATTAAGTCATGAATCTCAAAAATGCAAATTTATTATCAGAGAAAACTCGTTGGTTCTAATTATTTTTTTAACTTGATAATTAACTTATAAAATATTTGCACATGATTTTAGCATGAAACTTGAATATAATAATAATAATATATATATAACTTATAATAATAAATATTATAAGGCACAAAATAAGAAATTTTCACCACTATTTTTATTAGTATTATATATCTGTATGAATTTATTTTCCATATTGCACGTCTTCAACCATTGTTAAGCTGTATGTATATTCTCGCCCTATTTGTTTGTTTGCTTTTAAGCTGAAAAGTCTGGTTAAATGCACGATTCGCCAACTAAACAAATTATATTTTCCAATATCTGCATTCAATATGCAACAGAATTAGAGTTTAACGGGTAAGAGAATATTATTGTTACTTGCACGTAACTTAAACTTTACTAAATTCTCATAAATTATCCAAACATTTTCTCCCATAGTTTCATTACAGTTATCGTCTGATTTATCTAGATCAAATATCGTAATAACATTTCACGTAAATATTAGTATTTGAATCATATATATATATATATCATTACCCTTCTCCAGGCTAACACTTCTATACTGTATAACAAAAAAATCGACGCACCAAGAAGGAGTTGTCCGATTGTAATGAAATTTCGTATGCAAAGACATTTTGACCGAACATGCAAATGTTGTGTCGCAAAAATTATAAAGAATATACTTTTAATATTCTAAATAATGAGTGGTCATCTACATCATTACATCTTTTCATTTAAGACATGTTTCACATATACTAAACCGTGAGACACAACAAATCGTAAAAATATAAACTATGATTAGATTCTGCCTTCGTCTTTCATTGTTTTAGGAAAAGAAACCAAACCAGGAAAGAGTACCCGTGGAACTATTTAATACAGAAGTGGCCCGAATTAAAACTTGGACAGCCGACTACAGCTCCACATAGAATAGGACCTTGATACCTATGGCCATTAATGTTAATCGAAACACCCAGAAGAAATGGCCTCATGCATATTGACTATTCACCGTTAAAGAAGTGACTGGACTCCTTGTATGAACACCAGAGACTGCATTTTACAAGCTCAATATACCAAGCTTTTCCAATCCAGCGGACATCTTCAAACAAGAACTTAGTTTCCTTAATAAAATATGCATCGAACTAATTCTCCGTTTTTCAGAGACAACATGCATGACTGTGGACATAGTTGCTAATTTGTGAAATTCTTGTTTTGATAAAAATGTTCAGTTCATTTTATTTATGTGTAATAATTCATGATATCGGAATTAGCTTCAGTGCATTAACTTGTTCATGCACTTATGCAAAATAGGGTAATTTAATATTCAGTGAAAAGTATTTGGTTTTTACTATTCACACTACTGGGCAACACAATTTAATTACGTTCATTATTTTTTGCATGACTAATGTCCACTACTATTTACCTTAATTAAATTCTTTATTTTTATTCATCTAATAGTCTTCATTTTATTTTTTTTAATCCAATCAATTATTCTATTTTTTATTTATCTATTCTTTCGTCTATGGTTCGAGATTAGAAAATTCCTTTATCCTTTTACTTCCTTTCTTTGGTGGCCAAGGCATCATCATCATTACAGCATCAGCCAGTCTACGTTTCTCACCCCTCGCAATTAGATTTGCAAACAAGTAAGGAAGGCAAGAAATAGATCTTGCTATGCACTTATGAACCGAAAGCCTGGTCAGTTCCTGCAGCGACGTAACCACTTTGCAACAGAGGTCAAATAGGTCACCTCTGGCGTCATCAAATCGTACACTCGAGGAAACATACCTTTGTCCAGTACAACTTTGCCGACAACAGAAACGTGAAAGTGATACCTGAAGGCAAGTTGTAAATTTTCGCCCAAATTCTGAGAACTGACCAGCATGTTTTGGTGAATGTTGGCATTGGCGGGACATCATAGAATTACGCTACTCATTTGGCTCGTCTTGGGTTTCACGATAGAGCAACTCGTTCTACTTTGGCGGTGTGTGTCACCATTTTTGGTGATCTTAGTACTTCTGTCTCCAAAGTTGGTCACGAAGAAAGTTACTCACTTTTCGCTAAACTGTTACAACATCAAGATGTCCACTTCAGTTTTTTTATATTTGGGTATTTTTCCCCTCACGTCCGTTGGACACTCTCATGATGGATCAACCTAATAATGTAAGCATCCCTTTTCTTCTTTTCCTTATTTAATTACAAAGTTTTGGTGCCCTACCTAACTTTAATTTTATTTATTTAATATAACTATTAGTTTAATCCCACTCAATATCTAATAATGTTCATAACGTCAGTCAAGAGTTTAAGTGGGGGGGTTCTACTTCAATAGGTTGATAATTAATTTGTTTGGTCAAACGTTTTATAAAAACAATGTCTGGTTTTAAGTTATTCCCAGTACTGAAGTCAATCATTGCAAAATGGTGTGATCTACCATTGTAAAGTAAATTAATATTGTGCACCAGAAATAAAGTTTATATTTCGCTACTAAATTTCTATTGTATAATTTGTGTTTTCTAGTTATATAATTCTGCAGTTTTTGCATGACCATATTTAGTTAAGTAAATAGAATAAATTAGCTTCCGTCTGAATTTAGAACACAAGTTCATTTATTAATTAGGTTTTTTAACCCTGGTTCCCTTTGCTTACCAGACTTGCGGTAACCTTTCTATCAACTATATGTTGGAAGAGAGGTTATTTAACACAACGCGTAATTTTTGCAAAAATTAATAATTGAAATCCACCCTATACGATCTCTTTGGTTTAAATAAAATAAAATAAATGTTTAACGTTGACATTTTCTCTCACTTTAGGTTCATTGCGAACCCAAACCAAAAGTAAATAAAGAATCAAAAAACAAAACCCCATAACATGTAAATAATTAAAATTTGGTGTCCAATGAATGAATAGCGGGAACTCCAGTGCATCGGAACTGCGCATTCAGCAGGTGTATATAAGGAGCGATTCTCAATATGTGGTCAAAATTTCTGTTGCATTTTGACTGCGGATATCTTACGTCGACTGTAACAATGCCTCGCCGAAAGATTCGTGCTCATTACGAGCATATGTCAGAGTTTGAAAGAGGTCGTGCTATCGGATTGAAAGAGGCTGGTTGGAAGAATCGCTGGACATGTGGGTCGAAGCGATGCGGCGATTGGACGGTGCTGGCAAGAGTGGGTCAACAACGGCAGATGTCAGCGTCGGGACGGCAGCGGTCGACCTAGGGCCACAACAGAACGGGAAGACAGAGCGATTGTCAGAGCAGCTGTCACAGCACCGGATTCGTCGTTATCAACTATCCAACGTGTGGCCCGCACACATGTGTCCAACATGACCCTCTGCAGACGACTGAGAGAGCGGAATTTACGCTCGCGCTGACCGTTACGCCGCTTACCTCTCACGCCTTTACACCGTCAAGTCCGATTACAGTGGTGCCGGGCTCGATCAACTTGGAACTGCGCTGACTGGGGACGTATAGTCTTTAGTGACGAGTCCCGTTTCCAACTGTGTCCTGACGACAACCGCAGACGTGTCTGGAGACGTCCAGGGCAGCGTGGGGATCCTGCCCTTACTATCGCACGCCACACATGCCCACAACAGGGCGTTATGGTCTGGGGTGCCATCTCCTTTGATAGCCGGACCCCTTTGGTGGTCATTTCTGGCACACTTACAGCACAGCGGTACGTAGACGACATTCTACGACCGGTTGTGTTACCGTTCCTTTTGCGACACCCTGGACTTACGTTTCAACAAGACAATGACCGGCCGTACACGGCACGTGTTGCTATGAATTGTCTTCAAGCTTGCCCAAGAGTATTAATACAAAAATATCTTTTTATCACATTACAAGATCCCGAGTTTTTCCCCTAAAATTATTGTGGGAACATGTTCTTGTTTTTCAATCTTCTGACAAAAATGAGTTTGCCCCTGCCAAATGAAGCGACACATGAAAAGAAGAGAATCATCACTGTTTGTGGGCCTGAGTTCGAGAGCAGACTTGAAAGCGACACCGTTTTTTCCACTGAAAATGTAATTTGGCCCTACCAAATAAAGCGACACACTGGAAGAAGTAAAAACAGTTTAATTGCATGCAGTTTTTGAGGATCATTAATGAAGAAACTGGCTTTTCATTACTGTGCAGCAGGCGTTTTCAAACTGTGGGGCGAGATGTTGCTTGACAGCTTATGCAGCATGTTATGTCGAAACGTTTATAGTATGTGATCAGCACATTATTGTATTTGCCATATATATATTGACCATAACATTACCTGTATTCGGCCCAATTTAATTTAATACTATAACAGCTAAAGCCATCTGGGAACTACGTGCTACTTATAATATATCATTGGTAACTATTACACTTTGAGTATTAAATTTACTTTCTATAACGTGTCCAATAGTTTGAGTGTATTGTTGATGCCACGGGTTTGCAGTGATTATTATTCTCAACTTGTTAACTCTACTGTTTATATTATTGCTGGTAATTGTGGTGTATTATGGATAGGGATGGGGGTGCATTTTGAGGTTCCTATGCGCTCAACATGCTTAAATTGTGTGCTTAGGTATTACGTGAATGGTATCTATGCGATGTTTTTGTACCATATGCATTGTCATTGCACCACATGTATTGTCTTTTACACTGGTTTCGTCACTAATGATAATCGAAGTTACATGTTGATCAATTATTCAATTCGCGTATTCAACAAGATGAAAGTGTACTACATCACTTAACTACTTTTAGAAATGACTTACATTATCTTGTTTTTCGTAACACTCCTGTAATTTTACTAGATTGAATGGCAGTAATTACATGTTATGTTTCGTTGATCCGATTGATCTTTGCCTTACATTGCTACCCCGACTTTTTAGATCTATGGTATATAACGAATGCGTGTATTGCAATTGGCAGTTATAGAGACTAAATATTTGGACTAATGCTTTATTTTAAATTTAATTAAATCTGCAGTTGAGTTGTGGGAGACTACTTACGTTGGTCATATAGTACATACAGCATTTGACTGTTTACTTAAACTGTGGTATAACTGTTATTGATTCAAACTTAACTGTAACTTACTGTAGCTTAAGTGTTTGATTGTAACATTGTTTGTTTTGATCCAACTTAATTAATTACTATATTACTTAAAGAAACTTGGGAATAATATACCATCTACACTAAATTATTTGTTATTATCATACATTTAGTATTAAATTAACTTCCTTTAATGTGACTAATGGTTTGAGTGTTCTATTGATGCGATGGAATTGCACTGGTTGTTGTTCATAATGTATTAACTCAATTGTTTATAATATTGTCGGAAGCTGGGGCGTGTGAAATACTATGATGGGGTGCTTTTGTGATGTTCTGACACGCCGTTCATGCCAGAAATTTTCTATTTCGTGTATTGTATTCAAGCGTGGTTCTTGCATCATACGCATTGTCCTTGCACCATATGTCTTTCTCACTGGTCTCGACACATACATTGAACGATTTAGGGTGTGGATTAATGCTCAAACCATGCACTTCACAAGATGAATGCGTACTACATTTTTAAGCTATTTTTAAGAATAACTTGTTTGTTTGTTTTTGCGGCTCAAAGACTACAGTGGTCATGCTGCGCCGGGACCTACTGTTTTCCGAGGAATCCGAACCTCTTAAGGCCTAGGGAACCAAACCCCGGACTACAGTGAGCAGTGCGATCTTTATGAGATCTCTGAGTAAGCGTTCTTTTTGCACTGCTGGGAGTCGAACCCGGATTAGCCGCGCAATAGGAGAACGCGTTACCACACTGCGCCACCGCAGGGCTAAGAATAACTTGAATTATCTTTTCCTCGTTACGCTTTTTGCACTTTTCTAATTTTGTAACTTTACCAGATGATTGGCGGCGTTTATATATTCGTTGTAGACTCGTTTGAATCTTTGCCCTTCACGGTTGGCCTGATTATGTATCAATGTTATATGATGATTGCGCATATTGGATTTGGTGGTTTTAGAGACTTTAAACTCAGATTAATATTTTAACATTATTTTAACTAAATCTGAAATCATGTCAAGGGAAACTTCACTTAAGTGGACTATGTCTTTCTAGTCCAGTAATTGCTGAGGGCTGTATGACATCTGCTTATTTTCTTCATTTAATTTTCATGTTTTGCCAGCTTACATGGTTGAAATGTTGATACTTTTCGCATGGGTTTACCGTTTAACTTTTACCGGCTCTGGTCCCTGGTTGGTCGTTGCGCCTTAATTCAATTGGACTATGGGGCGGATTCTACGCCCTTCTATGTGACCTAATCTTAAGAGATCTTGCTTATATTATTCTGTTATTATTTTGTATATGATAAGACTTCTTTTTACAAGGTTAGCATGCGCTCGCACATTTACGTTAACGCACTTTTAATTACACGTTTTTTCTTTTTCTGAATGAATAGATTGTGGTTGGTTGTGGACAATTATTTTTATTTCTTATTACTAATTTATTTCTCATAGGCTAACAATGTTACTATGTCTGAAACAAATAGAAGTGTTATTGATATCTCAAACAACACAGACCCATTACTTCCAAACTCTCCCCAAATTGAAGACACCGGTATTTATTTTTCTCCCTCGAATATACCTCATCTAAGAAATACTAATCATAGTCTACTCGCTTTACACATCAATGCCTGCAGCATTTTAAACAAACAAGAAATTATTGATAACCTAATTAATTCAGTCAATCAATAGGTTCATTTATTATGCATAACTGAAACTTGGCTTCATCCTAATCATAACCCATCTATTCAGAATTATAGTCTAATCACTGAAAGTCGTGGCTCGGGCAGATGTGGTGGAGTCGCTATTTGCATCAAAGAACCCAACGAATTCATACCCCTTAAGCAAGGGACTAAAATTCTGCCCGAGATTGAAATCATTACTATAATTTTTCAGGATATACTAATATCCACAGTATATCGAACTCCTCTGGGCAATCATGACAACTTTTTTCATACATACAGAGATTACTCTTATTCTCAACTACAAGCAAAATTAAATTAATAATTCTGGGGGATCTTAATATTGATATGTCCAAAACTAATTCTATTTCTTATCCTAGTGCTCACTCCCATACACTACTAGATTTAATATCGGCCTATGGTTTTTTTCATAACAATTCCAACCCGCATTACCCCTCACTCTAAAACTGCCTTAGATTTATGTATAACTGATATTTTAGAGACTACCAGTGGCACCTTAAATTACCATATTAGTGATCATATGCCTATCTTCATTTACTTCAATATTCATCAAAAATTAAAAAAAAAACATTATAATAACAAATAATTTATTAGAGATTTCTCTGAAATTAATCTTCTCTCTCTTAAATCTAATCTTTAAAATATGTCATGGTCGGGGGTTTTTCAACTAATGATGCACAGACTGCGTATAATCAATTTATCACTACTCTTAAATACCACTAAAACAATTGTTTAATAATTAAAAACATTACCAGAAATAATAAATAAATAATAATTTATATCTTAGAAGAATTGGAATAAAAAATAAACTGTTATTTAAATTTTTAAAATACAGATCTCCCGTGAACCACGCCCTCTTCAAAAAATATCGTAATGAACGTAATAAAAACATGCTAAACAATCCTTTATGTATTCTTTTGTAATAAATCTAATATTAAAAAAACTTGGACCAACATCAATATGCTTATGGAAAGACCATGTAACAAAAATGCACATATTGATAAACTTACATTTAACGTGGCTACAATAACAGACTCTAAAGCAATATGCGAGAAATTCAATAATTATTTTGTTGATTTTCCTTACTCACTAACTAACCGTTCTATAATTAACTATCATCCATAGCATAACTGTCATGACTATAATATCGCAGATTCTTTTGCCCTTCATGATACATCCAAATTGGAAATTATTCGCACTATCCAGGAACGGAATTCCAATAAAAACTCTGGACATGATGGAATGTATCCTATACCAAACAAATTTATTTCAAAAGAAATTGCCCTACCTCTTGCTCAAATTTATAACCTAATATATTCTTCAGGAAAAATTCCTGAGGACTTTAAAACGGCACGTATTATTCCGATATTTAAAAAAGGTGTAAATTCCGATATTACTAACTACAGACCTATCTCAATTCTCTGTTTTTTCAAAAAAATTTCAAAAATTACTTTATGGGCTTCTCTTGACTTACTTCACAAAAAATAATATCATTCACCCAAATCAGTATGCTTTTACAAAAACAAAAAAAAATCAACTGAGCATGCTTTAATTAATTCTACAGGTATGATTTACGCTGCCATTTAAAATAGGGAATCGACAAGAGGCATTTTTTGATTTATCAAGGGCTTTTGATAATCGATCATAATTGTTTAATTAACAAACTAAACCTTGCTGGTATTCGAGGTACTCAAAGCTTGTTATTCTATAATTATCTTACTAATAGAAAACAATTTGTTCAACTAAATAATCTCAAATCATTCCTATTAACTCCACTATGTGGAGTTCCGCAGGGCGCAACGCTTGGTCCATTGCTTTTTATATTTTATATTAATAGTATTTTCTTTCTTTCTACACAGTCTAAAATAATTTGTTTTGCAGATGATACCAGTATTTTCTTTAAAGACAATAATCTAAATCAGTTATTGTTTGACACAAACAACGAGATAAAACTTTTTATTGATTATTTCAACTATAATTATCTAACTTTAAGTACAGATAAAACTAAATGTCTGCTATTTACAAAATCAAAAAGAATCCTTGATCCCATTCAACACTCAATCAATATTAACAATGCTATAATCCCGTTATCACCGGATGCTAAATTTCTGGGAATTATCATTCAAGCAAATCTTAAATGGGACTCACAAATTAATACTCTTTGTTCTAAACTTAATACTTATGTTGGAATTATTCGCAGAATAAGCTGTTTCTTACCAATTCATACTATTTTAACTATTTATTATTATTTTATATTTTCTAGTCTCATTTATTGCCATATACTTTGGTCTTTTACCACTCACTATAATATACAAAAACTTAACAAAATACAATGTAGGTTTATGAAGATCATCCGATCAAAAACTTCTGAAGAAACTTCTATCCATGAATAAAGGTTACAATATAATATCCTATCAATTAATAAAATCTTAAATCATCGTCTCGCACTACTAACATATGAAATATTCAAAAATAATATTAATTTACCAATTATACATAAAGTTCCAGCCCATTCTTATCCTACATCTTCGACTAATCAATTACAAATTCCCTTTCCAAGAACGAATATTGCTTTACGACGCGTCGGATGTGCAGGGATTAGAGTTTGGAATTATTTGCCTTCCTCACTCCAGATTATTCATTCACCTTTTTTATTTAAAAAATTACTTCGGCGTCATCTTGATAACACTACTTTTTCTCTCTTTTAGACATCATCTCATCCTTGATGTTTAATTTATTATCTTATCCTTCTCTCCACTTCTTTTTATTCTTTTTTTTTCATTGTCGATATTTAATTCCCTCTATTTTGATTTAAATAAGCGTATTTATTTATATTGTGAATTCCATTGACTACACGGGGCAGCACGGGCTTTGTCAGATTCCCATCTTTATCCGTAACTGCCCTGGTGGATATGTAATTATTTCTTGCTGAAAATGGTTTTAAATGTCTAATTTAAATACATTATAAATCCTTTATTTTCAGGATTAATGTTTTGATATGGATAAGTTTTTCTTTCTTCGTGTTCATTTTGTGACTTTTATTTAATAACATGTCTACCAGAAATAAAATTATTATTATTATTTTTTTGTGTGTGTTCTCGCACTTGGCGGATTAAGCTTAAGACGGGCGGTGCCAAGTTCTCAAGTCTACCTTCAGTGTGAAATATTTTTGTATGTTTCATTCTGGTGCCAGGTTTAAAAATTTTCTGACTGTTCGGCAGGTGTTTAGTATTGTTGCTTTTTGCATCTGAATATATGTGTTTGGTTCAATTTCAAGTGTCTCCAAGTTCTTTTATGCATGAGTGCTTTGCCCGCCCATAACTTCAGTTTCTTTTCAATGTGTACGGGTGGTATTTCGTTGTTGCTAATGAGACTTAGTGTTGTGTGTGTGTGTGTGTCTGAGGTACCTGCATCTACTATAGCAGATGAGACTGCTGCTTTCAAGAGTACCACCTCATATGGATTACTTCCCTTGGAGATCTTTCAAGTCGATTTGTCCTTTCCCCATCCTCTCAGGGGATAGTTTGTCTTTCAGTTGGGATGTAGTTGTCTGTATTTTGTTTGTGTAGTTCTCATTACCTGTTGTAGATCCTCTAGTTCTATGTTTGACCATTTGATGATTCCAAAAGGAGTATGTTAGTACTGGGAATGCAAAGAAGTTAATTGCTTGTGTGATGTTCTTTCTATTCAGCTTGGTCTTGGTATTATTATTATTTGGGAGTCATCAACAATTTATGAGTGATGAAGGAAGCCGTGGGTCAATATTTTTTAAAAAATCCTGATATAACTCGTTTACAACACAGAAAAAATTATATTGAGAATTTCAGTCCTATGCTCTGCCTCACTGACATTCAAAGAGGTCTAGAGAGAGAGAGAGAGAGAGAGATTTAAGATGTTTCTGCCCCTCAGGAAAAGCGCGGTTTATTCTAAATAAATTTATACTTTGATAGATTGTTAACACTTTACCGAAATTTATTAATGATTGCCGAATTATAGCTTCCCACAAAAGTTATGGATTCGCCGTCTGAAGTCGTATTTTCTACCATTTTAGGAAACCTTTCGTCAAGTTGTATAGAATATCCTAAGTTAGAACTGCGTGGAATGAAAATGTGTTGCCACAAATATCCTTAGGGTTGATTTCCTTGCTGCAATTGAACTGCAAATAACGCATCAAATCTCGCGAAATCTGGCCCAATTTATGTAAACGAGTTGAAAGAGAGAACAAAAATAAATGGTGTCGCAAATAGTTAAATACTGGATAAAGAAATTTTCGGATTAATAAGTGAATACTCAAATCGGCTATCACAACTTCCTTTCAAACTCTCTAAAAGCCATTTAAAATTTTATGTGAGACGTAACGCTGTTAACGACATGAGAGCGATGTCTCCGACGGCTGAACAAGGGCCAATTCTTGACAAACTAAATACTTTTAACTTACATATAAAAGCTATTCGTTTTCCTTTGTAACTCAATGCGCGTAATTACGTAGTTCACGTGTAACTCCTGAGGCGATTTGAAGATCTGGAGATTCTCGATGAGATAATGTGACTTTAGGACAAAAGCTCCAACAGAAATGCTCACATAAATTTTATTTAAATGCCAGCTTAGCCCATAACGAAAAATAGATCACCAACATTCGTTTCAAGTCCCTTGGATGGATTTCATTCTATCCCTCACTTTCTCTTCGCCAGGCGCATAAACGTCATCTTTAAAACTAATTAAGAGAATAACCGGTATTAAGGAAATTTGAATGCGAAATAACCACCCGTGAATTTTGCAATTAAAGTTTGGTTGTGCGAATGTGGCCAAACATTTTACCACATAAGCCGTAAAAGCTTTAAAAAGACGAATTAATATTACAGAAAAATGCTTTAAATAATCATTAAAATGCATATGATTTAAATATTTAATTGCATTAGCATTTAGTGCATTTGATAGCAGCTAGTATATTAAATAATTTATGAAATACACTAATTAATAAGAGTAATAGACTAAAGTTCTATGATTAGTTTTCTATTTAAATTTCATTCGGTCATATAAATGTATATACCTAAAGTCTTTCTCGTTTGTACTGGTAATTAAGTTGTTAATTATATTGAATTACTTAAGTTAAACTATATTTTTTTTTGAAACAATTATAATCCAGCTTCACAGTAACCACCTCCTTTAAATTTTTTAATCGTTCACGGTGCCCAAAAATAATATTTAGAGATGTTGAACGGGAAGAATTCACTTTTCCGAAAATTTAAAAATTTTGCTTTAGAAGTCGTTAATGTTCTTTTGTGACTTTCACATGCCAAAACCACATGCCACCAAATTATAATTAATCCTTGAAATTAAGCTTAATGATTCTCATGGAAACCTTTACTATACTTTCTGGAGGTTCTTCCTTCCAAACTGGCTCTCATCACTCAAAGCATAATTAAGTTAATTTGATACGTTACATTTAAGTTTGGTTTCATCTGGACATGATAAATATATAAATAAACCAAAATATTTAATTACGTACAATGCAAAAATGTTTATCGAAAATCGGTGTAATTTACCAGCTCTTACATGTTAATATTTCTCATAGAGGCATATATTATGTTGAGTAGAAGTTCTGAGACCTCTGCCCAAACTTTGATTCGTTTGATAATACAGCAAGATGAAATTGGTAATTTTAGATATGGTGGGATCTTTAAGCTTAAAAAAATATGTAACCATCGTAAGTGTAAACTTTTTTTTCCAAAATCAACCAACTTGGTATTACTTATAAATTTTGGCAGAGTTTTATAGTAATATGGAATAATGCCCTATGATTAATTTTAATTAATTATGAAATTTGTAAAAAGCCTTTAAATAACGAACTCTAGTTCCGGAGTTTAAATTTTAATAAGGATTTTAATAAGGTAAATGCTTCATATTTAAAAAAACATTAACGCACATATTATAAGAATAAATTATATAACATCAGATTTTCTCCCAGACAATATGTCAGTAGACTGTGTTTCAACAGTATATCTCGAATTGGTAATCCGATATCTTTTATTTTCAAGTGTAGCCAATTGTTAGCTAATCTGAGCTAAATTCATAGCTGCTGATAGCGGTATATAGGCACGAAAGGCCAGAACTTCACTTCATTTATTGTGCATAGATTTTAATGGGAAGGGTGCCCGCCGTAGGTGGCGCTCTAATCCGAAACAGATAATAACGTCAAACGAGTTGCCAGCAAGCAGGCTAAGGGTTGTTACAGCATTGGGGGGATTGTCGGTCCGTACAGGCGTACAGAGACGCACAGCTAACACTGGTATCGTCATTTAACGTCTACCGTGAACCATCCACGGTCAATCCACCCCGAGAAGTTGCTGAAATAGATAGATGGCACAGAAGGACACCCCGGGCCGGCCGAAACTCCTACACGAGCCCACCGGGCACCGTTGAGTGGGTGTTGTGCCGCGAGCGGCAAAGTCCAAGAGCGAACCAGCCCTCGCAACCAGGACGCACGAAGTTCCATCCATCTGATCCGGTCCATCAAACCAATATCCCATCCGCAGGCGGTGAAAGCTGACCCTAAGCAATGGATACCGTAAGCAGACGGCGGGTACAGCCCGATCAGGACGAAAGTCACCCCCACGACCCCAGAAACGAAGTCCGATCCACCTGGAAGGACGGAGCCCGATCCCAGAATAGCACAAACAGACCCCAGTCCACCGCGATCCAGCGGCCTGGTCAATGTCCCAAGCACTTCGACTTATGCGAGCTGGAACGAAGACCCGCCAGCCCGGATTACAGAAAAAGACATCCTCTCGCCACCAGAGTCGACACCGAACTCTACAAAAGGCCAGGATTCCCTCAATTATGGAAAAAAATAGCCAATCTGGACTACCAGTCTATTGTTTGCAGGCCATAGGAAATTTAAGGCAAATATGTTGTTACTGAATTTTCATTTCCTTCGGAGATTATGCATGATGTGGTTCCTGCAATATAATTTTATGGCCCAAAGCATATATATCCAGACAGAGAAATGCCTGGTTCTTTTAACATGATGTAAACAAATGTACAGATTTGTGAATCTATAATGGTTTCGTTTTCCAAGAGAACCAATTTTAGTTGCTGTTGACTTTATAAATATGACCACGTGACTGTAAAGCTTTAAACATCAAACATAAAAAAGTGAACTACGCTCCATCGCATAGGATCAAGTGAAAAATGATATTTGGAAAGATTAGAAAGAAATGAAAATGGAAACGAATACCTTTCAGGGCTGAATCATATCGAAGGACAAGCTACAAAATTAATTTAGAGATAACGATATACAATAGAACCTATATATAAACAGGAGATTGGGATCAATAGAATTGCTTTCCATACCGTATCTTCACTAAATCCATTTTAGGATTAAAAATTTCACACTCTGCAAATAAAGCCTGTGTAGGTAATATGTGTGCAGGTTATGTGTATACAACAATATTAGGTTTTAAATTCGCTTAAAATTTAATGAAAAACATATTATATAACCCAGTGGCGAATTTAATAATTTCGAAGCACTAGGCGTAGACTGCAGAGCCCCTTCCTCTATTACAAGGGAAAGAGGGGTAAACTTCAGAAAACAATATCAATATCGTACTCTGAACTTGTTATATGTGAAAAAGTGGTGATTTTTATATAATTATTCAAACAAATACTTTAACTAGTAATTTCATATGATAAGTAATAATCTAATTTTAGGTTTTCAGCTGCCGCCCACCAACAAGTGCCTCTCTGGGGTACGTGACTTGCATTCTTACTTAGAAATCCGCCACTGTTATAACTACAGTAGGGCATCGGTTATCCGAAAAAATTAGGGAGTGGGGGTGTTCGGATAATTGATTTTTCGGATAACCGATCATTTACGAAAAAAAATTTGTTCCACTGCCATAGGAGCAATATGAAATAAAGAGACAGTGATATTAAACACAAAACTTTTATATATTTTGTATCACATGTCTTACAAATGAACCTTACATAAAGTAGTGCATTAAAGTAGGCCTACAGTTTAGGAAAAGAAGCCTAAAATTTTCTTTTGCTGCAGAACTGAGACTCGTTTTTTGCCGCTAAATCTCGCACACACATTAAAGACAGCAATTGGACAGTATCACATTCTTCTTCTTGTTCTAACCACTTCATAGCCGTCTCAATGCAGTTAAAAGCTTCCACACTAGATGGTCATTTTTCAGCCCGGTCGTTGTCGCTAGGCTCTTATTCGTCGTCACAAGGGTCTTTGTCGTCGCTGACACTGGCAATGATTTGATCGTCCGTCAATATTTGATAACCAGGGTCATCAACATCAAATTCGAGCCAGTCTTGAATGTTTTCCTGGTCGTATTCTTCAAATTCTGAAGATTCTTTAATCAGCCCAGCCATTTCTGATACAAATTGGCTGTGTGGTGGCTCTTCAGGAGCAGTGACAGGCTTATCTGATGGAAGGAGCTTATTCCAAGCTTTTGCTAGTGTAGTCAGTAGAAAAACTTCTTCTGCCACGTATGCAGCACCTTTCAAGTTAATTTCGGTGTGCACTTGCTGAATAGCTTTTTCATATTCCCACCGTTAGTGGAACTACATGGCGCGCAAATTTGAATTTTCCTACTGCAACGCTTTCGGTTAATCGGTATTTCAGTTGATTCGTATAATCGATGCTCTACTGTACTTTGCTTTCAGTGTCTAAATTAAAGTATGATGCGTGGAATATGTGCAAGAATGAGCATTGAGAGAAGCATACACGCTAAATTATAAAACTTGAAGCTGCTGGATGCATTTCTAGATACGTTGGGCTATTTACATGCTTACTTACAATTCTCTAATGGAAATTAGTTAACGACTTTTCGTGTGTAGAGAGGACCAATTGTTGATACAATTTTAAAAACTTTTCTAGGTATGGGATGTCTTTCTACCTGGTCTTGGACTTTTAATGTCGCAAAAGAAATTCTCATCTCATTTTTGTAATATAAATAGGCCAATGGTTTTTTCCACATTAAGTTGGGTTGACCACTTTTTCTCGTTCAATTCGTGGAGTCAAAAGTCTCACTCGCTAAAAAAGATTAAATTTTGTTTTATTATACCAAGCAAAATCCATACTTCCCTCGTTAAATTCGGAAACTCTCTATATGTGAGCTCTTTATAAGTGGTTCCTACTCTAATTAAAAAAAATTATTAAATTACATATTTATATGAAGTTAATGAGTAATTTGTATATATATATATACTCATACATAAAATGTAAATGTTTAATAAACGTTTTAATTAAATGATCATTACATACTAGAAAATTGTTATATTTTATAAAATATAATTACTAAAGACTTTAAAAAATCATTAACTGCACAAACTTTTATGGCAGCCGTTGTTTAAAAATTTTGAGACTCTGTAAGAGACTGTATGAAAAACTGGTCATAAATCATGTTGTGCTCTAAAACCACCAAGTAGTTTCGTTTTCACTCAAGAAGAGCTGGATAGGTTAAATCTATATTTAAATATGTGATCAACAGGGATATGAATACGTTTTAGCCACAAAATTATTAATTTGCTTTTTGAAACGAAAATTTGCAGTACAGTTTGTATAATCAGCTTATTATTTCCCCTCTAAGTTTGTCGCTAAAAATAAAATGTATTTCGATGTTATTTGCGTGTATAGAATTTATCTTCTTCATATGGTATTTAAAAGCAAAAATATTTTTAACCAAACTGAATAACAAAATAATTAATTTTATTTGCCAAACAACCCCTAAATCCAAAATAACATATCGCGAACAAGTTTTCATTCTTCAAAGGAAACCTTGAATGCATGATTGGAGGAATGTTAACCTTGCTTTAATGTAAGCAAAAAAATCTGTATTTATCCAGTAAATTATTAACTAGTGTATGGGAATTTGAAAAGGAATTTAATTAAATTGGCTTAATTTTTCCTTAGAACGTTGAGTAGTTCACTTTCAGAAAATTGTGGAAATACAAATTCCGCAGACGGATAAGTATTTACATTAACTTAATATTAACTTTAATTTTAATTTAACTTTAGTTTAATTTCGCTTCTTCCAAATTTTGCTTCGTTTATTTGTTTGATCCCTAAACTAGAATTCAATTCTACTGCACTAAGGATATAGTTTATGCTGTATTTAAAAAAAATGCTAGATTTTACTCTTAGCATTGCATATCACAAAATTAAAGTTGACTGTTTTGAAAGCAGGTTTCTTTGTACTGAAAGTCTATCGACGTCTTCCATAAAAGATGTATACATACAAGAAGAAATCCCTACTATTCTATCTCACTGATATTAATTTACTTTTATTTTCAAATTGATTAATTTACGCTGAGAGAGATATGAGATGTTTCTCGAGAAAAAAGTATTAATTATCCTCATACTGTGAAGAGAAAAATTAATTCTCAACTTGTATTTTTCCTCCCCCTCTCATCTCTAATAAAATAATGGATAGTGCCATTGGATGTGGGTTGTGCGGCTGTTTCGTAAGTTGTAACGAATATTTTCTTTTCTTCCGTTCTGTATATTTAAAGATACCCCGACATTTGAACTCCCAACGAGCATTATATTTCAATTGACAGAGTATGGAACAGTCGTTTTTGCCTAGTTTCTTGGACAATTTAACTTGTGGGATTTTGAGATACTAAGTGGGTTTATATGTGCATTTACTTCTGATTTTACATCGTTTTCATTTGCATTTTCAAAATCCCTGTAGTAAATATAAAAATGCATCATTTCTACGATATTAGCAAACCTTTCTAAGCGCACTATTTGTTCCATATTTTGGTCGCTTAAGTGCAGTGCTGTAATTTACAGGGGCCATTTTTTCTAAAACTCGAAACGGGCCTTTATCAAGTTTCCCCAGTTTACGAAATAAATTTGGTTTGCTTACAGATGCGCATAAGTATACAGTGTAAATTGGTTTAATCAATTTGTTGATATGCACATTCTCCCTATACTATATTTTCCTTATGCGTCTGTCTCCTTATTCGGGTTGACTTTAACTACTTCGTAGGCTTTTTACAGCCGGGTCATAAATATAATAAAAGCAATCAGACAACTTTGAGCGGTTTGTTAGATTATTGGTACATGAGCCGGCTTTCGGCTGCGCTAAAGGGCAGCCTTCATCAGATGTATATGGAGCGAATCGAACATACAGCAGATAATATAATCAAGGAATACAAATGGGGAAAAAATAATAATAAAAATATATAAAATATAAAAATATATAAAAAGTGTATAAAATAAATACATACCTGTATGCTGCAACGTGCATTTCGATCAATTTAATACCAGTCTCTTTGCAATTTGGTTTAAATAGTAGTCTATGTACTACACCATTCTGCGAAATAACTGGCAACAATATATATACGTTCGTAAAGAGATTATATATTGTCCTTCGTAGCTCAGTGGGTAGAGCCTCCGCCCGGCAAGTGGAAGGTCGTGGGTTCAGGTCCCACCGAAGGCAGAAATATTTATTTTCTTTCGAACGTTTCACCATCTAATCACGCCATACCATCGGCGTTGGTATCACTACGCCAATAAACGTTGATTGATTGACATTGTTGTTTGATTTTATATAAGCCGGGTCATAAAATGAAGGATAAAGGCAGAAGTGTCATAGTTCACTTGAGGTGATGCTATGATCAGATCATGAGGGAGATTAAGTCTCTTCCATACAGCAAGAATGCTGGTGTTTCATTTTAAGGAGTGTTTGGCATTTTATATGTATCAAAGCATAAGATATGTGTGCAATCGTTAACTAACTGGGAAGTATAATTAAACGATGTGACAAAAAAAACTCTCTGTTATATCATCACTTTGGCAGTGATGTGCAGTAGGGGCACGTTTTTCTATATTTAGTTTATCATATATTTTTTATTCTGAATTAAGCAAATATTATTCTTAATATGAAATGAAATGTTTCATAACCCCATGTCTTGATATAAATTTCTGAAAAACTGCTTAAACCATTTACATTTTTATACCTGGAAAAATTTTCAGGAGAAATTTTTTCCTGGAGAAATTTTCATCAACGGTCAAATTATCAGTTACTAGAATAATGTGTTTATAATAATTTTAATATTGGAGGGAAGGGCCTAAACAGTCCATGCCTATACTTTTTATAAAGATACATTGAATACTGAGATGTTTCTGCAATCATGCTTTAAATTCATTTATTTTGAGTACTTTATGAAAGAAATAATATAAAATTGCAGAAACATACGAGACAGATATAGGCCACGAACAAGAATTTTAAAATAAATCTATAATATAGATATAAGCAGTTATAACGTAAAAGGATTCTTTAATAAAACTTAATGTATTTTTGTTACTATTTATTTATTTTGTTTTATAAAGGTAATTTTCTTAATTTCAATGGAACAGTTCTAGCTAATATGTAAAGCATATAAAATCACAAACTAAAAAATAATACCTCTTCAGAATCTAAATTGTCTGTCCTACTAATCTAACTAACTTAGTTAATTTGCAAAACAGTGCAAATCATTATTGTCTTAGTCTGGATTTGCCACTGGTTTCTCTTGATTTATGAAAGTCTTTAAATTTCGTTCTCCGTTTTTAAGGTAAAAATACAAATTTCAATTGGACACTTTGATATCAATCAAAATCTGATTCCTTAATTTATGAATTAGATTCTCTATGTGGTAAGCATATCTATTTAAATAACACATTTTTGTATGTTTCGAAATAAATATCATTAAAGACTTGCAAATAATTTTATTAAAAGTATCAGAGTTGAGCTAAATCAATATACCAAAGATGATTCTCAAAACAATAAATAAAATCATTCGTTTGAAACTCATATCTGAAGATATTGCCAATGAGGAACTAAGTAAGAATCATTCTACGATTCAAGAAACAATGTTTCTCAACTGAATTTTGAGAGATTACCTAAGAATCTGGAAACTTTTTTAAAAAGTAAGCAGTAGGGGAGAAAGAGAGACGCACAAAATATTTCACAATGGACGATATACTAAATCGTTCGCACATCTATTATAGATTTTAAGAAACATTCACTTTGAGAGTTTGCCTATTTTTAAAATGTAGATGGAATCAGAAAACATGTTGAAATACCATATAGATCAAATGCTTGGGACAGACAGCTATGTAAAATATTTAAAGAAGGCTTTATGCAGCTATGGGTAAACAAAGGTTGAACGTTATGATAATTAATTTCGCTTTTTTGGCTTCACGCTTCACTAATCTAATAGGATAATAATTTTTAAAAGAACTTCATAAATCTGCTTTAGCTAAACACTCTTGGGAATTTGAACACGGGGATTTATTCTTCAATGGTTTCGAAAAGGTTAACTCAATCCTTAATTTTGAATTTTTTTCTAATCTTTCGCATCCTTTCTAATTCTGACATTGTAGTTAATGATCAATTACTAAATAGCGTAATCTCTCCCACTTGGAAAATTCTTCAATATCTCACGACTAGAGACAATAACACCAACACATAAGATCCCTCTCCAGCCCTAGCGAGTTCCTACCCAGCGCAATTATAAACCAAATCAACGTTACTGACAAAAACAGAAATCATCATGTTCTGATGAAATTAGTGCATAGCTTAATTATCGAACCAGTTGTAAACGTTTCTTCTCAATATAATTTCGCCATATATTTTGTAAAAGTATTCCTGCATTATATATATATATATATATATACTTGGGTGTGTGGGTGTCATCATATTTAACCGTTATCTATCCACTGCTGGATGAAGGTCTCCCCAAATGGTCCATCCTCAGCAATTCGCTTTCATGTCACCCCAACCTGTTTGCTTATTTCATCCACTCATCTAGTTTGAGGACGTTTTCTAGGGCTTTGATGGTCTCCTAAAATTCAGTTGAGAATTTCAGTTGTTCATCGTTGATAAGTTCTTACGATATGCCCATTACACAGCCTTTTTTGCCTTTTTTACTTTAACAACAATGTTCTCTACTTCTGTTTGTTCTCTCACCCAAGCGTTTCTTTTTTGATCCCTCCTATTTATCCTGAGTATGATATCTCCATGCTCCTTTGGGTTGTCTGTAGGTTGCGTATTGCTGCATTCGTTAGACTCCATGTCGCTGATTCATAACAGTGGACTGACAATATAAAACTGTTTGCCCGAATGCACTCCAGAAAAGTTTAATACACACATGGATTTTTTATGCGTAGAGATTAAGCAATTTGTGATCTGAAATGCGTTTTGTCCCCCAAATTATTCATTACTGATGAAATGAAAATACGTTCTTCATTCATCATCATTCTTGAAAAATTTCGAGACTAATCTTAAATCGCTTTGTTTTATTCAGATGAAGATATAAAATATTAAAGAAAAACAGCTGACTCTCGCGCATAAAAAAGCCACAGCGGGAAAGTCATTTAGCCTAAAACAATTAATTTATTTTCATAACCATATGCAAAACGAAGAGTAAAAAAATTCGTACGAATTAGCACATTGCATAAAGGATGGAAATATTTTAAGTTCGAAACAGGCCATCAAAAGCCCAGAAATGCATTGGGTTGAGTTTTCAAATAAGAAAGTAAAAAAGCATGAAAGAAATTTTCTTGAATATTTAACTCCATTAATAAATCAAAAGATTCCTTTTTTTCTTTAATTCAGAAACAACTAATGCGAAAAAAAGTCGTATTATGCAAACGAATGCGGATCTTTTTACATATTAAACGGCTCTCTACTTTAAATGCGTTTAAACTGTGGCTGGAGAATGCTTATTCGATTAGTTCAGTCAAAAAAAAGGCCAGATGTGCCGTAAGAAATGAGAATAAATCGACAAAATATTCCTTTTACCACTAACATATTTATCCGTATATTCTTTGGAAAGTCGAAAATATTTTTAAAGCATTTATTCTATTGTGGTGCAGGAAGACGTCTCTATTCCGCTATACAATTGCTTTAAACGAGCATCCCAAATCTCAATGTAAGGATTGACAGTTTTTATTTTTCTTTGAATCAGAGAGGGGATATATATATCGCAACTTACATGATTCAAAGAGTCTTCTGTATATGTGGGTGTATAACAAATTATATATAAAAAATTTATGTGCTCATCGCCGTATTTATATATATATATATAAGAAAAGTTTCTGCCTATTCTGAGGAAACAGGCTTTGGGCTGGCGAGCGCCATGTTCCCAAGCCTCTTTTTACATCACTTCTTAATGTGCCATGTCTAGAAACTTAATGACAATGTGACACGTGTTTAGAATTGTGGCTTTTTGTATTTCAATGTAGGTGTTTGGGTCAATGTTGAGTATCTCCAAATTCATCGTAAGCGTTTTTGGTTCTATCCCTGTTGCTGAGATGACTAACGGGATGATGAGGATCTTTTCCATACCCCATATATCTCGTACTTCATGTCTGAGATCTTGGTACTTGGTGATTTTCGTTGTGTAGGTTGTCTGTATGTTATTGGTGTTGGGTACTGCTATGTCGATTAAGTACGTGGTCTTATTCGATTTATCGACGAGGGTTATGTCAGGACGGTTATGTGGGACTGTCTCGTCTGTTACGATTGCTCTATCCCAGTAAATCTTGCGTGTTTCGTTCTCAAGTACGGTCTCTAGCTCATATTTGTAGTACGGACATTTTTCTGTCAGAAAGCCAGCATTCGCTGCCAATTTCTGGTGGACTATTTTCGCTACTTGATCGTGTCTATGTTTGTAGTCTGACTGCGCAAGGATCTTGCATCCTGCCATCACGTGTTGGATTGTCTCCGATGCCGGATGACAGTGTCTGCATTTGTCGCTTT